>JAYESA010000002.1:101827576-102395076 GCA_036927795.1 Iris macrosiphon
AACCAAGATAAAAGAGAATAGACTTGGTTAATACTACTTGTCAACCAAACTTGTGAACGGTTACTTACTTGCATGCTTGTTCGTTCGGAATGTTCATCATATGCATCAATTTTAGTTAGAATGTATCTTCTTCTATAATTGTGCTATCAATACATCATATCTATGCATTACTCGTGTTGCCTCAACTGTGTGAATGGATAACTTAACTAAACATCGTGTGTTCGATCATGGACAACTTGTGCACAAGGGTATAAGTTCTGCGGACGGTCGCTAGGGCACTGACACCGATCTGATCCGGGCGGAACTTCGTGTGTAGTCATCGTGAGCGGACTGGATGGCTTGTAACGCATCGTGTGTTTATCGTGTATCCATTATGAGCTCTCGTTACATGCTATCCTAGTCCATGACTAGTCTATTATGGCTACCAAGCCAGTGATCACCTGTGGCATAGTCATCGTGTGCGGACTGGACGGCTTACAACGCATCGTGTGTTTATCGTTGCATCCTATCCTTGTCCATGACTATATCTACTTTTTATATTTAAACCTGTTGTAAACTAACTTGTGTCTTCGTGGCAGGGAAGGCATGGTAAGTATTGTGCAGGTAATTCAGACGGGCAGGTAAAATCCACCGAACGGTGGCACGTTCATTTTAGTAAATTTTATATGCTGCTTACTTGTAAATAAACTAAGGCAAGATAGAAACCCACAAATATGCATGCTTCATTAAAATAACGTATTGATTGGTATAGTCAGGCTAGCTCGCCTTCACCAGTATGTTTCGACATGCTGACCCTCGTTGAAACAGGTTCTCCGCACCAAGGCGAACCGAGCGAGGAGCCGAAGTCGTCTACCCGATCCAGTCCAGCTGTTAGCGCATCTTCACCGCGCCCCTTTGAAGCATTTTGAAGACAGGAGCTGCAACTCTTCATACACAAATGCAGCTCTGTGGCAAAGCTATCCTCCAGCCTGGAGGTCTTTATCATTTTGAGTTTATAAAGGGATGTAATGTACAGGACAGCTATCTCATTTTGAGTCATCTCTTTTGTAATCCGTTCGGCATATTAGTTGACTCGTTCAGGAGTTTGTAATAGATGTTCATTATCAATAAAGAGAACTTTTCCATGTTTCAAATCTGTGTTTCAATTTATCTGCGTACTCTGAATATGTGCTTGCTATGCAAATCATTAAATCCTTGTGCGGGCGCAACCCCAGGCCTGCATGGCGGTCACGATTCGGGGGACGCCTCAACGATTCTAAGGAATCGGGTCGTGATATCACCTGAGAGGGAGGAAGCAGGGGCGGATCGTCGGAGGAGAGGGCGGGTCAGGTTCGGGGTCTCCACAGACTGAGAGAGGGAGGGGTCACCATGAAGGAGGGGGCGGTAGAGGAAGAGGAGGAGGGCTCGTCGGAGAGGGGGAGGGGCTTTTTGTCGTCGAAGAGGGGGAGGGGTCAGTGGAGGAGGATGAGAATAGGGCGAGTGAGGGGGAGGGGCTTCTATAGAGGGGTCAGGGGTCGATGGAGGAGGCGGATGACGGAGAGGGAGAGGTGTTTCCAGAGAGGGACGGGGGTCGATGGAGGAGGCGGTCGTCGAAGAGGGGGAGGGGGAGGTGGGGGAGGAGGTCGCCGGAGAGGGGTATGGGGGTAGGGAGGATCGAGAGAGAGAGAGAGAGAGAGAGAGAGAGAGAGAGAGAGAGAGAGGGAGGGAGATTGAGAATAAGAATGGGGGGAAATAAAACTGGTTGGGAAAATTTAAGTTCTTATAGCGACGGATTTTTTGTCGCTAATCCGTCGATGAAGTAACAACGACAGATTAGCGACGAAATATTAACAAAATATAACATATTTTATTTACATAAATAATTTAGTCGTTATTCTGTCATATTTTTGTCACTGAGTCAGCGACGGATTAGTTTTCGTCGCTGAGATATGTCGCTTTTAACAGTATTTTTGTAGTATTTTTTCCAAAGAATTTAGCGATTTATACCTAATATTTTCTATTATTTGTTAAATATTGGATAATATCTCATTTTTGGTTTGAGAGTTTAAAATATGTTGACAATGGAGTTTATTGTATAATCCCAGATTGGGTGGAAGTGGGATCATGAGAGATATAATTAGGATTGGTTCATGTCTTACATAAAAATTCTTTTTTAAGCCATATGGCCCAATCCAATACCACACTTCATGGACTAACTCCGATTTGGGTCACACGACGTTTCCAACAAGTGATATCAGAGTCAGATTACATGACTGGTTTGGACGGCTTGAAAGATTATGCTGAACGTTCATGCGTATACTCGAATTATATGGACTCTCTTCTCAAGGTGGAGTTCGGACATTCGGTTGAGCACGGATCAGACATAATATTGAAGGAAACTATACAGATTGGTTTCAAAGGTGGAGACGACATGCCCAAGGTGGAGCAAGACATTGTGGTTGTCACACAAATGATGGTGTGGATGAACGTGTTAGTTTGATTATGTGGTCAAACGATCGAGATGATAATATATTAGATCTTATGTGTGCTCGGTTGGTGGTAATGAGTAATATGCTCGACTAGAAAAAATGAGCAATGTTGCTAGGCTAGCAGGAACGAGAAAAGGTAGTCGGGGTGTGCTTGGTTGCTTGGTCAGCGAAAATGATTTAAGATGGATATTGTTGGATTGTATCTCATTTTTTATTGAGCTCTCAAAATATGGTGACAATGGAGTTAATAGTATAGTCCCACATCAGGTAGAAAATGGGATCATGATGTGTACACACTACGTTTCCAACATGTTGATAATTAGGATTGCTTCAAGCCTTACGGTAGAATTCTTTTTTAAGGCATATATATGGACCAAGTCTTATGGACCAACTACGTTTCCAACATTAACCACTACAATTTTTTGAGTTGTTAAGATGAATGGTCATTTTATGTGACTAAAATAAATTAATCCGTAGGAGTTTGTTGATGAATTGAGTAGTTAACTAACTGAATTTAGTTTGCTATGTCATTCCTGATAATTTTAACCACATAATTATCATATTTTTTTAATTATTAATGTAAAATATTAAAAAATTTAATATATGGAAAATAAGAAGTTAAATTATCTAAATAATTGTGTGCTAATTACAAATTAGTAACAATTATAAAATTTGAATAAATAAATGTGAGGAGGATAATCTCACCCATTTCAAAATTGAAAAATAATATCACTTCTATATTATCACTTCATACAACATTCAAACAAAGATACTAAAAAAAATACACTTACAAATTCCCTTCAACAAACATCTAAACAACATATTCATGAATTTCTTATTCCTCGCTTCACTTCTTCATAGCATCCAAACGAAGAAAGTAAAAAAAAATATATGTACGCATAACGTACGCACGAAATGAGCACACACACACACACACACACACTATATATATATATATATATATATATATATCACAATTCCACTTTGATTCATTTTACTGAACCAAACAAGTGACAAGCAAAAAAAAAATCATAATTTAGGTCATTTTACTTACATAATACTAAACTGGTAAAGTGATGAAAATGACACTTCCAAGGAAACAAATTAATTGTAAGAAAAAAAAAATCTCAAAAACTTACTTCACGAAAGTGGACTTTTGTGATAGCACTTTTTTCGCTTCACTCCTACTGCTTGCAACCAAACACAACCTTAGGGGTTGTTGGTTCAGTACGTCAAAGTAAAAAAAAAAAAAAATAATCAATATTTCGCGTATGCGTTGCGATGAAGTAGAACGAAGTGAAGGAAGGTGAAAATTTCTTCGTTTGGGTGTGCTTTGAAAAAGTGAAGGTTATAAGTTGAAAATTCTAAAATTTGGTGTTCGGTTGTCAAATGATGTCAGTAAAAAAAGTATAACTTTTTGTTGAAGTGACATAAATAGTAAATCTTCTTTTCATTAAAGTAGAGAGGAGAAGCATGCAAAGTGGAAAATGATAATTTTTTACTTCCGCGCTCCACTTTCGAAGAAAAATCTCCGATATTAAAACTTTGATTTCATGGCAGAGAAGATTTATTGTTCATGTAAAATCACAGTAATTTTTTTCAGCAAATATTCCTTCAACCAAATATGTGAAATGGTCCCAAATTCGAATTGTCCGTGCTTAAAATCTACAAACCAAACAACCCGATAGTACTGTCACGTCCCGCTTCCCAGAATACAGAGAGCCTGGTACGTAACTACATCTCCAGGCTACGCACCATACGAATACTCTAGTACTCGTATTCGCGATTATCGTCCGTAAGGTTCTATAATATGATTATAACAGGTCACATGGTGCATAATATAATAAATAGCAAGTTGGTTACAGGACATTCTAAACTATAAATAGAAAAATATATTATTCTACCCGATTACAACCAATAACCCAATATATTATATTTATACCTTTAATAATTAATGAGAACAATTCTGGTTCCAATTCGATCACCTTCAATGGTTGCATCTCGATCTTGCACTCCAGTTGTTCTTCAATATTTGATAGCAACTTTCTTTGGAATATTGCTACAAAACTAGTGAACAATACTTGGTCGTCAAACGATATGCTAGCCCTTAGTCAAGGACAAAAAGTAAAATCAAGAAAATCAATAATCTGAGAAGTAATAGGATTCTTGGAATTCTAAAGTAAAGGAACTTAATAATTTATAAAGATTATTGTGTTAATTTGAAATACGATCCTGACTAGATTCTATTCTAGTAATTTTCTCAGTGTTCATCCTATAACTAAATTAAAATAATTTATACCTCATAACTACAATCACAATCACAAACAACCTAAGTTCACTACCAAAAACACAATCAAATTTCCTATATGATATGCAATTTAGAGAATACATCTGCATCACATACATCATATTTTTCCAACAATAATTCCGTAACAAGGGATCAGGTTATAACTAGGTGGCACGATGCTTAAAATTTGGCCCTGCTCCATATGGGCTTAAAATAAATTATTGATTCACCTATTTTATATTTTTAATCAAAATATGTACATCCAAATTCAGGTACAGGTATTATCCCGTGGCTAGGAATCAGGTTATGACTTAGTGGCACGATATTTAGAATCCGGCCCTGCTTCACATGAGCTTAAACAAATTCACGAAATTCACCTAATCAAAATTTTTAATCGAAATAGGTATGTCCAAATTTTTGTACATGTAAGTGAGTTAAGTCTCATACACTCAATTCGTAAGGCCTTACGAAAGAGCTTACTACTGATCAGCTTTTGATAATATTATATTACGGGATTTCGTACGATGTGATCCAGTTGTTCTCTCTCATCCAATGGACTAACCTAAAGCTACAAACATCCCTATCCATTATCTTGCATTTAAGTTTCTGCTGGATACATGCTTGAATCTTAAATCCTAATTCGTGTATTTAAATACCACAAAGAACGAGAATATATTTCAATAATTGATCCTTAAATGAATCATCTCACGAACTGGAAATCAGGATTTCAATACTTGTTATTTCTTGAGTAAATCCAGACATAATCACATGATATTAATTCCTCAATACTTGTTACATTTTTAATTGAAACAGGATAGTAACTCATAGTAAAAACATAGCAGTACGCATGATAGTATCAAATTTGATAATTGTATTTTCTCCAGCAGAAACACAGGATATAAATTATTTAGATTTTGCTTATGTGTCCATGTGTCTGTGTCCTACACATCTTAAGTTCTAAAGAATTTGACCACTATAATTTAAATAAAATTAAACGTCTATAGCTAAAGAAACAAGATCAAAATTCCTAAAGTAGGGTTAAATATATTTAACCAATTTTCGGATATCAGAAATGGCCATCTCTGAAAATTCTTGAAAATTTCGACAAAGTCTCCTTTGTATTTTGGACTCCAAAATTTTTAAAATTTATATAAGACCCGGAGCAACCCTTCGTAGAATTCCCTGGATACGCCAACCCTTTCAGTGGAACAACTCAATACCGAAATATCATACGCAGTTATATATATAAACCGACACCAAGAAAGAATAGAAGCATTGCTTCTTACCTCGGCCAATTATACCTTAGTTTTAGCAATCCATGTTTTTGTAATATTAACTAGAAAATCCACTAAACAAGAATGCTATAGTACCATAATTCATAATAAAATGAACAATCAAGAAGTTAACACAATAAACCAAAATCTTTATTTCCAAAAACAAATTTATCCAAATTAACTTATTCGTACGATATTTTGATCATTTTATGATTTAGAATAAAATTTTCCTTGAATAGAATTTTTTTATAAGATTAGCAATACTTGCTAAGAACAATCATAATTTTGGTTTCTAGAATCTTGATGTATTAGAATACTAGATTTAGCTTAGTATCAAGATCCCTTATATATATAAGTTGACTTCGGAGTTCCATTTCAGCATATATGCTGAATCTTAATTAATTTGGGTTAAAATCCCAAAATTTCTATTTTGATCCGTTTAGTTTAAGCCTATTTTATACTATAGGTACCTGACGGGTCTGAACTAGATTTTTACTCTCCAATCGGTCATAGAAACATTCTCAGTCATGCTAGTGTTGAATTTTGCTTTAGTTAAGCTTCGATAAGTCAAATTGACAAATTCGAAACCGATACGATCTTGATCTCTGGGATATGGACCTATAGTCCATTATACTTGGTTTCCTTACATTATGTTTTTAATTTTATTTCTAGTCTCTTTGAAATTTAATAATTAAACATTAAACTAACCTTGGGTTAATGGTACAAAAAATTTATCTTCGGACCGATAAGGCCGATTACCGATACTCTAAGTGTCCTCCTAATGATAAGACAAGAATTTGAGCTCCACAATTCTTAGTATATAGTGCGATATTGTTAAATTTCTAGACTAGGATATAAATACAAATATAAGACCAAAATTTTGGAGTTTGATACGGCCTATGCCGTATCCGATATCCAACCTATTGTTCCAATTACCTTTAATATAAAATCTCACCTAAAGGACCTATAGTGGTAATTGATTAAGCTTTATTTCAATTTTTTTAATAGTAGTAAATAAGTTCCAAAATTATTTTATTTTTTACTAACAATTTTAGTGTATTTCACTTCTTTAAACTAAATAGTGCTTGTATATATACATACTCCATAGGAATTGTACATATATGTACAAGTGGGTACTATAAAATTAATCCATCTAAAACTTGATTAAAAAAAATACTTACATATAGTTTCTCGACATCGTGTCGAACACACACACACACACACACACAACATATATATATATATATATATATATATATATATATATATATATATATATAATGTAATAACAAGTGTGATAAATCATTTATTCAATCATAACAACATATCATACACTATTTCATTCAAGTGCCCTATATAGTGTCCTTATTGTGTCAAGGTGACCATAATATCTTGTGTCCTAGCGGGATGTCAACTTTGTGTCCTAATTTCTGAAATATAAGCAATATACAATAAACCACCTATAAGATTGATAAAGATAATATTTGATTTTCAAATTCCTTTGGAAATAAAATTTTCAATTAAAATAATTTGAGAAGAAAATGAGGGCTTGCCTTGAAAGAAGAATTTGGGGATTGGAAATTCGGGCTTAGGGCTTGGATTTGGAAGTTCCTTCTTCTCTAACTTCTTCTTCTTCATTAAGCTTCTCCTTTATCTTCTTTTCTTTTTTATAAAGGGGTTAGGGTTTGGGTTTGATGAAGATGATGATGGAGATGAAGATGATGATAGGTGATGATGATGTGGTGATGGAGGTTGGGGGCCGACCGGGACTGGAGGGTGGCCAGCGTCTGGTACGACATCGACGCGACGGCAGCCGACAACTATCACAGCAAAAGTAATGACAGCAGCTGCAGCAAGAAGAGGAGGGAGAAGAGACGGAGTGGAGGAGAGAGTAAAGAGGGAGAGGGGACCGAGATAGAGTGGGAGGCGGTGGAGAGGTGATAGGGAATGAAGAAGAGGAGAATAAGTAGAGGAAGAAGTAGAGATGGTGTTGGTAATGTTGGATATGGAGAGAGTGGGAGATAAAAACATGTAGGTCTTAGGAAATAAAAAAGAGGGAGAGGGTGACATATGGTGTGTGAGTCACAAAGGAGGGGAGATGAGTTCGGTGAGGGTTGCCTTCTTTCATTCTTTCTTCTTCTTCTTCTTCTTCTTCTTCTTCTTCTTCTTCTTTTTTACCAAAACCCCCTTCTTAAATAAAATTTGGTAACAAGACCAAATTTGCAAACAAAATTTGCATATATGTGTGTATATATATATATGAATCCAAAAATAATAATTTTTTTTAAAAATCGTTATGACATTGTACCCATCTTATAATAATTTTGTCCTCGAAATTTAAAATTTATGGATAAACATTTCAAGACAATATAGAGGTAATTAAGATATTCTACCCACCTTACAGAGATAAAGTAGTAATCTATTATCAAATAAAATACTTTTAAATTCATAATTATTAAAAACTTTATGAAGATGGAGATAATATGGAGATATTTGAAGTCATTAATAATCTTTAAATTATATGAAATCAGTAAAATTGTTAAAAGCCATAACCATGTAGGTTCTACTAGGTCACCATCATATTCCTTATTTCTTATTTTGTTACGTGATATAGTAATCTTGTATGCCACGCCACTGCGCATATGGCTGCAATCAAGCTACCATTTTATTATCATGATTTATGGCTATAGCTTCTTGCTACCATGCCATTGATATACATAGATGAGTAGGAATTATGATGGTGAAGTAGCCTTACAGATTGGTATTCTTAATAACCCAAAACAGACTCAAAATTAATATTACTTTATGATAGTATCAATAATAATTGATAATATTATAACATAAGATAAAATCATATATCTATATTATCAAAAGTACTTTATGTCATTTTAAATTATTCAAGTCAATGTTTCTCAAATCCCAAATTGAGATAAAAAAATAAAAATCAAATTATCAAATTTTAAAATCCATTAAAAAATATGTCTTGATCGCCAAAATTTTATTAAATATCTGAATCACGTTTTGAGAATATAGTGACTCGCCAGTCCAGAAGGCCAGTCTGGATGGCTACAATGACTTCTTTTTTCATGATCCAATCTAATTGACTGTTGGTTCTTCTGCGTTGTCAAATCAGTTGATAAATTATCGGGTTCTTGACACAAATAAATAACCATTCAATCACAGAAAGTCCAATCAAAATGTTTCTTCACAAGAAGTCAAATAAGCAATGAGTGAGTAATAGATATGGATATTAAATGGAGGACAATTTCCAAAATTTGGGTTGATACTGAAGATGGAATTGAATGGATAAACTGAGAATACCATTCTAGATTTTCAATTAACAAAACATTATATGAAATATGGGAATTAAAATTTTTGAAGAAGGCCAAATTTGTGAAATGATTAGATATTAAAATTTTAATAAGAAAATGGGAATGAGTCCGGACTTAAACACTAATAATATCAAGAAAGCAAGGTGTGATACCTTAAATAACCATATACAATATATATGTTATACCTATTCCTTAAGCAAGATATTGCTAGTACTAGCTTACCTGATAGTTCTTCCAAGTTATATTATATATCTATAACCCCCATAATATATATTACACCTAATCTAAATAGAAGTCTATATCATCATTGGCCTATTGGCTTCATAACCCTTATCCCTTTTTTATTTCTAACTATATAGTAGTTCTAGATAAATCTGAACTCTTCCAGATAAATCTAAACTCCAGGTTTTCTAAGGACACCCAGTTTAAGATCCTTAAAGAATTTCCTAGATCATTCACCAATTCAAATGAGAATACTTGTCTAATGCTCTCTGAATTACTTAACCTAAATTTATGGTCATGTCTATCCTTATACTACCCATAATATTTCTGAATATCAAATACTACTTAATATTCTTAGCTATATGGGGTCACTATAGAAAATCTATTAAGGATCTATGAAACATAGTCTAACACAGAAAAACCTATGAGTATTCTCTATTCTAAGGTTCTTTATAGACTTCTCCTAAGAACATATATTTGAATCTAGAACTTAACCTATATAGGTCTCTTCAAAAGCTTGGCTTACATCCTATCATAGGTCCTTTAATTCTCAAGACATGCATCCTATCCTGGGTTTTTTATCTTTCAGGACCTACATTGGTTTCCCGAAAGCTAGACCTGCATGTGCCACCATTAAAAGATGTGTCACGTACCACTTCCTAGAATATGGTGAGCCGGGTACGTAACTACATCTCCAGGCTACGCATCATATGAATACTCTAGTACCCGTATTCGCGAATATCACTCGTAAGGTTCTAGGATAGGATTATAACATATCACATGGTGCATAATATAATAAATAGAAAGTTGGTTACTTGGCATTCTAAACTATAAATAGTAAAATATAATATTCTACCTAATTACAACCAATAACCCAATATATTACATTTATACCTTTAATAATTAATGAGAACAATTCGGATTCTAATTTTATCGCCTTCAATGGTTGCATCTCGATCTTGCACTCCAACATTTCTTCAATATTTGATAGCAGCTTTCTTTGCAATATTGCTACAAAACTATTGAACAATACTAGGTTGCCAAATGACATGCAAGCCCGTAGTCAAGGATAAAAAATAAAATAAAGTAAATCAAGAATCTGAGAAGTAATAGGATTCTCGAAATTCCAAAGTAAAGGAACTGAATAATTCATAAAGATTATTGCGTTATTTGAAATACGATCCTAACTAGATTCTATTCTAGTAATTTTCTCAGTGTTTATCCTATAACTAAATCATAACAATTTATACCTCATAACTACAATCACAATCACAATCACAATCACAAAAATCTAAGCTCACTACCACAAAAACAATCTAGTTTTTATATGATGATGCAATTTAGAGAATACATCTGGATCACATACATCCTATTTTTTTAACAATAATCCCATGAATAGGGATCAGACTGTAACTTGGCGGCATAGTGTTTCGAATCCGGCCCTGCTCTACATGAGCTTAAAATAAATTATTGATTCACCTATTTAATTTTTTTAATCGAAATAGGTATGTCCAAATTCAGGTATAGGTATTATCCCGTGGCCAGGGATCAGGCTATGACTTGGTGGCACGGTATTTAGAATCCAGTCCTGCTTTACATGAGCTTAAACAAATTCACGAAATTTACCTAATCCATATTTTTAATCAAAATAGGTATGTCCAAATTCATGTACAAGTAAGTGAGCTAAGCCTCACACACTCAATTCGAGCGGCCTTGCAAAAGAGCTTACTATGATCAGATTTTGATAATATTATATTACAGGATTTCATACGGTGTGATCCAATTGTTCTCTTCCACCAAATACACTAACCTAAAGCTACAAACATCCCTATTTATTATCTTGCATTTAAATTTGTGCTGGATGCATGCTTGAATCTTAAATTCTAATTCATGTATTTAAATGCCACGAATAACGAGAATACGATTCAATATTTGTTCCTTAAAAGAATCATCTCACGAACTAGAAATAAGTAAATCCAGACATAATCACAGGATATGAATTCGTCAATACTTGTTCCATTTTTAATTCAAACAGGATAGTAACTCATAATGAAAACATGGCAGTACGCAGGATAGTATCAAATTTGATAATTGTATTTTCTTCAGCAGAAAACAGGATATAAATTATTTAGATTTTGCTTATGTGTCCGTGTCCTACACATCTTAAGTTCTAAAGAATTCGACCACTATAATTTAAATAAAATTATAAGTCTATCTCTAAAAAAACTGACTCAAAATTCTTAAAGTACGGTATAATATAATTAACCAATTTTCGGATATCGAAAATGGCCATCTCTGGGAATTCTTGAAAATTTTGACAGAGTCTCCTTTGTATTTTGGACTCCAAAAATTTCATAATTTATATAAGACCCGGAGCAACCCTCCGTAGAATTTTTTGGATACGCCGACCCCTTCGGTTGAACAACTTAATACCAGAATATCACACGCAGTTAAATATATAAACCAACACTAAGAAAGAATAGAAGCATTGCTTCTTACTTCGGCCAATTATACCTTAGTGCTAGCAATCCATATTTTTGTAATATTTAGTACAAATTCACTAAACAAGAATGTTAGAGTACCATAACTCATAATAAAATGAACAATCAAGAAGTTAACAGAATCAACCAAAATCTTTATTTCCAAACACAAATTTATCCAAATTAACTTATTTTTACGGAATTGATCATTTCATGATTTAGAATAAAATTTTCCTTGAATAGAATTTTTTTCTAATATTAGCAATACTTGCTAAGAACAATCATAATTTTGGTTTTTGGAATCTCGATGTATTAGAATACTAGATTTAGCTTAGTATCAAGATTCCTCATATATTTAAGTTGACTTCGGAGTTCCATTTCAGCATGTATGCTGAATCTTAATTAATTTGGGTTAAAATCCAAATATGTCTATTTTGATCCATTGAGTTTAAGCCTATTCTATACTATGGGTACCTGACGGGTCTGAGCTAGATTTCCACTCTCCAATCGGTCATAGAAACATCCTCAATCATGCTAGTGTTAAATTTTGCTTTAGTTAAACTTCGATAAGTCAAATTGACTAATTCGAAATCGATACAATCCTGAATCACTGGGATATGGACCTATAGTCCATTATACTTTGATTCCTTATACTATATTTTTAATTTTATTCCTAGTCTCTTTGAAATTTAATAATTAAACATTAAACTTAACTTGGGTTAATGGCACAAAAAAATTAACTTCGGACCGATAAGACCGATTACCGATACTCTAAGTTTCCTCCTAATGATAACTGAAGAATTTAAGCTCCACAATTCTTAGTATATAGTGCGATATTGTTAAATTTTTAGACTAGGATATAAATACAAATATAAGACCAAAATTTTGGAGTTTGATACGGCCTATGCCGTATCCGATATCCAACCTATTGCTCTGATTACCTTTAATATAAAATCTCACCTAAATGACCTATAGTTTGGGCTAATGGTAATTAATTAAGCTTTATTTCAAACTTTTAATAGTAGTAAATAAGTTCCAAAGTTATTTTATTTTAAAACCGACAAAATCAGTTTTCCTCTCTCCACCTGTGTTTCATGCGGCTAGGGTTTTCTTCCTGCGCTTAGTTTTCTAGTGCTAGGGTTTTATCTTCCGCATGAAGATCTGGCCTACATCTATCATCTTTTCCTTTAATTCTTTTTCTTCTTCTACATTTTTTTCTCTTATCCCCTTCTATGTGTTTTTTATCTGGGCTTCTGTTGTCAACAATTTTTTTTGTGACTGATTAGTAGGGTTTGCTTTTTTCTATACAAGAAAAGGGTATAAGTTTGTGTTTCAGTCCGAGTCTATGGCAAAAGAGTTGGAAATATTATAGGACATGTTTAAGTTATCTGACATAGAAGAAGGGGATGTGAACCTCGAAGATGCCATGGGAAAGATGGGGAATATTTCTATATTGTAGCGAAGGTTCTAACAGATTGTACGTTCAATATAATAAATATGCAGAAGGCGTTATTAGGAGCATGGAAACCATCAAGGGGCTTCACGATCAAAGAATCAAACGATGGCGGTTGGTCTTTCAATTCAAATCCCAATCGGACGTTCGGATAGCAATGAACAATGGTCCTTGGCACTTTGACAAGCGTCTTCTGGTGGTGAGAGAGATCAGTGGGGATGACCAACCTGGTAAAGTAGATCTGAACATGGTTCCTTTCTGGATTCTTGTTCATGATTTGCCTTTGAATCGACAGTCCTCGGAGGCAGTTCAAAAAGTGGTATGTAAAATTGGACGTGTTATTGAGTTTGAAAAGAAAAAGAGTATATCCCTTCAAACCTTTGTTCGTGTGCGAGTATTGATGAATATGGACAAGCCTATTGTTCGAGGAACATATATCATCAAGGGGAAAAAGGAACAGTCGTGGGTATACTTTAGATATGAAAGAATACCAGACTATTGTTTTCTCTGCGTATTTTTTATTCATAATTATGAAGACTGCGAAGAGTTTCAAGAAGGGGCGAGAATTAAGGAGTGGCCATATGATCCATCCCTGCGGGAATCTCTAACAAGGAATCGAGTGCACTACAGCCGGACGGATCACGGTGGCCAGGAGGCAGGCATCCTAGGGTCTACACCATTAGGATCAGCAGGAAAAGTCTGATGGGCCTGTCTCTAAGCAGCCAAGGGACAGATCAAGAGAGGGGAAATGGAGATCAGCGAGGGAGGGTGCCTAATACTGAAGCGTCGAGCGGTGAATCGGTGATACCTAACTGGGTGGCGAAATGGGTATTGAATCATGATGTGGAGATAGGTGAGGAGATAGGGGTGAAGCTGCTAAAGGGGGATGGGGAAAGTTAGGAAACACAACATGGAGATACCTTGGTTGGAATCCCCATCTAACAGGGAAGTAATGCTAAATTCCATATGGGCTGGGAAGATACTACAAGGAGGAAGATGCTCACGAAGGGTACTCATGTTCCCAAAAGCAACTTGAGGAAGAAGACTCTGGGACAAGGACCTAATCATGTAGAAGCTGGTCAGAAAGGGAAATAGAAACGAGTTGGCGGACAATAGGAAAGAAGCAGTACAACAGAGGCAACCTATGTGGGAAGTAAGCGGGATATGGTCGATGGAAGTATGGTTTCAATGGATTTCATGGATTCCCTACCTAACAAGCGTACCAAAGGTACTATCGTAGAGGTGGAGGCTGTAAGGCAGCCCCGCCTAGTCCAATGAGTTATTTTAGTTAGAATGTTCAAGGGATAGGCAACCCTTGGACAACGCAGGCTTTAAATAAATATATTAAAAAGTATTGCCGAAGTATAGTTTTTATTATGGAAACTCGGTTAAAGGCTAGTGAATTTCAATTTATCAAAAGTAGTATGCTTTCTTTCATTTATTCATTATAGATTCAGTTGGTAGATCATGAGGGCTATGCTTGTTATGGAAGGAGGAACTTGATTTGGATATTTTAATGTCAAGTCAGAATCATATTGAGTTCAGTGTCAAAGGAAGTAAATATCATGCCCCAGTCCCAAAAATACATAGGACTAGGACACGTAATCATGCCAGCCGCATGGGTATGGCAACTCCAATATATGGAAACCAAATCCAAACGTACGCTGTAATATGAATATCAAATCCACCAGTGGTATAACATATGTCACAAGTCACAGGGCATAATCTAAATCTCATCCACGAAAATCAAATATAATTAAATAACCAACATCTATGAAACTAGATCTCAATAAGAAGTATCTAAGGATGATAGTTGGATGGAAACAAATCTACTACCAACTCGAATGGAAAAGTAAATACAATATAAGTACAATACAACAAACACAATATAAGATTACCAGCTAAAAATCACGGGCTCGAAGAGAAGACATCCTCGAACATATGTAGCCATTCGAATCTGCGCTCCTGCGAATACTCAATAACAGATACACCTGGAAGGGGCCAGGTCCTCAGAGGGACATAACAAGATACATAAAACACATGCCAATAAAGTACTGAAATAAATATCCAATGGTCGCCTAACCGTCTAAGTGAAAGCAGTTAAGAACAATTTTCTCCACAAGTGAGCTATCTGGCTGAAAACTGGGATTTGGCATGGTTCTCTTTTGGAGATCTAGGGGCCTAAAAAGGCACGTCGTCTTTCAAACGCCGGAGACCCGTCTGATAATAATATAATATATAGTGGTCATCACCACCCGTATCTCCAGCAGAGAATCCGGGCGCACAATAGAAAAAGTGCAAAGGAGCTCAAATACGGTACTTGTTGTTCTCCCCACCCCATGCTCTAAGCATGTCACATCCATGACACAATTTGGTTCATAGCCTATTCTTAGCACCCTAGCCCAATCCTGCAACCAAACAAGGACAAGGATGGGGCCACCGTACTATAATAGGCTATGTCCCTAGACCTCTAATAACTGCTAAGTCTACTAGCATGCAAAGTTTCTATACCAGTTATTCCTAACGCATGGCCCATACGTATAGGAGGCCAAACCCTGCACGCAAGTCCGTGATCTACATGAGACTCACAACTCGTATAATAACTGTGTCACGGCCAATGAACCTAATGATGCTACATGATAATGGGGTAGTCTCATAAACAAGGTCAATGCAAATACATAAATAAAAACATATCGCGACGACACCGTCGCACGCAGTTTATATAACAGTTAAAATATATAAACTAAGGACATAAAATAAAGATGCATGCAACATATGGAATATAAATAAGAATACAATGGCAAGGTATACTTGCATGGCAAGGAAGCTGCAATGTACCAATAACCTGCTCCAGAAGTCGCGCAGAACAAATCCAATATCCTATGTACACATAAATATAATACAATAAAATTATTAGTCATTACACAACCACATTTATACTGGACTCAGGGGTATACTAGGGGTAACACTAGTCATCTAACACGGTCAATTATGCGTTGAATTATGTAGGGTCACATCTTCAAGTGTTGTACATAATTAGACAGTCAGCTGACAGGTGTCTAAGCCAGTGCGTTAATGTACGCAAGGCAGGAAATTCATAAGTTCTTAGGATCAAAATGGTCAGGGTAAGTACGGGGCAGTCCACGGTGTCCTAGGGTCGTACAGTCTGGATATATATAGTCCTAATTATTATTTAGCATAGTATTTAATTACTTACAATTTATGTACATACCATATATTTATACATTTCTATATATAACACCCAAATATACATACCAATTGAATACATGTACCAAATATATATATATAAATATATATACCAAATAATAATATACGCGTATGCGTACATATACGTACACGCGTTTGGGTTCACCGACTCAGGGCCTGATGTCAACTAACAGTCAATAAGCAATACTAATATCCTACTGGCATACACACAAGCACACATAAAAGAAGAAGATGGACAGGTTCGTACCTCGGGGTACGAGCACGGATACGATGGTGAGGTTGACGAAGATGATGATAACGATATAGATGACGATAACGATGGAGTGATAATGATGATTACAAATGACGAAGATGGTGATGTGGATGATGGTGATGACGAGGATAACGACGATGGCTATGACGATGACACGACGGTGACGAGGAGAAGGATAAGGGCGATTAGGGTTAAGGTATTGGTGACGATGATGGTGATTATAATGGTGGTGATTGTGATGATTCTAATGGTGATGATTGTGAAGATGATAGGAGGTGACGATGATGACGACGACGATGGAAGTGATGACGATGATAATCGAGGCGATGACGACAACGACGATGATGATGGCGAAGGTGATGACTACGACGTAGATGGCGATGGTGATGGTGAAGGTGATGACAACGGTGGTGATAATGTGATGATGATGATGATGAAGAGTGTCGATAGTGATGATGTAGGTGGTGGCTTGCTGAACTCCGACCAGTGAGGGATCCGGTCAGGGGAGGATAGCGGGTGTGCCTCATCGTCTGGCGGCTTCAGGCGAGTGGCGGTGGAGGAGAGTCGACGAGGGGAACGGTTGATGGTGGCTTCGGGTGGTGGTGTTAATGGGGCAGTGGCCGGGAAGAAATTAGAGGGAGGAGGATGACAGCTGTGCTGGTCGGGTTCAGTGCTCGATGGTTGCTCGTGGTTGAGCTCGTCGGCCAGGCGAAGGTGCTGGTGGAGTCGTGGTTGTCGGGGCTCCAACCGGGAAGGAGGAGAGAAGGGTGGACAGCGGTGGTTCGGTACGACCTAGTTGCAGCGAGCTCCGGCGTGGATGAACGGGGAGGTGGAGACTCGCGTTGTCGGAGACAAGGATGGCAACGGTGGTGTGGTGTGCTCCAGCGAGGTTGGTGATGACAGAGGATAAGAAAGGAGAGAGGGAGGAGGTCGGGGTGATGATGGTGGCTTCAGTGAGGTTTAGTCGAGCGGTTGGGGAGGAATGAGATTCGGTCGAGGCTGTCGAGCTGACGGCGGGTCAGGCGTTCGTGCAGGCCGACGGGAAGATGTCGTGTGGAGGCGGGGGTATCGGCAGGTGGTCGAGGTATCTCCGGCTGGCGGATCTCGACAGGGATGGGGATGAGGGAAGAAGAAGGAGGGATTATGGTAAGGTCGGCTGTGGGTGTAAATTAGGTAAAAAAAATTTAGGAAAAAAGTATTTTATATATGTGAAGGGTTGAATGTTTGACCTAATTCTTGGTCAATATTTGGAAAGAGGCCTTGGACTCTATATCTTCGGATTGGGCCTTGGGCTCACATGGGGATATGGGGAGGCTACAATTTGTATTGTTTAAATGCAAGGATTGGATTAAAAATAAATGGGCGATGTTGCACGTTTGCACATCCAGAAAATTACAAAAAAATCCACGTTAAGAAAAAATTGAGTTTCTTCACGAATTGTCCAATCGTGGGGACACCTCAATGCATTTTAGCATAAAAGCCCCCCAACAATTAGAAAATTGCACAATGGCGGAAATTGGATTTTAATTAATTAAATCAAATACGCACGATGTTCTAGAATTAATTAGGAGTACATAAGAATGAAGTTAGATGGGACACAAGTGTCAGGGGCGTAGAGGGTACAATACAAAATATTAATAAATTTTGGGTTGCGCGAAAAGGTCAAGATTGTGTCCCCAATTTCAATTAGAACGCAAAAGGGTACTGAGTTGGAATTTATTTAGAATTTAGAAATAACATCCGCGATGTTTATTGTGCGACTAAAATATAGTACAAGAGAGCAATATTATAAGTTATACAAGGGTCAAAATAGTAGGCGGGCATGTCTAGGACGAGGTTGTGAAATTTGTAGATAGGCAATGGCTAGTGAAGTGCTTCAATTAACGAAGCAACGGTAAGGTGCGCTACACGATATATATTATTGCATAATTAAATAAATATCGTGTTCTAATTCTAATTGGTTCAAACTATCCCTAGTTTCACTATATAAGAAAATTAGGCCTAATTTTGGGTGAGGAGGGTTTACAATCTACCCAACTTAAAACAATTTTGTCCTCGAAATTAAACTAGAGTAGGGTTTCTCTATCTAACCTCACTTGATTACAGTCTAAAGAATTCTCCTTAAGTTAACATTGCAGTTTCTACCCAACTTAGAATTTACCCATCTATCATCTAAGGCTATACATCTAAGAAGGCTATGCCCTAAATTATTTAATCATGTTATTTAATCCTCAAAGTTTTTAACACCAAACATAACATCTATGATATGCCCTTAATTAAAAAAGAATAATCCTCATGTATGTGATCGGCCTATGGGGTATATCTAGTACTCTCTGTGTATCAAACTTATACCAAGCATGAGGTTTCATCTTTCCAAAATAAAGGAAGACGGAGATCAATAATAAAGAGTTCAAGGGAGAGGTAATAGAATAGAAGTATCAGGATCAAGGTATTTAAAGAATTCAAATGGGAATTGTCAAAGCAGTTGTGGATTGAAATCCTATTTTGGTGATTCCTTATTCGCATGCTCGTATTAGTACAGTTATGTAACCGATACGATATGTCAGACATATCTAGGGCAAGTATATTCGTCTACTAATCACTACATATCTCAATCCACGTAAAGTAGTATTACGAAGGGCAAATCAAGCGCACTAAGGTTAGCTAGACCTTAATACACTGATTCTGAAATATATTATTGTACGCATCCAATAATACATATGTCTTGAACAAGCTTGATAAAAAAATGAGCTTGTAAAACTAGGCTGTAACAGCAGCATAAGTCGAGGTAGCACAAAATATAAGTACGCTAGATGATGATGAAAGGAGGTACAAATTAATTCAAGTTCAAAAACAAAAACAAAATAAGCAATAATAATAAAAAGACTCTACAATCTCTATAGTTATGATACAACCTCCTTGTCTAAGTCACTAGTCGACCAAATAGGGCATGGACCTCTAAATTCTATTGTCTGAATAAACACTATCGTCTTATGCTACAATTAATGTCATTCAATTATGCTTCAATAATGAGTCAAAAGACTATGTGATACTATGGTGTGAGGTATACTACATAACTTATAACAATTGAACTACTATTGCAATGGTCTTAAGGATACAGTAGAAGCTCTTGTTAAGGTCTACGAGAAAGGGTCTTAGTACCTATTAGGGTATCCTCCTATATTACATAGGTCATGGTCGTCTTAAGTTTTAGTCTTAGTGTTTATATAACAAGTGTCGATAGTAAGAATAGAAGAGTTACTAGCCGTTAAGGGAAAATGGATCTAACTTGTATCGAGGTGGGGGTACAAATTTCGTGATCTACAATTAGGGGTAATTATCACAATCTAATTGAACAACTCAACTATCAGGTTCTAACTACAAGGCACACAATTCAAAATTCAAGATTACAACTATAACTTTATCAAACTATATATCCTACTATAGAATACGATCACTTGGTCTATAATTAGAGGTGTTAAGTGGCACGAGCTGAAAGATGAAGAATATAAGAACAAAATTTAGTCGTCGTGCAATTAGCGAACGCTAAGGTCGCAGAGGAATAAGGTATAAAAATTAAAATAGAGGGCTCTAGATAGTATCATGGTTTTCTAAGGGAAAGGGGTATGCTAGTTGATATGTTTGAGGTACGATTAGAAAAATATTCTATGCATTGCTCTTGGCTTTCTAAGGTACTATCTGTTTAAATGCAAGGATTGGATTAAAAATAAATGGGCGATGTTGCGCGTTTGCACATCCAGAAAATTACGAAAAAATCTACGTGAAGGGAAAATTGAGTTTCTTCACGAATTGCCCAATGGTGGGGACACCTCAATACGTTTTTGCATAAAAGTCCCCCAACAATTGAAAAATTGCACAAAGGCAAAAATTAGATTTTAGTTAATTAAATCGAATGTGTACGATGTTCTAGAATTAATTAAGAGTACATGAGAATGAAGTTAGATGGGACACAAGTATCAGGGGCGTAGAGGGTACAATACAGAATATTAATAAAATTTGGGTTACGCAAAATGGTTAAGATTGTGTCCCCAATTTCAATTGGAATGCACAAGGGTATTGAGTTGGAATTTATTTAGAATTCAGAAATAACGTCCGCGACGTTTATTGTGCGACTAAAATGTAGCACAAGAGAGCAATATTATAAGTTACACAAGGGTCAGAATAGTAGGCGGACATGTCTAGGATGAGGTTGTGAAATTTGTAGATAGACAATGGCTAGTGAAGTACTTTAATTAACGAAGCAACGGTAAGGTGCGCTACACGATATATATTATTGCATAATTAAATAAATATCATATTCTAATTCTAATTGGTTCAAACTAGCCCCAGTTTCACTATCTAAGCAAATTAGGCCTAATTTTGGGTGAGGGGGGTTTACTGTAAATTTGTGGATAGTGGATGCAGGGGGACGGGGATCTATGGGTGGCCTAAGAGGGAGAAGAAATACAAAACTTGGCAGATCATTAGGTCCCTCCATAACAAGCCTGACAACCTATGGGTTTGATTTGGTGACTTTATTGAGGTGTTCCATGCAACGTCCCGCTCCGAACGGTTACTTATGGAACACTTGTTACTTTAACTCGATTGATAATCGAGTCACGGGGAAACCTAACTGCCAATTCAACACGGACGAAACGCAATAAACCCTTCAAATTGATGGAACGGCTTCTATTGAAATAAGTCCAAGAGTTTTTGTTGGTTGCTTTGCTTCTTGGTTTTGTGTTGCTTTGTATATTGTTTTGCTTTTGATGACTTGGTTTTTATGTTTTGCTTTTCTCGCTTGCACATTCTTTTTGAATCGCTAAGGGAAAGAGATCAAAAAATGCTAACCAAGTATTGTTACAATTTCAGGACGCCTAACCAAGGAGTGACCGTTGCATAAGGCTTTTCCATCCTTTTGTTCGATTCAATCGGTGAGTGGCTGAGGCCCTTCGATGAATCCTTTGGTCTGCACGCCATAATAAAGAATTTCTAGTTCACTTATAAATGTTGCCTCACTAAAAACATAAGTCAAAAAGAAATAAATTGCATGCAATTGTACATAGAGTTACTGCTTTACTTCAATTAAATGTGTGTCCCTTACTCACCTGCTGCATCACTATATCGTACATTAAACCTTCATGGTTAGTATTTGTGTCAAGTGTAAAAGAATGAAAGAGAAGGGTCTAGTAGCCCACTCTGATGTTCCGGTCCTACAGGATCTTGGGGGGTGTGGCTATTAGATTGTTATATGGTTGTTCATGTTTGGTGCATCCTAATGGTTTTATTTGATAGGATGTTGCTTGTCATGCATTGGTCTCGGACAACTTGTGCATAAGGTAATAGTCTCTCGAACAATTTCTGGGGCACTGGGAATCGGATGGTCCGAAAGGGATTGTGAGAGCACCCCGATGTTCCGGTCCTATGGGATCTAGGGGGGTATTGTTGTCCATCAATAGGGCAACTCATGGACCGTCATATAGATAGGTCGCATGCTAGGTTTACCTTTTTGCATACCTATCATTTTGACACCAAGATTGATTCATAAGCTTATCCATATATGCAAATTATGGCTAACTTGTGTGTCTACTGCAGGGATAACCGCTCGGCCGTGGATAAGAATTATCATATGCATATGATATTTATCGTCTATGTTTCCTTGCATGAATTGTTAAAAAGAAACTAGACAACTAGAAAGATCCCCTAATAATGCTAGCTTCACTTGCTTACTTAGTATGAATTTCTATGTGAGTTTGGCCACGGTCGCTCACCAGTACATGTGGTAGTACTGACCCACGTCTGTGGGCAAATATTCAGGTACTGGACGCGAGAGCTTGGCATGCATTCTGAAACACTGTTAGCGCAACCTTCTGAGGGATCGTGCTCGTGCTGCTTTCTTAGCTTTCCTCTCCAGTGGGCAATCTCCTCTTTTGCTAGATGTTTTGATATTTTAGTCCTACTAAAAGGATGTAATGTGTAGACGTTGTGGCTAGTTTTGGGAATGTAAAAAGAGTTGTAAGCCTTCTAAGGCATATTTTTATAACCCAGCCAAGCAAGCTCTTTGTAATCCGAATCTTCAAGTATTCAATAAAAGCAAGTATTTTGTGTTCCTATCAATGTGTTCAACTTTTGTTCTTTATATTTATATTCCGTGCCTAAATATGTATATTTTTGTTGTGTCTTATGCAGGTACTTTGCCTGGTGCAAGCGTAACTTAGGCTTGCACGACATCACGTCCAAGCGAGGACAATCGGTTCCGTAAGGACCAAGCAAGGACGATCGGCCATTACAGGACCGGGGCACGACAGGTGGTATCAGATCACGGCTTTACGCCCTTGGCCTCTTCAAATATCATTTTTAAAAATGATATAAGTTTTCAAGTGGTTTCAAAAGTCCCAAATTTTGAAAATGGTTGCAAATCTATATAAGTAAATAGAAGGTGTTAATGTCCCAAAGAGTATGAAAATCTAACGTTCCATGCAATAAGTCCATAATACGTTATGAGACTAATGCAAGCTACTCTCTTTTGCAGCAAAATGACCATTACAAGTAACCTAGGGACATCGTGTGCAGCAAACGTGAGCGATGACCAAATCGATAGGTTGATCGCTATGTTTGAGAATCAAAATGATCGCCATGCGGCCCAACAGGAACGGTTTGAAGCTCAGCAACAACGGGGGCTAATGCTAGAACCTTGGCACAACAACATCAGCTTGACTCTCTATCTCAGATAGTGACAACACTGGTAGCACACTGTGGTGCATCGGGAACCGCCGCGATACCTGTGACTGCCGCGATTGTGCCTCAGGGAGAAGGCTTAGCAGAAACTAACGAGTCTCGACGTGCGGCCAGGAAGTCTACCTTTAAAGGTGCTAAGTTTCTGAAGTTGAACCCTCCGGAGTTTGAGGGCAGGACCGCCCCGGATAAGGTGATGGACTGGATCACAAAGTTGGAGAGCTTGTTTGAGTTTGCTTCGATACCTGCGAATAAAAGGGTGGCGTGTCCAGACATGCAGCTATGATTACGTGCACACAATTGGTGGCAAATTAAGAAAGTAGATCTCACCACAAAGCATCAGGATGGTAAGATCACTTGGAAAATGTTTAAGGATGCATTCCTTGCACAATATCTTTCGCCAACAGTAAAACAGAGAAATAAAGATGAGTTTACCAAACTTAAGCAAGGGAGCATGTCCGTAGAAGATCATGAGTTAGAATTATCCAAGCTCGCTAAGTTCGCTAGCTCAATGATTCCTAATGAGGGTGCCCATATACATCGGTTCATAAGAGGCCTGAATAACAACCTGAGGAAGGATGTTATGAACCGGGAGTGCAAATCGTACATCCACACTTTTGAGGCGGCGGTGCAGAATGAACAGTTCATGCCACGAAGTGCTCCGGAAAAGACATCAGCTCCTCAAAATCCTCCTGCAAAAAGATACCACAATGGTGAGAAAAAGGTCGATGCGGATGAGAACCCTGGAAAAGTGTGTAGTTACTGCGGCCGTCCCGGTCTCATTAAAGAGACTTGTCGTTTCCTCTACAAGTTGTGCTTTAAATATGGACAACCTAGCCATGAACATCGAGATTGTCCAACGAGGAAGTCCACACAGCATAATCAAAATGACAATACAGATCATGGACAGAATATGAACCCCGCCCCAGCCTCAGCTAGTGAACCAACTGACCAACCTAGAAGAGCTAGAGTGTATCAGTTGAATATAGAACGTGATGCTAGTAGGCACGATGTTGGTGAGTCTGATTCCTTTGACCTCTTGATGCCTTGATCTTTGACTCCTTGATCTCTTAAGTTTCGAGGATGAAACTTTTTCTCAGTGGGATAGTATGTAATGCCCCACTCCGAACTGTTACTTATGGAACACTTGTTACTTTGACTCGGTTGAGAATCGAGTCTCGGGAAAACCTTACCGCCAAATTAACACGGACGAAATACAATGAACCCTTCAAATTGATAGAACGACTTCTATTGAAATAATTCCAAGAGTTTTCGTTGGTTGCTTTGCTTCTTGGTTTTGTGTTACTTTGTATTTTGTTTTGCTTTCGATGACTTAGTTTTTATGTTTCATTTTTCTCGCTTGCGCATTCTTTTTGAATCGCTAAGGGAAAGAGACCGAAAGATGCTAACCAAGTATTGTTGCAATTTCAGGACACATAACCAAGGAGTGACCATTGCATAAGGCTTCTGCATCCTCTCGTTCGATTCAATCGGTGAGTGGCTTAGGCCCTTCGATGAATCATTTAGTCTGCAGGCCTTAATAATGAATTTCTAGTTTACTTATAAATGTTGTCTCACTAAAAAGATAAGTCAAAAAGAAATAAACTACATGCAAATGTACATAGAGTTACTACTTTACTTCAATTAAATGTGTGCCCCTTACTCACCTGTTGCGTCACTATATCGTGCATTAAACCTTTATGGTTAGTGTTTGTGTCAAGTGTAAAAGAATGAAAGAGAAGATTCTAGTAGACCGTCCTAATATTCCGGTCCTACGGGATATAGGGGGGTGTGGCTATTAGATTGTTATATACTTGTTCATGTTTGGTGCATCCTAATGGTTTTATTTGATAGGATGTTGCTTGTCATGCATTGGTCTCGGACAACTTGTGCATAAGGTAATAGTCTCTCGAATAATTTCTGGGGCACTGAGAATCGGATGGTCCGGAAGGGATTGTGAGAGCACCCCGTTGTTCCGGTCCTACGGGATCTAGGGGGGTATTGTTGTCCATCAATGGGTCAACTCATGGACCTTCATATAGATAGGTCGCATGCTAGGTTTACCTTCTTGCATACCTATCATTTTGACACCAAGATTGATTCATAAGCTTATCCATATATGCAAATTGTGGCTAACTTGTGTGTCTGCTGCAGGGATAACCGCTCGGCCGTGGGTAAGAATTATCATATGCATATGCTATCTATCGTCTATGTTTTCTTACTTGAATTGTTAAAAAGAAACTAGACAACTAGACAGATCACCTAATAATGCTAGCTTCACTTGATTACTTAGTGTGGATTTCTAGGCGAGTTTGGCCATGGTCGCTCACCAGTACATGTGGTAGTACTGACCCACGTTTGTGGGCAAATATCCAGGTACTGGATGCGAGAGCTTGGCAAGCATTCTGAATCTGTGTTAGCGCAACCTTCCGAGGGATCGTGCTCGTGCTGCTTCCTTAGCTTTCCTCTCCAGTAGGCAATCTCCTCTTTTGCTAGATGTTTTGATATTTTGGTCCGACTAAAAGGATGTAATGTGTGGACTTTGTGGCTAGTTTTGGGAATATAAAAAGAGTTGTAAGCCTTCTAAGACATATTTTTGTAACTCAGCCAAGCAAGCTCTTTGTTTTCCAAATCTTCAAGTATTCAATAAAAGCAAGTATTTCGTGTTCCAATCAATGTGTTCAACTTTGGTTCTCTGCTTTTACATTTCGTACCTATATATGTATATTTTCGTCTAACTTGTGTCTTGTGCAGGTACTTTGTCTGGTGCATGTGCAACTTAGACTTACATGACATTGCGCCCAAGCGAAGATGATCGGTTCCGTATGGACCAAGCAAGGACGATCGTCCCTTACGAGACCGAGGTGCGATATTCCAACCTTATGAGAAAGTAGGGGGAGAAGGAAAACTGAGAGCATGATGCGAGAGTTTCAGAAGGTGGTGAAGGGGACGGGGCTAGTTGACTTTGGGTTTGATGGGTGTCATTTCACGTGGTGCAATGGCAGATCGGGTATTAACAATGTTCGTCAACAGTTAGATCGGTTCCTAGGATCACAGGAATGTTATTCGTTGTGGTCGAATGATTGGGTAAAGCATTTACCTAGAGAGCACTCAGACCATCATCCTATTCTCCTCTCCATGGAGCAACCGATGCACAGTAAGAGGAAGAATCAACGAATTTTCAAATTTGAACCATGGTGGACTAGCGAGGAAGATTGTGCTCGAATAATAGAAAAATCATGGGCACATGGACCAACGAACAAGTCACTGAACTTGGTGCAGAATAAAATTCGCCAGTGTGCAGCGTCACTACAAGCCTGGCAGTATACAAAGTTCGGGAGCCTGCACAGAAAGGTAAGAAGACTTAGAGAGGAACTCGGATACCTCCAGATTGTTGATCCTTCAGAGGAAAATATAGGGAGATGCGGTGAATTACAGAGGTCTATTGACAGAATAGAATCTAAGATGGAATCATACTGGAAGGCTAGATTCAGTGCTATAGCTAGAGGAGGACGACAAGAACACCAATTTTTTCCACCACAAAGCTTCTCAACGAAGACGGGGAATCAGTTGAAAGGATTGTATGGAGAAGATTGGAAGTGGCAGTGCGGAGATGAAGCTGTTGGAAGGATTGCCATCAATTATTAAAAGGCTCTTTTCGACTCAAACATAAACTTATACCATACTCCTATCATAGATTCTATCTCTAATGGTCTCTCATAGGAATGAATATCTATGCTAGATCGTCCATATGATACTCTGGAGATTACAGACGCACTCAAGCAAATGCATACTAGCAAGGCTTTTGGTCCTGATGGTATTTTTGCCATTTTTTCCCAAAAATACTTGCATATTGTTGGTCATGATGTTAATGATATTGTGTTAAACTTTCTTGCCTCTAGAATCATGTCAAACAACCTCAATCATACCTTTGTCACTCTCATCCCGAAAGTTAAAAATCCTACCTTTATGTAGAATTTAAGACCAATTAGCTTGTGCAATATTCTATATAAAATTATTTCCAAAGTCCTTGCTAATAGTCTCAAGAAAGTTCTTCCGTCTATTATTCAAGAATCTTAAAGTGCGTTTGTATCCAATAGACTTATCACGGATAATGCTATCCTGGCATTTGAAGTGTTTCATTTTCTAAAAAAAAAATAACAGGTAGAAAGGGATGGCTTGCTTTGAAACTTGACATGAGTAAATCTTATGATAGGGTGGAATGGAAATCCTTGATGCCATGATGATGAAATTACAATTTTCTGCTCATTTTTGGTTTCTTATTATGGCTTGTATTTGTATTTCTTCTGCAACCTATGCATTCCTTATTAATGGACAACCAAAAGGATTTGTGAGGCCAAAGAGGGGACTTCGGCAAGGAGATCTCATATTGCCATATCTTTTTCTTTTGTGTGCAGAAGGGCTTTCTTCCATGCTTTGTAAAGCGGTGACTGACAGGACTATCCATGGCATCTCAATAGCTAGGAGGGCTCCCAAGCTTTTACACCTTTTCTTTGCAGATGATAGCATGTTATTTTACAAAGCTAATGAACGAAAATGTTCCAAACTGAAGACAATCCTACAAGATTATGAGTTAGCAATAGGACAACAAGTGAACTTGGAGAAGTCGGAGAAAGCTTTCAGCGGGAATACTAATTAACCTACAAGGGAGGTGGTGGTGAATGCACTGGGTGTCAAAGTAGCTACAAGTGGAGGCAAATATTTGGGACTCCCAATCTGTATAGGACGATCCAAGAGGGAGGTTTTAAACTATGTAAAGGAGAAATTATGGAAAAAAACTCAAACGATAGAAGGAAAAAGTGCTATCCAGAGCGGGGAAGGTAATTCTCAACAAGGCTGTCGCCCAAGTAATTCCCAATTATGTAATAAGCTATTTCCTACTTCCCAGCTCTTTGTGCCAGGGATTTCAGGCGATGATAACCAAATTCCTATGGTCGGCTGGGCAGAAAGAAAGAGGAATACACTGGATCCAATGGAAGAAATTGTGTTGGACAAAAGAGGATGGTGGCCTTGGCATTCGTTACTTGCTTGCTTTCAACCATGCCCTTTTAGCAAAACAAGAATGGAGGATTAATCAATTTCCTACTTTACTTGTATCCAGAGTCTTAAAAGCAAGGTATTTTCCAAATGACGATTTTATGAAGATAACAAAAGGGTTATAATCAGTCCTTTTTTTGGAAGAGTATTATGCAGGCAAGGTGGATCCTCGATAGAGGGCTTCGATGGAGGGTTGGGAGCGGCTGTAAGATAAATATCATGTCAGACAAGTGGGTGCCGGATCTGATATCGGGTCATCAATTGAGCTGTGCGAGCACAAAAGAGGGAGTAGACCAAAAAGTGTGTAGTCTCATTGATCTGGAAAGAAGGATATGGCACAGGGAACTCATCGTGGCTAGCTTCAGCCCTGAGGAGGCTAATACAATATTAAACATTAGAATAGGTATGAGCATAACTGAGGATTATCATTATTGGATGAGATCTAAGGATGGCTTATATACCGTCAAGTCTGCATATCATATTGCGAGGGATGAATTAATGGATATCTCCGCACCATCATCTTTAAATGGACCTAATCCTCTCATTCGTAGATGCTAGGGCCTCAATATTCCCCCTCGTATAAATTTTTTCCCTGTGGCGTTCAGCAAAACTTACTGCCGTGTACTCAGGAACTACGACGGAGAGTGCCACACTCATTCCCAGATTTGGTATTATTGAATTTGTGATATTTAATTTTTTTCCTGTAGATGTATTCATGTCGTATTTTCATGTTGATTCCTGTTAAATGTATTATATTTATTTAATTGTATTCCTGTTTATTGTAGGAGAATACCCGAGACCTGTAGTGAACACCTAGACAATTGCCATGGACCCGTGCTAGGACCCGTATATAGGATGGATACCATAACCGGTTCACTCTTGGAACCACTAAGCCTATTTTGGATGGTTAAGATTTGGTTGGAGAGTGTCATGACTTAATCCTAGGGCTAACATTATATCTCCACTTGGTATATATATATATGTGATTTTCTCTCCCCTCTCTCATTCTTCCTCATTTCTACTTCCCTTCTTCTTTCTCCTTCCACCTTCCCTCAAGAGCTCCCCTTGACCGAAACCCTAATCCATATCCCTAGACTTGATTCTAGGAAGAGGTTTGCTAGTCCACCAAGGCAAGTACATCTTGCTCAAAGTGATGAAGCTATAACTTTTGGATTTTTTATATGATTAGTAAATAAAAATGTGTTTGATGGAAAATATTCTCCTTGATGTTCTCATTTGTTTTAGTTCTTGGAGTTTAAAATTTTGATGTATAAATTTTTGTTGATCTGAGTTTCAAGAATAGGATTTTTTTGTATTCTATAAGTTTTTCTTAGTTTTGATCTACTAAAACTTAGTGTTTTCGAAAACTAGTTGTTTCTTATGTTAGAACATTTTATTTTATAAATTTTGGCTTCTATTTTTCTTGATTCGGAGTTAAAATAAAGTTTTAATGAAGTAAAAAAAATTGGATTTTTTTGGTAGCTTTTTTGCCATGGCTGAACTTGCTGTCTGGAGAAGACGAAGTTCACATGCGGCCAGTGAGCTATGTGGTTGAGAGTGCTATGCGTCCCAAGAGGGTTATGCGGCCTGAACTCTTGTGACATATTGACCAGCATGAGTCCATCTTATTCGCATGATTTGCACAAGTGTCCTTGAACACCTTGTGCTTTCACTCGCTGAACGAATGAGAAATTTGCTAAGTCCAAAAGACCTCCATGCGACATTGAACTCCATATGCAAACCTGACACTTATGCAGCCTGGAGATCATGCGACCACTATTTTCCTTGGACGCATGGCTCTGAACCTTTGGCACTTATTTCTTTGATTTTGTCTTTTCTCTCTGACACACTTTATTGCATCAGTCACTTTACGTCACATCAATGACACTTCATTTATTGTCCGTCACTTCTAACACTTATCCCAAGGAGTAGACCTTAATCCTGAGCATGCGGCCAAGTGGTTCTTGCGACCTAACTTCATATACGGCCAGCTCGTCCATGCGGCCAGATTGTCCATACGGCCAGTGCGTCCATGTGGCCAGTTGCTCATGCGCCTGATTAGTGCATGCGGCCTGACTCATGCGGTAATCCATGCCTGCACTTATCATGCACGTATGTGATATCCTCTGCAACCCTAGTAATCTATGTACATGTTCCACGAGTTCGTGGAATTAATTATTTTATTTAGAATATTTCTTATCGTACCCTGTATGGTTGATCGTGGCTTCTTGTTTTTGTTATTCTAAGAAAGAATGGACTTAGTAACCAGACTGTTCTAGTGTCACCACCATATTTTCTAGGAAAGAGTATTTTAGTCATTTATTAATTAATTAAATATTGTGCATATGGAATATTTATTTATTGTATTATTTATTTATGGTTAGATGTTAGATTTATTTTTGGACTTGTGTTAGTGGACCTAACTAGCTTAGTTTAGACTCATGGACCAACATTTAATTCTAGTTAGAATTGAGCCCAATAATTAGAAGCACAATCATTAGGAGAGTGATTAATTATGTTAAACCCATTAGACTAGAAGCTTCCCTCCTTAATTAATTTTTTCATGAGGGACCCCAAGGGGTATTTTAGATTTTACATAGTAGCTTGAGGGAGGGGACAAGTGAGGCCTATATAAAGGGGATAAAAACTTTCTCTCTCTTCCTTTTTCATTCCAAATCTAGATCTAGAATTTGTCTCAACCAAATTCCATCAAATCCCTACCAAATTTTCATCCAATTTCTTCCCAAATCACCATTGGAGACTAATAGAGCAAGGATCTACAAGAAAAAAGTATGGATCTACAAAGAGGAGCAAGGATCTACAAGTTGTAGGCTCATTTTACCAATTTTGGAGGTTTTATTGGGAATCCATCTCCCAATAGGTATAATTCAGTTTTTTTTCCTTAATTTAGGTTCTAAATCTGAGATTTAACCATGAAAAATTAATCCATATACATAGGCTACCATAGGATTTGGTTTTGAGTTCATAGGAGGCCTATTGAGAAAGTTATGGTACTTTTGTGTCAATTTTGGAGAAATTTCGATATTGACATTTGTTGTGTGTGTCAATTGGTCCTATAGATCAATTTGGCATGTGCTTGTGTGTTTGGGACTAGTTTCGTGTCCATAATTGGGTACGTATAGGTCGTATCCCAATAATTTGGTGATATATGTTTATTTGGGAATTTTTTTCTCTGACACGGGACTTTGTGCATGTCATATTTTGACACAGACATGTAGATTTGTGTTTGACTCTTCGTATTGTTCATAAATAATATATTAGACTTGCTCATGTCCTTCGGGGTACATTTGGATGTGTGGTGGACTCATATCGCAAGTGTATCCTAGATCTAGTGGGATACAGATGTGATACACTCCATGTGTTGTACAATTTAATTTTTAGATCTATTTCTCTTATCATTGTGATGTGTAATTATATATATGTATATATATATTATTGTGTTTATATATTTATGTATTGATGTGTCATAGATCTATATATCTAGGTATTATATATTTATGTAGCTATTATTCTACATATATAAGAGCTATTTAATATTATAGTATATATATATATATATATATATATATATATATATATATATATATATATATTGTATATGTTATGTGTGGATATTTATATATATGTTATTGTATATAGGTTACTATATTATTATATTTATTTAATGTGTATATATATATATATGTATATGGAGGTGTATGTGTGTATACATAGTTATATATTAAGAGTTTTATATATAAGTATATATATTATGTGTTATATATATATATATATATATATATATATATATATATATATATATATATTATGTTATATATATAAGAGGAAGAGAATGGGAGATACAATCAGCAGCAATAGTGACAGCAGCGTCATCAAAAATAGCAGCAACAATAGCGACACAGCAGCAGTAATTGCAACAGCAACAGCATCAGCGACAGCAACATTAGCAACAGCAGCAGCGCATTAGCAACAGCAACAGCATTTAGTAACAGCAGCGGCAGCAGAATTAGCAACAACAACAGTGACCGTCGCGACAGCAGCGGTATGAACAGCAGTATCAATGGTTTCAGCGACGGCGGCAGCGGCTTTTAGCGACAGTTTTAAGGTTATCATTATATTTAAGTATATTTTATAAATAATAGATATATATATATATATATATATATGAATAATATTAGTATATATGTATAATTCTAATTGGTATTTATGCTTTAGTATACTATATTATAATGGTTAGTTGGTTAGTTTACTAGTATTAGTTAACTAGTATTTATTAGTAGTTTGATATTTATCTAGTTAATTATTTTGATCTATATATATATATATATATATATATATATATATATGTGTGTGTGTGTGTGTGTACTAGTATCTCTAGTTAAGTATTATATATATAGATATGTGTACATGTATATATGTATTAGTAGTTAGTGATTAGTTAGTAGTTGTATTAGATTGATATATATATTAGTCATTAGTTTGAGTAGTTAAGGTATTTGATATGTTATGGTTAGTAATTAGTTAGATATATGTAGTGATATATATATATCGTAGTTAGAAATATTATATTATAGTTAGTTTCTATGAATGGATATACATAATGTATAGTATTGGTTATATTTAGTATTAGTTGGGTTTATATATATGTATTAGTTATATGTTAACGTTTTGGATTACCTTGAGAAGTACCAAGGTATGAGTAGAAGGTATTGGCATAGTAATAGGATAGAGGTAAACTAATTATGGATTGGTACTAAGGTGACTAAAATAACGTGTATAGTATTTTATAAATATTAAATGTGGTAGTTTATAGTTATAGTTGGGTAGTTAGTATAAATAAAGTTTTGGCATTACCTTGAGATACCAAGGTAAATGCCAAGGTATTGAGGATACCCAAGGTATTGGGTTTGGGCATCAAGATAGAGATTTAGTGTTGCGATACTAAGTTGGTTCAAAACCAAGGTATCCATTTAGCATTTATAATTATGATTTATATATTTAATATTATTTATTTATAGATATGTTATATTTATCTATTGTTTGCGTATCCTGAGATACAGTATCTTAGTATCCTAAGATATAGCTTGTATGACCTAGATTCATAGTATATGAACCCAATATCATTGAGATAGACTCATGCAAGCTAGAAATAGGTAGTTTGACCAAGTTTGACCGATTTGACTTAGAGTTGACCTAGTTTGAATTTTGACTTAGAAATGGCTTTATGACCTAGAAGTTGACTAGTTTAACTTATTTCTTTCCAGAACCTTGTATTGATGTTATATTCCATATATAGGTCTATGTGACACCAGTTCGGAAAGTTTGACATTCATTGCTCTGGACCACAGGCGAGTACATTCTCTGATAGTTTCTCATTTATGATATCCTGTATGTTCATTGTATCTAGTGTAGATATCCGTATTTCTTGACACGATGGTTACACGGATTGGTATATCCGGATCTCGTCATGCGATGTTATTCTTTGTATATGGTATATCTTGGGCAAGTTTTATTTTATTGATTATCTTGTGCTTGTACAAACACTGATTCTCGGGAAGAGTCGCTATCTTTTTGGGGAATTTCGTGCCATAGCATACCATGGTCGGATCCACTATACCAGTCGGGGTTGGGGAGTATATAGTGTAGATATGTGATCATACCCTCCTTGTGAAAGTCTTGTTCCTTACTAGTGTTGATCATACACCGCACGTCTGATTAACCAGACCATTTACTCTTGTGCAAGTTTCCAAGCCGATCATATGTTAAAGCTGGTACTCGCTCACTTAGTCATTAGTATTCTTGTTCATTGCTGATGAGAACATAAAATATCATATTTTTAATCCTTAATATATACTCCTTTATGCTCATTTAATGTCTAAATATACTCATTACTTTTATATTTTGATCTAGGATGCAATTGGAGTCACTAAAAGCAAAATGGAGCTAATTATCAATTTTTGACATTTCTGACTCCTTGTAGCAAAATGGTCATAACTTGCACATCCGAAGTCCAATTGAGCTGATCCAAATTGATTCGGAAACCTAAGTGATAGAGGCACAATTTTTATGTTTTAAGTTTTCTGAGATTCTGGGTGCATTATGGACCAAATCATTCTTGAAGTTGAGTCAACTATGCTGTGCACAAAAAGTGGAGCTGAAATTACCATTTCCCAACTTGTTCAAAGATTTTATTTTATTCTTTGGGTTGTTGTAACTATTAGAGGATTTATGGGAAGATATTATGATCTTCAAACAACTAATTTAGAGTCTATAAAAGGGATAGAGATTAGGAGGAAATGGGAGAACAAGACACAACTCTTCTTCCTCTTCTCCAATATTCTTTTGAAGTTTTCATGAACGTGCGGAGCTAAAAGTCTTGTTGGTCGAAGGAAACAGAAGCCTTGGAATCAATAAAATTGTGAGATCTAAATTATTTCATATGTTTGATTTATGCTTTGAGTATTGAATATTTTTATATGCCTACTTTTATTATTGTTTTGTTTAATTACTAGGAGGCCTACTAGTCTATTATCCATTTTGATCTACTGCTAAATTAGACATCAAATCCGTAATTGTTTGATTTTTCTAATTTATGAAGCAACCAAGATTTAATAAACTGCTTTATTTTATTAGATCTTAGGAGAAAAACTTTTGAAAAAATTAAATGCAACCGCTTGTGCTTGTGTTATTTTGCTTCATCGATCTCTTTGTTCTTTAAAAAATTACTAGATTAAATCTTCAGCGCTTGTCATGGATTATTTAGTAATTAAAGCTAATTAGATCACTTGTTTCTAATTATCTAAGCCTAAGAGAGATAGAAAATACTTGCAATGGTGAATATTCAAAGTATGATAATTTATGTTTGCATCAATGATCAATTTTAAGATTCCAATGGTGGATGTTGACTGAGACCAACATTTTTTTCTTTAATTATTTTAATACTTTAATTGTTTATAGCTCTTTTTAATTTTCTTTGATCCAAAATTTACCCCCCATCTTATTTCACCCCCCATCTTATTTCACATAGCATAAAGATCAAACTAATTGCTCTTCGTGGGAACGATCCTTACTCTCACTACTACATATTATTTCAAGAGTAAAGGTTTTATTTTTGGGTGCCTACGATAGCACGCCAAATTTTGGTGCCGTTGTCGGGGAGTAATTTTAGTTAATTTTTGTGCCTTTTGTGATATTTTCTTATAATTAAATTACTTTTATTTATTAGCAAACAAAAAAAAATAAAAAATAAAAAATAAAAAACAAACAAAAATTTATTCTCATATACTTTTCTGGATTGCTTGCTATCATTTTATTACTTGTTTATGATTGCAACTCGATCTTTTAATCAAAGTGATTTTCAGAGTGATCCAGAAATAGAAAGAACTCTACGCAGGTTAAGGAAGGAAGCTCAAAGAAACTCTAACGAGAACGACCCTGCTACGGATTCCTTACTCTCTTGCAAATCTAATCCTGTAGAAGAGGAAGTCATGGCTGCAAATAGAACTTTGAAAGAACTTGCAGCCCCTGATTTGAACCAACACCCTTTATGCATTATATTTCCTACTTTAGATGCTACTACTAGTTTTGAATTAAAATCTGGACTAATACATTTATTACCCACTTTTTATGGCCTTGCAGGTGAAGATCCTCACAAGCATCTAAAGGAGCTTCATGTGGTATGCACAACTATGAAACCTACGGGGGTATCCGAAGAGCAAATCAAATTAAGAGCCTTTCCGTTTTCTTTAACGGATTCGGCTAAGGATTGGCTCTATTATCTACCCTCTGGGAGCATTGTAACATGGAACGAAATGAAGAGACTATTCTTGGAGAAGGATGGCCAATATCCGAAAAGAAATTTGTGGGGTAAGGCAACACAATGCAGAGTCTCTCCACGAGTACTGGGAACGTTTTAAAAAATTATGTGCAAGTTGCCCCCATCATCAAATTAGCGAGCAGCTACTTATCCAGTACTTCTACGAAGGCCTTCTACCAACTGATAGAAGCATGATAGATGCTGCTAGTGGAGGAGATTTGGTAGATAAAACTCCTGAGGCCGCAAGAAATTTAATTACAAATATGGCGGCAAATTCTCAACAATTTGGCACTAGGCTAGATCTTCCATCTAGGCATGCTAACGAGGTAAATATTTCTTCCCTAGAACAACAAATTGCTAGTTTAACATCTCTTGTTCGTCAAATGGCTGTAGGTAACATACAAACAGCAAAAGCTTGTGGGATTTGTTCAGTAGCAGGACATCCAAATGACATGTGTCCAACTCTTCAAGAGGAGTCCAATGAACAAGTGAATGTGGTAGGTGCTTTCCCTGGACAACCAAAAAGGAAGTATGATCCATATTCAAACACTTACAATCCAGGATGGAGAGATCATCCCAATTTCAACTATGGGAATCCACAAACAAATAATTCTGTCAATCAAAATCGCCCAAGTTACCAACAGTACAAGCAGCCATATCCTAAACAACAACCAAACGAAACTTCTAACTCTGGTATGTCTTTAGAAGATATTGTTAAGTCTCTTGCCACTAATAATTTACAATTTTAACAGGAGACAAGGGCTAGCATTCAAAGCTTGGACAATCAAATGAGCCAAATGGCTACAATAATTAATAAGCTAGAGGCACAAAGTTCTGGAAAATTACCATCTCAAACGATAGTAAATCCAAAAGAAAATGCAAGTGCAATCGTTTTGAGAAGCGGTAAAGAGGTTGACATTCAAGTAAAAGAAGTACCTGCAACGTCAAAACAAGAAGAAGAGAAAAGCACCATGGCAGACACGAACGTCCCCAATGATGATGAGGTACCCAATTGTAAGTTTTCAGCCCTTTGTGATTATAATCCAGTACCTCCTTTTCCTCAAGCTTTAACAGAATCTAGAAAAATTGAACAAAATAATGAGTTATATGAGACTTTTCGTAAATGTGAGGTAAATATTTCACTTTTGGATGCTATCAAACAAGTACCTCGCTATGCTAAATTTTTAAAAGAATTATGTACAATAAAGAGGAAACAAAAGATTAAAGGATATGAAAAGGTAAAAGATGGGGAGAGTGTTTCTGCAGTAATTCAACGAAAACTTCCTACGAAATGCAAAGATCCTGGAATGTTTACTATCCCTTGTAAGATAGGTAACAATAAATATGAGAAAGTCATGTTAGATTTAGGAGCTTCTATCATTGTCATGCCATATTCTATATATGAATATTTAAATATTGGACCTCTGAATAAAACAGGTATTGTGATTCAATTGGCTGATAGATCTAATGCCTATCCTAAGGGAGTAGTCGAGGATGTTCTTGTACAAATTGATAATTTAATTTTTCCTGCTGATTTTTATGTGCTTGATATGGAAAATGGCGATCAAACTGCTCTAATTTTATTAGGAAGACCATTTTTAAAGACATCCAAGACTAAGATAGATGTTCATAGTGGCACACTTACTTTGGAATTTGATGGTAAAATTGTTAAATTTAATATTTATGATGCCATAAAATATCCTGATGATGATAATACTGTTTATTCCATTGATGTGGTTGATTCTTTAGCACAGGATATTTTTGAACTTGATGGCAAAGATGTATTGGAAGTGGCCATTAGTGAGCATCTTGAAAAAGAGCATAAGGAGTTAGCTTTGAGTTATGATTTGCAGGAAACTGTTGCAGTATTGAATGATTTTCCAAAAATACAACAATCAGGTAACGTTTCTTATATTTCATTACCAATTTCTAACACGAAGCCTTTACCCTCTATTTTGCAGGCCCCTATTCCAGAATTGAAGCCTCTCCCTAGTCACCTCAAATATGTATTCCTTGGAGATAGAGGAACATTACCAGTGATCATCTCCAATAAACTTAGTGCACCACAGGAAGAAAAGCTTGTTCAGATCCTTAAGGAGCATAAGACGGCTATTGGTTGGACAATTGCGGATATAAAAGGAATTAGTCCGTCTACATGCATGCATCGCATCTTACTTGAGGAAGGAGCAAAACCTTTCCATCAACCGTAAAGAAGATTGAACCCACCCATGATGGAGGTAGTAAAAAAGGAGATCCTCAAACTTCTTGAAGTTGGAGTGATCTATCCTATTTCGAATAGCCAGTGGGTTAGACCAGTACAAGTGGTTCCTAAAAAGACCGGGATAACTGTCATGAAGAATCAAAATGATGAGTTAGTTCCCACTCGTGTCCAGAATGGGTGGAGGGTTTGCATAGATTATAGAAAATTAAATGCTAAAACCTGAAAGAACCACTTTCCTTTACCTTTATTGATCAAATGCTTGAAAGGTTAGCTGGTCATTCTTACTATTATTTTCTTGATGGTTATTCAGGTTATTTTCAAATTGCAATTGCTCCGGAGGATCAAGAAAAGACAACTTTTACATGCTCATTTGGAACTTTTGTATATCATCGCATGCCATTCGGTCTTTGCAATGCCCCAGCTACTTTCCAAAGGTGTATAGTTAGCATATTTTCAGACTATGTTGAGCATATTATAGAAGTATTTATGGATGATTTCACAGTTTATGGAGACTCTTTTGATAAATGCTTGCATAACCTTACACTTGTTCTTCAAAGATGCATAGAAACTAATCTTGTGTTAAACTCTGAAAAATGCTATTTTATGGTTGATCAAGGTATAATTTTGGGTCATATTGTTTCATCTAAGGGAATTTAGGTAGATAAAGCCAAAATTGATATTATTCAATCTTTACCTTATCTCTCTAGTGTGCGGGAAGTTCGTTCTTTTCTTGGACATGTAGGTTTTTACCGAAGATTCATCAAAGACTTCTCCAAAATAGCGTTACCCCTTTGCAAGTTGCTACAAAAGAATGTAGCATTTGAATTTGATGAAGCATGTAAAAAGGCATTTGATACACTAAAGAAACTATTAACTTCTACCCCAGTTATCCAGCCCCCTGACTGGAACGTGCCTTTCGAGATAATGTGTGATGCAAGTGATTATGCAGTAGGTGCTGTTTTGGGTCAAAGGATTGGAAGAGCATCTCACGCCATTTATTATGCTTCAAGAACTTTGAATGAGGCGCAGAAAAATTATTCTACTATTGAAAAAGAACTTTTAGCTGTTGTTTTTGCTTTAGAAATTTTTTGATCTTATTTGCTTGGTACTAAAGTTATTGTTTATTCTGATCATGCAGCTCTTCGCTATTTGATGACGAAGAAAGAGGCAAAACCAAGGTTAATTCGATGGATACTTCTCTTAAGTGAATTTGATTTGGAGATCAAAGACAAAAGAGGGACAGAAAATCGTGTTGCAGATCATTTAAGTCGTTTAGTTCATATGGAGGATGAACTTTGTCTACAAGAAACGTTCCATGATGAGCAATTGTTTGCTTCAAGTGTGACATTGCCTTGGTATGCAAATATTATAAATTATTTGGTTACTAATATGTTTCCTTCTGGCTTGTCAAAGGCTCAAAGAGATAAGATCAAAAGTGATGCCAAATACTATGTATGGGATGACCCATACTGTAAACACCCTAAATTTTTAGATATTTTAAAATCAATTTTGGGAATTAATATGCAAATTTTTTCAGGAATTTACATAGGAGCTGTGTAATTATGTAATTTTTAATTGCTAATAACCAATATTAAAATGTAATCAAAATGTGATTTTATGGTGTAGAATAGAAAACCGGACTTAGGGTAATTTTTTGGGATTTTATTGGGCCTCAGATCTATTTTTAAAAGCCTAAAAACTATTTTTCTAATTATTAATTAATTACTATTTTATTATTATTATTATTATTATTTATTATTTAGTTTTATTTGGTTTAGGGGCCCGGCCCGGCCCAGTGGGCCGAGCCCATTAGTAACCCAGCCCAGCCCTCACACAGCTTAGCGGGTCGGGCGGGTCCGCCCAACCCGGATCCGCGCCCGACCCGACCCGAGGGAGCCCCTTCCCCACGCCTGTGCCGCGGTTCCCGCCGCGTTCTCCGGCCACGTCGCCGGAGAAACTCCCAGCCTCACCCCCACGACTCCACGACCTCCTCCCCTGCCGACTCCCCCGGCCACGATCGCCCGAGCCACCCCTTTATAAACCCTCTTCTTCTTCTCCTCCTCCTTTCATCTTCCCCAAATCAAACCGCCGGAACCCTAGCCCGACGCCGACCTCCTCCCTAGCCGCCGACCTCCTCCCTAGCCGCCGACCAGCTCGCCGAGAGCCGCCCAGCCAGCGCCCGACGCCGGCCAGCCCCTCTCCAGAACCCCCTCCTCCTCCTCTCTCCCCGCGGCTGCTGTTCTCCCCTCCGCCCGGAGCCGCAGCCACCGCCCAGCCCCTCGTCGAGCCTCCGCCGCCTTGAGCCGCCCTTCCCCGGCGAGTCTCGGCCGAACCCCTCCATCGTAGCTCCGGACACGCGGACACAGCAGACCCCTAGACTCGCAGGAACGTGGACACGTCCAGGATACAGAGGCGCGTGTCGGACTCGAAAAACTCCGGTTTCTCGGGTCCCCTTCAGGTACTCGTATCTTGCACCTCGTTTATCCGATTGAGATTCTGTAAATTTCTACGCGAAACCTGTATGACCCTCTCGGTGCCCGGACAAACCGCTGGGGGCATCGCGTCCTGTGGTGATCGCACACTGCGATCCAAAAACAGAAAAAAAAACCAGACCCTGTTTCACCCCGGAACTGAGTGCGTCCCGCCAAACGGGACGACTTGGTCACGTGCGGTCTTCATAGATACATGCGCGTCATTGATACGGATGTGTGAGATTTCGCGGAAGCTGATTCGGGCGTGCGTGCGCACCGAAATCAATGCGTATCCGCGGACATCGCCCCGTATCCAACTTTTCTGTAATTCACCCTAACTTCGTGCATACACGTCAGATCGAGACGAAACTTGTGCCATCGGACTCGTAGCGATACGCTGGTCCTGTGGGTCAAGTTTGGTTCGATTCTGAGAACGTTGACGAAATCGCGTGTCGTGGGCCCCACAGGCCCCGCTCGACGGGCAATTTTGTGATCGGCTCATCGGAATTCAAATCTGAAAGTTCCGTTGGGTTCGTATCAGCATTCCTGACCTGTTGTCACTAAGTTTGGTGAAATTGGAGACCATTGATTCTGACACATTTTCGGTACAAAGCGGGCCCACCGGTGGACCCCGTTTTGGTCCGAAATTGCCGTTTTTGCCCTTGTCTCCAAATTGGACCCAAGGACAGGCGTTCCTAGCTGTTTGACACCTTCTGTGCGTGATGATACTGTTTATTTCAGCTTCTGGAGACATCTCTGGAAATTTCCGAAATTAGGACCTAAGTGGAATTCAAACCTCAGGCAAGTGCACCTTGCCAAACTTGCAGTCATTATTTTCATATTATCTGTAAAAATACTCTGCTGGATGTCTTGTGTAAATTTATATAAACTGATTTAAACTGCTTAACCTAGGGAACGTATGACGTACCTAGTGTCCGATCATAGTCGGGTGCCGACACCGTACGCGGTGTTGGGTTCGTCATTTAGAGATGGATTTACGATCCCCTTACTCTTGTACTTGACCTATCAAGTACCTTACAACCCAGGACACTTGACACTATCATGGACAGAATCCTCCTGAGACATTCGTGGTGATTCTGTATAGGATACAGGACTTGACAAAGTTGTTTTAGTTATAGACAGTATGACTTGTTGCATTAGCTATAATCCCGCTGACATGGACATGAGACGTTATGGTCATGGCTTGCGTGATTACATTGGGTGGGGAGAGACACACAGGCTACAGGCTGTTCTATATATATATCTACTATTATTGTGAGGTTGTAGACTCTCCCGCAGAGCTAGACCCTTTACGTGTTATTGCTGCTACCGGCTCCCCGACACAGAGCTTGTAGCGGTCTCAGCCTGAGTACTAGTGTTGCTCTCATTTACATATCACATAGATGGTTACTTAGTTTACCCTACTGTTCATTTATTTATTGCACTGCTTATTCATTTGGCTTGTATTATTTGTGCCTTGCTATGTCCACCGAGGACCTGGAATGGATTATGTCCCCAGGTTTAGCAGAGGAGCAGTACCCCGAGGTATACGGGACCGGAGCTGAAGCTATTGCTAGAATAGAACCGAACACTGAAGACGAGGTGACTGCCGAGGACTTCTCCTGAGTGCCTGTTCCAGTACTCAGTACTATTTCATGTTTACCTCTTTTGTTCCTAGCCTATAGAGCCAGTTATTCAGACTTAAGTCGGATTGTTTCTCCGACTGACTTGTTGTAATTATTGTTGCTACTTATTTCCATTTTATTATGCAGTTATTTCTTTATCTTTATGGATGAGATTAGTGTGACTTGTTGTAGTAGACCTTATTTACAGCTTAAGTATGCCCTGATGGCTCCATTAAATTAGGTTATCCATCGGTGCGTACTGCTGGCCGTTGCCACGTGTCCAGTCCCTCGATATTTTGGGACTGGGGCGTGACACATACTTGTGGAAGCACTGTGCAGATCAAGTGATAAGAAGGTGCGTTCATGTCACGCCCCAGTTCCAAAATGTCAAGAACTAGGCCACGTGTCACTGGCCAGCTGACACATCACTATGGGCTTAATTCACTTTGATGGACCCAAAGGGACGTGCTACGCTGTCCTAAAATACTACAAGTATAGAACAGGTAAAACTATCTCATCCACAACAATATGTCAGAAAAACAAGTGCTGAAATATATATAAAACTGAGTCTGATACAGTACACAACTGGTGAGAATACAAGTCTACTACAAAAACTGATAATAGCGCAGAAAAAATCAGATAGACTAAGCAGTGTCTATCTGAGCAAAATATCTCCATCTCCTGGTGGCAGGCCTCTAGGGTCAAGCATACTCTGAGGGCGTCTCCTCGAGATCCTCCTTAGTAGCACATCTGGCCTCCTGATCAGGGCCATATACAGTGGGGTAGAAAGCCTCGTCTAGATCTGGCAGGGAACCAGGTCCTCAGTGGGACATAACAAGATACAGAAAATGACATGCCATATATGTAAATACTGAATAAAGGAAATAAATACAGGGTGCTAACCATTCTATGTAAAAATACAAATAAAGACCTTGTAGTACGTATGGGAATGTGTGGCTAGACATACGCTGACGTAATTCACCAATTGTGGCGACTGGCTAGTATATGTGTCGTATGCCCCCGGACTCACGGGTAGCTCTGCAATCGACCATCTCCGAGAAGCATGGTACGAAGGTATAAATCATATATGGAGGGGTGTCCCATACGTCTACTAGTTATCTTCCCCATCCCAATGAAACTAAATGTCAAGTCGTACATTTCTTGAGTTATTCTAATCTGTGATGCGGGTCACACGTACTGGTAGCTAATCACATATGCAGCTCGCATCCATATATGTAATGCAACCATGTTGCGTGTTCCCGTGATAGGGTTTAGGAGAATATCAAAATACTCTCACAGCTGTTGGTGAGTCTGTAATGCTAAATTATTTACACTAATCATCAACGTATTAGTTGACTGTACCAGAGGCAGTCTCTGGTACTCATAGTATATGAATTTCAGAAACAAGAAGCATAGAACAATATTTGAGGATTTAAACATTTAAACTTGGCAAGGTATACTTGCCTACTCCTTGATATTGTTGAAACCCTGATTTTACAGTCAGTTGTGAAGGTGCTGGTGACAGAGGGTCACTGACTGTGCTGAAGTTGGTTTCTGTTAAAATAGACAGGGTTCTTTAAATATCATGGCTGTAATATAAAACATATATATATATACACATATATAATATAGATATATATATATAATAGGTATATATATATAGATATAATATATATATAACAGTATATATAGTATATATATATAGAACAGATAAATGCAGTTATAAATATATAGTAGCAGGGTATATCCACTGCGATAGATATATAATATTATCAGGGTGTATCCTCTGATATAATAATAAATAGTCATGGTATATCCACTGAGATATAATATAGGTAAATTGAAATGACAGTACAGGAATTTAATGCGTATATAAGTGCTATACTATTCAGCAATTAATATAAAATAGTATCAGGGTCTATATGTGACCACTGTAAATATATATATAGATAGGCTATAATATCCAGCAATTATAATATATAATATTGAATTGAAATGACATTTGCAAGAATTGAATTATAATATATATAATTAAGATGTATTACCCAGCTGAATATTTATATATATATAGAATATATATATATATAATAGGTGCAGGAAATAAATGCAGAAAAATAAAATAAAGGAAAATGCATAGTATAATAATTATATAATAGCATATATATATATCATATAAATATATATATAAAAATATAGATACCTATTTAGTAATTATACACTACAATATATAAATATACATATATAGTTATACATATACATATATACATATATAGTTATACATATACATATATACATATATAAATATATATATGTATAGAATATATATATAGATATATATCTATAATATATATACAGTATAATATACTGTAAATATATATATAATTGTACATATAATACATAGTAATATACATATATATACATATATATACATATATATACATATATTATATATATAGACATGTATTAGAGATTATATACGTATTTATGTATAGTATAGGTATATATACCTTACAGGTGGCAGGGGGGTCCCACACGGTGTCGCCGGCGAGAGGACGACGGTGAAGGCAGCCGGAGGTGGCCGGAGGAGCTGTAGCAGCAGCAGTAGCAGATAGCAGCAGCAGCAGTAGCAGTGGAGTGCGGGGGCTCTGGCCGGCGGAGGAGCGGCGGAGGCGGCCGGGCAGGCGGCGGGTTTGGAAGAGGGAAGGGTGGCGGTCAGGTTGGTGGTGGTGGCGGGGGTCCACGACGGCTGTGGCGGCGGCTAGGGGCGGCCGGAGGTGAGGGTGGTGGTGTAGTCGGGATTCTGGCCGGAGCACTGTGGGGGTGAGGGTGGCCGGAGGAGGGGTCGTGGGGCGGTGAGGGTTGGTGGTCCGGTGGAGAGGAGGACGGCGAGTCGAGTGGGGGTGGTGGTGGCGGTGCACGGTGGCCGGAGGCGGCGCTGGGGGTGGATGGGAGTGGTGGTGGTGCTGTGTACAGCGAGGGAAGAGGGAGGTTGCGGGGGCTGTGGCCGGCGGAGCAGGGCGGCGCTGGCGGTGGGGTTTGGCCGGAGGGAAGAGGGCAGGGTGGCGAAGGGTTGGCCGAAGTTTGGCCGGAGGCGGTGGTCGGAGACGGCGGTTATGAGGGTTTGAAGAGTGGGGGGGGTCGGGTTTATATATGTTTAGGGCCAATGGCAATTTCGTAAATAAGGTGAAGTTTGAGGGTATTTTGGTAAATCTGGATTTTTGGGATATTTCCAGCAGATTTTTTTGAAAGTTATGGGTGGGTCCCACTCACCTATGGTCTAGCCAATAGGATTTGGCCACCTAGCATGCAATTTTGCATATAAACCCCTAACTTTTCAATAATTGCATAAAAGCATAAAATTTGTATTTTGCGTAATTTTGCAATTTACCAAATTTCAGATACTGATTTCCCGTAATTCTGAATTATACAAAAATGAGAAAAATAGCTGGGGAAAATATTTTGGACAGTGTGGGGTTAGTCTGGGCAGAGGCAGGGTCTGATATTGCAGGTGATACAGTCATCGTATTTATTATTTAATAAATACTGCGCACAGTGTTTACTATTTATTCTGAGGCTGTTAGGGTCATAATTTTTCTACGGTGTCAAAACGATAATTGTAGTATAATTAGAGTAGAATATTCTCGTATTTTTGTTTGGCAAAAACAGGTGCCTACTGGTCCTCAAATCTCTAGGGGTACATAGATGGTAAAGAGCAAAAATTTAAATAGGAAATAAATAAAACGAAGCACCAAACAAGGTTTCTGGAAGTTGCTAAAAATATAGAAAATGTAGTCTAACAAGTCTAGGGCGGGTATGTGAAATTTGTTTAGGGTTAACAGCTAGTGTGATGCCCTAATCAATTGTGTAATGAACAGGTGCACAATCAATATATAAAAAAAAATTGTCATAAATCTAATTAATCAAAACTAATCCTAAATTACTAAATTCTGGTCGAGGGAGTTTACAATCTACCCTCCTTAGAATATTTTGTCCTCGAAATAAAAACAACTATATAATGAGAATGAAAAATTAATTAAGGACATATGATGATTAAGAAAGATTGAATTTGAAATATTGGACATACCCTGGTTTGGAAATAGGTGAGGATAACGCTGTCGAATATCCTCTTCCCGTTCCCAGGTGGATTCACCTGGTGCATGATGTCTCCATGCAATACGAACAAGAGGAATAGTCTGACCTCGCAGCACTTTCTCGCTACGGTCCAGGATCTCTACAGGCTCCTCCTGGTACGATAAGCTCGGTCCGATAGTGATCTCTGAGTAGTCTAGCACATGACTCGGGTCTGGAATGTACCTCCTCAACTGAGATACGTGGAAGACGTCATGTACTCCCTCCAAGGTCTGAGGTAGAGCTAGCCTGTAAGCAACTTCTCCGACGCGATCTAGCACATCGAAGGGTCCAATGTACCTTGGACTTAGCTTCCCTCTTCCTCCAAATCTGATAGTTCCTCTAGTAGGCGAGATCTTTAAGAACACATGCTCCCCTACTTGGAACTCTAAAGGTCGTCGGTGAATGTTGGCCCAGTGCTTCTGCCTGTCTTGTGCAGCTCGTAGGTGTCCTTGGATCTTCTTTACTTTCTCCACCGTACGAATAATCAGTTCTTGCCCCAGAATCTGTCTCTCGCCAACATCACTCCAGCATACTAGGGAACGGCATTTTCTTCCATACAAAGCTTCAAAGGGAGCCATTTGGATGCTCGCTTGATAGCTATTGTTGTAGGAAAATTCCACCAGATGTAAGTGATCTTTCCAGGATCCGCTGAAATCAAGCATACAGGCTCTCAGCATATCCTCTAAGGTCTGGATGGTGCGCTCTGACTGGCCATCTGTCTGCGGATGATACGAGGTGCTGAACTTGAGGCGGGTACCAAGACTCTCTTGCATACTTCGCCAAAAGTAAGATGTAAACCTCGTATCCCTGTCAGATATTATACTGACTGGTACTCCATGCAGACGCACTATCTCCTTCATGTACATATCTGCCAAGACTTCGGTAGATTGTCCGACTCAGAAAGGTAGGAAATGAGCAGCCTTAGTGAGTCTGTCTATAATTACCCATACAGCATTACGACCACTAGGACTTCTTGGGAAGCCCGTAACAAAGTCCATCGTAATGTGTTCCCATTTCCATTCAGGTATTGGGAGGGGTTGAAGTAGACCGGCAGATCTTTGATGTTCAGCCTTGACTTGCTGACACACCAGACATTTAGCCACAAAGCGTGCTATTTCCCGCTTCATTCCATGCCACCAGTAATATTGTCGCAGATCTCTGTACATCTTGGTGCCTCCCGGATGTATAGAGTATGTTGAGCTATGGGCTTCTGACATCAGCTCATTACGAAGTTCTCCATTTGGAACATAAAGACGATCACCACATCTTAGAGTCCCATCTTCGTGTATGCGACATCCTGTCTGGATTCCAGCTTCTGTTCTTTGGCGAAGCCTCTGAAATCTTGTATCTGTTGGTAGAGCAGCTTTGATTCTTTCCACCAAGGTTGATTGCAGCTGATAGTTTGATAACTGGCCGTCAAGTCCTGGCATAATGACCTCTATTCCCAACTTTGCTAGATCTCTCAACAGATCTGGTTGGGTGATCATAAAGAATGCCGAGGGTCTTCTGCTTAGAGCATCCGCTACCATATTTGCTTTCCCAGGATGGTACTGTAGATCAATCTCGAAATCCGTCATCACTTCAAGCCATCGTCTTTGCCTCAGATTTAAGTCTTTCTGAGTGTAGACATACTTTAGGCTCTTGTGGTCAGTAAAAATCTCCACTCGCTCGCCATATAGATAGTGTCTCCATAGCTTCAGGGCGAAGATGACTGCGGCAAGCTCTAGGTCGTGAGTGGGGTAATTCTTCTCATGAGTCCTCAGCTGTCTTGAGGCATAAGCTACAACCTTCCCATGTTGCATTAAGACACAACCAAATCCTTTTCCGGATGCATCGCTATAGATGACGAAACCTCCGGATCCAGATGGTATTGTCAAAATGGGGGCTGTAGTCAGACGCTTCTTCAACTCATCAAAAGCTGTCTGGCATTCTTCAGTCCATAAGAACTCCTGCTCCTTGCGGGTAAGGCGAGTAATCGGTTCCAAGATTCTTAAAAAGTTTTCTACAAACCTCCGGTAATATCCGGCAAGTCCTAGAAAGCTTCTTACCTCTGAGACCTTGGTCGAAGTTGGCCATGTCTCCACAGATGAAATCTTTGCAGGGTCCACCGAGATGCCTTCTCCTGTGATCACGTGCCCAAGAAAAGCAACACGATCAAGGAAAAATTCACACTTGCTCATCTTGGCATAAAGGCTCTCCCGTCTCAGCATCTCTAGTACCAGTCTTAAGTGTTCTTCATGCTCCTCGTGGCTCTTCGAGTATACCAGAATGTCGTCGATGAAGACTACCACGAACTGGTCCAGATATTGATGGAAGACTCGGTTCATCAGGTTCATGAATACAACAGGTGCATTAGTCAGTCCAAATGGCATCATTAAAAACTCGTAATGACCATAACGAGTCCTGAATGCTGTCTTTGGAATATCTTCTCTGCGTACCTTGACCTGATGATAGCCTGATCTCAAGTCTATCTTCGAGAATACCACGGCTCCTGTTAGTTGATCGAACAGGTCGTCAATTCTCGGCAAGGGATACTTGTTTTTGATGGTTAGAGCGTTGAGGGCTCTGTAATCAATACACATGCGATAGGTTCCGTCCTTCTTTGGTACAAACAGCACTGGTGCTCCCCAGGGTGATGCACTAGGACGAACAAATCCCTTGATCTGTAATTCCTCCAGTTGAAGCTTCAGCTCGTCAAGCTCCTTCTTTGCCAGTCGGTATACATTGGAGGATACTGGTGCAGCTCCGGGAATTAGCTCAATAATGAACTCTACTTCTCTGTCAGGCGGTAGGCCTGGCAATTCTTCTGGAAATACGTCCGCGAACTCTGCTATAACTGATGGAAGTGCTGTCTCCATCGCCATGTAGGCTCTAGGAGTCTGGCCTACTCCTTGCTCTATGGTTCCTCGGGCATATTCGAACTCCGGGTGATCTGGGGGTCTAAAGACAACACTACCCTTATGGCAGTCTAAGATAGCATCGTTCTGGCTTAGCCAGTCCATGCCTAAGACAACGTCGAAATTTGGCATGGGGAGTACCAAAAATCGCGCTCTTAGTCCTCTACTACAAACAACTACCAGGCAGATTTCGATAATGTTGGTAACTGGAATAATACCTCCTCCAGTAAGTATTTTCCAACACTTGGGTAGCGGGTGTCACGACCCAATTCCGTAGAATCACTTGAGGCGTCCCCCGAATCGTGACCGCCGTACGGGCCTAGAATTGCGCCCGCACAAGGCTTTAATGATTTGCATAGCAAGCAAATATTCAGAGTACGCAGATAAATTGAAACACAGATTTGAAACATAGAAAAGTTCTCTTTATTGATAATGAACATCTATTACAAACTCTTGAACGAGTTAGCTAATATGCCGAACGGCTTACAAAAGAGATGACTCAAAATAAGATAGCAGTCCTGTACATTACATCCTTTTATAAACTCAAAACGATAAAGACCTCCAGGCTGGAGGATGGCTTTGCCACGGAGCTGCATTTGTGTATGAAGAGTTGCAAGCTCCTGACTTCAAAATGCTTCGGGGGCGCGGTGAAGGTGCGCCAACAGCTGGACTGGATCGGGAAGACGACTTCGGCTCCTCGCTCGGTTCGCCTTAGTGCGGAGAACCTGTTTCAACGAGGGTCAGCATATCGAAACATGCTGGTGAAGGCGAGCTAGCCTGACTATACCAATCAACACATTGTTTAGTGAAGCATGCATATTTTTGTGGGTTTCTATCTTGCCTTAGTTCATTTACAAGTAAGCAGCATATTGAATTTACTGAAATGAACGTGCCACCGTTAGGTGGATTTTACCTGACCGTCTGAATTACCTGCACAATACTTACCTTGCCTTCCCTGCCACGAAGACACAAGTTAGTATGCAACAGGTTTAAATATACAGGGGATCACTGGCTGGATGCCATATTGGACCAATTTTAGTCGCTGACGAGGATGGTATGCAGCGAGAGCACGGGAGTGCTGCACGCCATTCCGTCCTTGCACAGGATGACTAAACAGGAGAGTTCCCGCCCGGATCGGATCGGTGCCAGTGCCCCAGCGACCGTCCGCAGGAACTAAGGGCCTTGTGCACAAGTTGTCCGTGATCAACATATACACTAAGTTAGCAGTTGAGGCAAATCAGGGCAATAACAGGCACGGGACAGTAACAGGAGGAGAGCTACTTTGGCATAGTCTCCTTATCAGATTATTGCATTCAGGAGGAGTCATGTTCATAGCATAATTTAAAGAAGAGCATACATTCTAACTTGTATTATGCATATGATAAATATTTCCGAGCGAACAAGCATGCAAGTAAGTAACCGTTCACAGTTTTGATTGACAAGCAGTATTAACCAAGTCTATTCTCTTTTATCTTGGTTTCTTTTATTATTACTTGGTATCGTTTGATCGGGGCGAAGGAGTGAAGCTGGAAGCAGAGCTAGCTAATCGGGTTGGTAGCCACTCACTTAGATTTTTGGAAAGAAGAAGGAAAGAGGCGCTTCACGACTCCACTCGTAAGCCGCCTACTGCTCGTTCACCTGCACACGAACAGCTCAATTAATACTTCTTCCTCTCTTTCCATTCTCGGAATAGAAGTGCAAGTCTATGAACGAAAACAATGAAAACCATCGAAACCGTTCAAGGAAAACATGCAAATCCCAAAACCAACTCAAAGCACGAAAGCAACAAGCGACATCGAAAACCGAGGCAATAAAAGATAGCAGCGGAGAGGTCCCTCCTGACTCTGCCGCTAAGCCGATCCCGGGGGCGCAGTCCACTGAATATGGAAATCGATTCCGAAGAAATAAATCCATAACGATGACGAGTTCTTAATTCAATCTATCCCGATCGAACGATACCGTCTGTGTTTCTTCGCCGCGCTCCCCGCACCGGGGGAACGGGGCGCTACATCCTACCCAACCAATTGGAAGTTTCGTCCCGAAACTTAGGAATAGGGCCTACCGTTAGGGAGCATTATGTCGAGGGCGGCGATCCGGGACAGGACAAGCATCCACCCGATGGGTTGGATCACCACAACGGAGGCAATTCCCGAGTCGCTTTCGACAATCCTTGAATAGGTGCCCTGTCTTCCTACAGAAGTTACATGTTTGGTTGGGATTTGTCTTCTGCTTCCCGCCATCATTGTGACGCTTTGCAGCGTTGTTTCCTCCCTCGTTGCCTTGGCGTTTGTGATTGTAGGTATGCACAGCGCCGGTGGAAACGTGAGGATACTATGGCTCGAGGGATAGGGCGTGATTCATGACTTCACGCATTATCCCGTACTGATTATTGACCACGTGCGAATGGATGGCAGGACAGAGACCACCTTCAAACCTTCTAGCTCGACTCGCTGCATCAGGTAAGTAGGCCCTAGCGAATTTGGAGAGTCGGTTGAATTCGGCGGAATACTCTTTAACTGTCATCCTGCCTTGCCTCAGTTGCACGAAGTCATTTTCCATTTGACGTTGTACGGGAGGCGGTATAAACTCCTCTTCGAACGCGGCATGAAAGGTCATCCACGAGATTGCCTTCTCTCCGTGATCAAATTGGAGAGATCGTCGATGCACGTTCCACCAATCGTGTGCATTGAGGCGGAGCTGTAGTTGCGCGCAGGAGACACGCTTCTCTTCGGGGACCTCTAGCAGAGCGAAGTGATCTTCTAGTTCTGCTAGCCAATCTAGAGCCACCACTGGGTCCTCAGTCCCGTTGAACGGGGTGTTGCAGACTTTCTTGAAGTGTCCCAAGTTGAAGGCAGTCACGTCCCTCGGCCTTGGAATATGAGGCGTCTCCACTTCAAGCACGGGCTGTTCCACCGGAGTCGTTGCTGTTGCGGCGGAATGGTTGGCAGCCAAAGTCTGAACGATTTGTTGCAGGGCATCGACCTGCTTCTGTTGGACTGAGAATCGGGTCTCTAGATTACTCTCGAGCTTGGCTTGGCGAGCATCGTCTCGTTGTCGTTGCGATTCTAACATTTGCATTACCCGCTCAAGCGGGTCGACTTGAGACATGCCTCTTTGGCTTCGAGAGCTTCCCGAATTGCCCAAACTGCTCTCTTGTGTTTCGATCGGTGGTTGTGCTGCAGATTGTGCTGGATCCATTCCTTCAAAAGAAGGTAAATTACATTAGGATCATAATGTATTATGGACTTATTGCATGAACGTATCTCATTTTGGCCTAGCGAGTTCAAGAGTTCGCATAGGAATTTGATTGTTAAAGGAACTTTTCCAGCACGAAGTCTAAGGAACTTTGAATCTGTGCTCTGATACCACTATGTCACGACCCAATTCCGTAGAATCACTTGAGGCGTCCCCCGAATCGTGACCGCCGTACGGGCCTGGAATTGCGCCCGCACAAGGCTTTAATGATTTGCATAGCAAGCAAATATTCAGAGTACGCAGATAAATTGAAACACAGATTTGAAACATAGAAAAGTTCTCTTTATTGATAATGAACATCTATTACAAACTCTTGAACGAGTTAGCTAATATGCCGAACGGCTTACAAAAGAGATGACTCAAAATGAGATAGCAGTCCTGTACATTACATCCTTTTATAAACTCAAAACGATAAAGACCTCCAGGCTGGAGGACGACTTTGCCCCGGAGCTGCATTTGTGTATGAAGAGTTGCAAGCTCCTGACTTCAAAATGCTTCGGGGGCGCAATGAAGGTGCGCCAACAGCTGGACTGGATCGGGAAGACGACTTCGGCTCCTCGCTCGGTTCGCCTTAGTGCGGAGAACCTGTTTCAACGAGGGTCAGCATATCGAAACATGCTGGTGAAGGCGAGCTAGCCTGACTATACCAATCAACACATTGTTTAGTGAAGCATGCATATTTTTGTGGGTTTCTATCTTGCCTTAGTTCATTTACAAGTAAGCAGCATATTGAATTTACTAAAATGAACGTGCCACCGTTAGGTGGATTTTACCTGACCGTCTGAATTACCTGCACAATACTTACCTTGCCTTCCTTGCCACAAAGACACAAGTTAGTATGCAACAGGTTTAAATATACAGGGGATCACTGGCTGGATGCCATATTGGACCAATTTTAGTCGCTCACGAGGATGGTATGCAGCGAAAGCATGGGAGTGCTGCACGCCATTCCGTCCTTGCACAGGATGACTAAACAGGAGAGTTCCCGCCCGGATCGGATCGGTGCCAGTGCCCCAGCGACCGTCCGCAGGAACTAAGGGCCTTGTGCACAAGTTGTCCGTGATCAACATATACACTAAGTTAGCAGTTGAGGCAAATCAGGGCAATAACAGGCATAGGACAGTAACAGGAGGAGAGCTACTTTGGCATAGTCTCCTTATCAGATTATTGCATTCAGGAGGAGTCATGTTCATAGCATAATTTAAAGAAGAGCATACATTCTAACTTGTATTATGCATATGATAAATATTTTCGAGCGAACAAGCATGCAAGTAAGTAACCGTTCACAGTTTTGATTGACAAGCAGTATTAACCAAGTCTATTCTCTTTTATCTTGGTTTCTTTTATTATTACTTGGTATCGTTTGATCGGGGCGAAGGAGTGAAGCTGGAAGCAGATCTAGCTAATCGGGTTGGTAGCCACTCACTTAGATTTTTGGAAAGAAGAAGGAAAGAGGCGCTTCATGACTCCGCTCGCAAGCCGCCTACTGCTCGTTCACCTGCACACGAACAGCTCAATTAATACTTCTTCCTCTCTTTCCATTCTCGGAATAGAAGTGCAAGTCTATGAACGAAAATAATGAAAACTATCGAAACCGTTCAAGGAAAATAAGCAAATCCCAAAACCAACTCAAAGCACGAAAGCAACAAGCGACATCGAAAACCGAGGCAATAAAAGATAGCAGCAGAGAGGTCCCTCCTGACTCTGCCGCTAAGCCGATCCCGGGGGCGCAGTCCACTGAATATGGGAATCGATTTCGAAGAAACAAATCCATAACGAGGATGAGTTCTTAATTCAATCTATCCCGATCGAACGATACCGTCTGTGTTTCTTAGCCGCGCTTCCCGCACCGGGGGAACGGGGCGCTACAGCGGGGAAGTGGATAGCTTATGCCTGGCTACGAAACTACTGGATATGAAAGACAAAGTAGCCCCAGAATCGAATAATACAGTTGCAGGTAATGATGCAACTAAAATGGTACCTGATATAGTTTCCACTTCCGGCTCTTCTGCAACTGCAGCTAACGCAAAGACTTGTCCCTGTCTTTGCCCTCCAGGTTATTGTCTGGCCTTGAACTGGGTCTCCTGAGTAGACAAGGGTGCTCCTCTCTGATTTCCTCCTGATGTGGAGGGTAGCATCTTCTGGGCTTGTGCTCCTGGCTTCTGCCCTTGCTGAGGTGTTGCATCTCTGCGTTGTGGGCAGTCTTTGGCCATGTGTTGGCTAGCTCCACATAGCAAGCATAATTCCAGCTTCTTTCTGCAGTCTCTCATAAAATGCCCCTTTTTGCCACAAAAGTGACAAATCGGGAGCTCCTTCTTCTGGTAAGGCCCCGTTGTCTGCTGAGTCTGATATTGGGGACGACGTATAGGTCCTCCTGCTCCTTGCTGATTCTTGGCCGGGAAGGTTGGATTTGAGCATTTTGCTCCTCGGCCAATTGCTTCTTGCTCCCTCACTTCGGTAAGAACCTCGTTGTAGGAGATTCTTGACTGCATTGTTGTGTACCTCGGGAGCTCGTAGTTAAGGCCATGGTGGAATCTTTTAGCCTTCTTCAGCTCGTTCGGGATCAGATCAGCACCGAAATGACTCAGTCGGCTAAACTCCGCATCGTAAGCATCGACAGTCATGTTTCCCTGCTCCAGGTGCAGGAATTGAGAGTATAGGGCATTCTGGACTGTCGCTGGAAAGTACTTGGCGTTGAAGTGCTCCAAGAATTGTTGCCAAGTTTGGTCTTTGCCGACGTTGCGCTCTATGGATTCCCACCAGTGATGGGCGTTGCCAAGAAGTTGGCCCCTTACAACGGTCATCCATAGGTCGGGGGTGAGTTGCGATCCTTCTAGCAGCATTTCGGTGTTGGAGATCCAATCGGAGATCTCCTCAGGAGTTTCGTTGCCTTTGAAGTCTCTCGGGCTCATTTGGCGGAAGCCTCGAACTGTGCCCGCTGGTTGGACAGGTGCGGGTGCCGGAGTAGTAGCTCTCTCCAAGGCCGTCATCAGAGTCTGTCGCAGAGCTTCAGTCTGCTGCCACTGAGAATGTCTCAGGGCCTCAGTCTGTTGCCACTGGTTCTGCAACATAGTCTGGAAAAACTGCAACATTTGAGGTTGACCCTCAAGTTGTGGCAATAGGATGGGCAAGGCTGGAGGTGGAGGCAATGGTGTCTCCGCCTGCGGTGTTGTCTCCTCGCCAGAATTCTGGTGATAGGACGGGGTTCCTTGGACACTTGGCGAGGTGTTTGTGGCTTGGTCAGCCCCATTATTCGCAGGTTTCCCGGGTATGTCCATATTTCTGAAGAAAATAGAGTAATTTAAAAAAAACACAAAGGAGATAATAATTGATAATCAAGCAAGATGCAATAAAGAATTATTTAAAGATGGTGTTAGTGTGGATGAGTCCTAGTATTCCTATCCTATTGCAGGCTTGCTGGGCATGTCATCATACCATTAGCAATAAAAACTAGACCTGCATGGGCCACCACTAAAACCGTGTCACGCCCCAGTTCCAAAATGTCAAGAACTAGGCCACGTGTCACTGGCCAGCTGACACATCACTATGGGCTTAATTCACTTTGATGGACCCAAAGGGACGTGCTACGCTGTCCTAAAATACTACAAGTATAGAACAGGTAAAACTATCTCATCCACAACAATATGTCAGAAAAATAAGTGCTAAAATATATATAAAACTGAGTCTGATACAGTACACAACTGGTGAGAATACAAGTCTACTACAAAAACTGATAATAGCGCAGAAAAAATCAGATAGACTAAGCAGTGTCTATCTGAGCAAAACATCTCCATCTCCTGGTGGCAGGCCTCTAGGGTCAAGCATACTCTGAGGGCGTCTCCTCGAGCTCCTCCTCAGTAGCACATCTGGCCTCCTGATCAGGGCCATACACAGTGGGGTAGAAAGCCTCGTCTAGATCTGGCAGGGAACCAGGTCCTCAGTGGGACATAACAAGATACAGAAAATAACATGCCATGTATGTAAATACTGAATAAAGGAAATAAATACAGGGTGCTAACCATTCTATGTGAAAATGCAAATAAAGACCTTGTAGTACGCATGGGAATGTGTGGCTAGACATACGCTGACGTAATTCACCAATCGTGGCGACTGGCTAGTATATGTGTCGTATGCCCCCAGACTCACGGGTAGCTCTGCAATCGACCATCTCCGAGAAGCATGGTACGAAGGTATAAATCATATATGGAGGGGGTATCCCATACGTCTACTAGTTATCTTTCCCATCCCAATGAAACTAAATGTCAAGTCGTATATTTCCTGAGTTATTCTAATTCGTGATGCGGGTCACACGTACTGGTAGCTAATCACATACGCAGCTCGCATCCATATATGTAATGCAACCATGTTGCGTGTTCCCGTGATAGGGTTTAGGAGAATATCAAAATACTTTCACAGCTGTTGGTGAGTCTGTAATGCTAAATTATTTACACTAATCGTCAACGTATTAGTTGACTGTACCAGAGGCAGTCTCTGGTACTCATAGTATATGAATTTCAGAAATAAGAAGCATAGAACAATATTTGAGGATTTAAACATTTAAACTTGGCAAGGTATACTTGCCTACTCCTTGATATTGTTGAAACCCTGATTTTACAATCAGTTGTGAAGGTGCTGGTGACAGAGGGTCACTGGCTGTGCTGAAGTTGGTTTCTGTTAAAATAGACAAGGTTCTTTAAATATCATGGCTGTAATATAAAACATATATATATACACATATATAATATAGATATATATATATAGTAGGTATATATATATAGATATAATATATATATAACAGTATATATAGTATATATATATATAACAGATAAATGCAGTTATAAATATATAGTAGCAGGGTATATCCACTACGATAGATATATAATATTATCAGGGTGTATCCTCTGATATAATAATAAATAGTCAGGGTATATCCACTGAGATATAATATAGGTAAATTGAAATGACAGTACAGGAATTTAATGCGTATATAAGTGCTGTACTATTCAGCAATTAATATAAAATAGTATCAGGGTCTATATGTGACTACTGTAAATATATATATAGATAGGCTGTAATATCCAGCAATTATAATATATAATATTGAATTGAAATGACATTTGCAATAATTGAATTATAATATATATAATTAAGCTGTATTACCCAGCTGAATATTTATATATATATAGAATATATATATATATAAATAGATGCAGGAAATAAATGCAGAAAAATAAAATAAAGGAAAATGCATAGTATAATAATTATATAATAGCATATATATATATCATATAAATATATATATATAAATATAGATACCTATTTAGTAATTATACACTACAATATATAAATATACATATATAGTTATACATATACATATATACATATATAGTTATACATATACATATATACATATATAAATATATATATGTATAGAATATATATATAGATATATATCTATAATATATATACAGTATAATATACTGTAAATATATATATAATTATACATATAATACTAGTAATATACATATATATATACATATATATATACATATATATACATATATATACATATATTATATATATAGGCATGTATTAGAGATTATATACGTATTTATGTATAGTATAGGTATATATATACCTTACAGGTGGCAGGGGGGTCCCACACGGTGTCGCCGGCGAGAGGACGGCGGCGGAGGCAGCCGGAGGTGGCCGGAGGAGCTGTAGCAGCAAGCAGTAGCAGATAGCAGCAGCAGCAGTGGAGTGCGGGGGCTCTGGCCGGCGGAGGAGCGGCGGAGGCGGCCGGGCAGGCGGCGGGTTTGGAAGAGGGAAGGGTGGCGGTCAGGTTGGTGGTGGTGGCGGGGGTCACGACGGCTGTGGCAGCGGCTAGGGGCGGCCGGAGGGAGGTGAGGGTGGTGGTGTAGTCGGGATTCTAGGCCGGAGCACTGTGGGGGGTGAGGGTGGCCGGAGGAGGGGTCGTGGGGCGGTGAGGGTTGGTGGGTCCGGTGGAGAGGAGGACGGCGAGTCGAGTGGGGGTGGTGGTGGCGGTGCACGGTGGCCGGAGGCGGGCGCTAGGGGTGGATGGGAGTGGTGGTGGTGCTGTGTACAGCGAGGGAAGAGGGAGGTTGCGGGGGCTGTGGCCGGCGGAGCAGGGCGGCGCTGGCGGTGGGGTTTGGCCGGAGGGAAGACGGGGAGGGTGGCGAAGGGTTGGCCGGAGTTTGGCCGGAGGCGGGTGGTCGGAGACGGCGGTTATGAGGGTTTGAAGAGTGGGGGGGGGTCGGGTTTATATAGGTTTAGGGCCAATGGCAATTTCGTAAATAAGGTGAAGTTTGAGGGTATTTTGGTAAATCTGGATTTTTGGGATATTTCCAGCAGATTTTTTTGGAAGTTATGGGTGGGTCCCACTCACCTATGGTCTAGCCAATAGGATTTGGCCACCTAGCATGCAATTTTGCATATAAACCCCTAACTTTTCAATAATTGCATAAAAGCATAAAATTTGTATTTTGCGTAATTTTGCAATTTACCAAATTTCAGATACTGATTTTCCGTAATTCTGAATTGTACAAAAATGAAGAAAATAGCTAGGGAAAATATTTTTGACAGTGTGGGGTGAGTCTGGGCAGAGGCAGGGTCTGATATTGCAGGTGATACAGTCATCGTATTTATTATTTAATAAATACTACGCACGGTGTTTACTATTTATTCTGAGGCTGTTAGGGTCATAATTTTTCTAGCGGTGTCAAAACGATAATTGTATTATAATTAGAGTAGAATATTCTCGTATTTTTGTTTGGAAAAAACAGGTGCCTACTGGGTCCTCAAATCTCTAGGGGTACATAGATGGTAAAGAGCAGAAATTTAAATAGGAAATAAATAAAACGAAGCACCAAACAAGGTTTCTGGAAGTTGCTAAAAATACAGAAAATGTAGTCTAACAAGGTCTAGGGCAGGTATGTGAAATTTGTTTAGGGTTAACAGCTAGTGTGATGTCCTAATCAATTGTGTAATGAACAGGTGCACAATCAATATATAAAAAAAATTGTCATAAATCTAATTAATCAAAACTAATCCTAAATTCTGGTCGAGGGAGTTTACAGTTCATGAAAATGAAATTATTTCAATTCTCACCTTTTGTCATTTTTATGCATGTGGAGGACATTTTGGAGCAAAAAGGACGGCAAGAAAAGTATTAGAATGTGGTTTCTATTGGCCGTCTTTATTTCGTGATTCATATTCTTTTTGTAAAACATGCAACAATTGCCAAAAGACAGGTAATATATCTCAAAGGAATGAAATGCCACAAAATCCTATACTATTTTATGAAAATTTTGATGTTTGGGACATCGATTTTATGGAACCGTTTCCTGTATCTTTTGGTTATGTTTATATTTTGCTTGCTGTTGATTATGTATCAAAATGGGTAGAAGCTAAAGCTACTAGGACTGATGATTCTAAAGTTATTTCAGATTTTATCAAATCCAACATATTCTCTAGGTTTGGGATTCCAAGAGCCTTAATAAGTGATCGAGGCACTCACTTTTGCAATCGAACCGTTGAGACATTGCTGAGAAAGTACCATATGACCCACAAGGTGTCAACTGCCTATCATCCACAAACTAGTGGACAAACGGAAGTGTCAAATAGAGAGATCAAGTCCATTATTGAAAAGACGGTCAATCCAAGTAGAAAAGATTGGAGTTTGCGCTTGGATGATGCTTTATGGGCGTATAGAACTGCATACAAGACGCCTATCGGTATGTCTCCTTACCGGTTGGTGTTTGGAAAACCATGCCATCTTCCTGTTGAGTTAGAACACAAGGCTTATTGGGCTATCAAGAGTTTCAATATGTTTGCATATGAAAATGGAGAACTTAGGAAGTTACAACTACAAGAGTTGGAGGAAATTCGCAATGACGCCTATGAGAATGCTAGAATTTATAAAGAGAAGACGAAAAAATTTCATGACAAGATGATCTCTAGGAAGGTGTTTCAAGTTGGTCAAAAAGTCCTTCTATACCAGTCACGACTTCGTCTGTTTTCGAGTAAATTGCGTTCTCGTTTGATTGGACCTTTTATTGTTACTAATGTTTTTTATCATGGTGCAGTTGAAATTCAAAGTTTAGCAACTTCCAAAGTGTTCAAGGTAAATGGCCAAAGGCTCAAGCTTTTCTATGAAGGTTTCAAAGTAGAGAATGTGGATGAATTGGACCTTGAAGATCCAATTTGTATCAATTGAAGGAGGAAACATCCACGACAATAAACAGAGACAACCCAAGGGGAGTTTGTTCTTATTCTTATTCTTTTATTTTTATTTTATTTTTTTAATTTTGCCTTTTCCTTGCATTTTACCTTACATTGGGGACAATGTCAGTTTTAAGTGTGGGGGAGGGGATTTACTTTATTTTAAGCATTTTTAGTTCGTTATTTTTCTAAATAATAATAATAATAATAATAATAAATTTTTTTTAATAAAAGAATTTTGGTTTTGGGTTTTTAATAATTTTTGGTTGTGTATGTCATGAGTAAGATTCAACTAGATTTGAAAAATTCATAACATGATTGAATAAATAATTTTTTTTAACTTAGAATTAATTAGTCTAGTTATTTTTTATTGAAAATGGTAGTATCTAAATTGGTAGACAAAAGCCAGTGAGAATTTGAGCCTTTAGACTGACACATCAGTCTCATTACTCTTTCATGAGAGATATTCTTCCACTGATTTGTTTCTCTAGAACTTGCTTTGATTCTCTTCTAGGTCACATTGACACATGCATGCATGAACATGATTAAGGCCATCTTTGTTATGCATTACATAAGCCAAATAGTCCACCTTGTAATTAATTTTCTTTTTGTTGAACCCCTTTGAGCTTTATTGTCTTTTTCTTGGTATACCCACATTACAAGCTTTCAACCAATAATATTTATACATTTACCCAAGTCGCAAAACTAGTGGAGCATTGTTGATCATTATGATATATATGGGTGTACGAAAAAAATAAGAGTGGGGGTGTCTAAATTTATGGTTTGGTTACAACCCACAAAATGGAACATATTTTCATCCTTAAATTTACTAAGTTCCATTATTGTTATAAAAAAAAGGAGAGAAAAAAGAAGAAAAAAGAAAAAAAGAAAAAAGAAAAAAATAATAAGGATGGAAGTTGTTTTACATTGTTTAAATGCTTTAAAAGCCAAATTGAAGATGTTGCAAAATGGAGTGATTGATTTTATATGGTTTATATTGAGCTTGAGTTAATTCAATTTTGCTCCACTAGTTTTAATGGCTTTTCAGCTACACTCCCAAATATATCCCACATTAATCCTAAGCCACGTTACAACCCATAAAAAGTTCTTATAATTTATGTTATGCATGTGATCCCAGTGGTGGAGAATGAGAAGATATGCAAGCTTATGGTAGATCATTTCTTTTGGAATGAATTTGAGTAAAATATATACCTTAAAACACATGAGAGTTGAGTATTTATTCCGTGAGGGTCTACCTATTTAGTTTACTCCATTTTTCAAGTAAAAATATCTACTAAGTAATTAGAAGTTGTTTAAAAATATATGTTCATGATATGTTATGAGTTTTGAAGAGCTTGGTTTTTTATTTATTTATGATATTGCAACCTTAATTTCTTTTTGGAAAAATAAATTAGAGTCTTGTCAGAGGACGAGCAAAGGTTAAGTGTGGGGGTATTTGATGAGAACATAAAATATCATATTTTTATTCCTTAATATATACTCCTTTATGCTCATTTAATGTCTAAAGATACTCATTACTTTTATATTTTGATCTAGGATGCAATTGGAGTCACTAAAAGCAAAATGGAGCTAATTATCAATTCTGGACAATTCTGACACATTGTAGAAAAATGGACATAACTTGCTCATACGAAGTCCAATTGAGATGATCTAAATTGATTCGGAAAGCTAAGTGATAGAGGCACAATTTTGCTGTTTTGAGTTTCCCGAGATTCTGGCTGTATCATGGACCAAATCACGCTTGAAGTTGAGTCAACTATGTTGTACACAAAAAGTGGAGCTGAAATAACCATTTCCCAACTTGTTCAAAGATTTTATTTTATTGTTTGGGTTGTTGTAACTATTAGAGGATTTGTGGGAAGATATTATGATCTTCAAACAACTAATTTAGAGTCTATAAAAGGGATAGAGATCAGGAGAAAATGGAAGAACAACACACAACTCTTCTTCCTCTTCTCCAATATTCTTTTGCAGTTTTCATGAACATGCGGAGCTAAAAGTCTTGTTGGTCGAAGAAAATAGAAGCTTTGGAATCAATAAAATTGTGAGATCTAAATTATTTTATATGTTTGATTTATGCTTTGAGTATTGAATATTTTTCTATGCCTACTTTCATGATTGTTTTGTTTAATTACTAGGAGGCCTACTAGTCTATTATCCATTTCGATCTACTGCTAAATTAGACATCAAATCCGTAATTGTTTGATTTTTCTATTTTATGAAGCAACCAAGATTTAATAAACTGCTTTATTTTATTAGATCTTAGGAGAAAAACTTTTGACAAAATTAAATGCAACCGCTTGTGCTTGTGTTGTTTTGCTTCATCGATCTCTTTATTCTTTAAGAAATTACTAGATTAAATCTTCAGCGCTTGTCTTGGATTATTTAGTAATTAAAGCTAATTAGATCGCTTGTTTATAATTATTTAAGCCTAAAAGAGATAGGAAATACTTCCAACGGTGAATATTCAAAGTATGATAATTTATGTTTGCATCAATGATCAATTTTAAGATTCCAATGGTGGATGTTGACTGAGACCAATATTTTTTTCTTTGATTATTTTAATACTTTAATTATTTTTAGCTCTTTTTAATTTACTTTGATCCAAAACTCTCCCCCCATCTTATTTCACATAGCATAAAGATCAAACTAATTGCTCTTCGTGGGAACGATCCTTACTCTCACTACTACATATTATTTCAAGAGTAAAGATTTTATTTTTGGGTGCCTACGACAGCACGCCAATTGCCATATTGTTCATTCTTGTATTTATTTCCAGGATTTCTTTTATTGTGTATCTCTTGTACATGTATATGCATCTTGTATATTCATATCTATTTACTGTTACATAGTTTATATCATTGATTAGAACTGTTGTTAGAGATGTACTTCGCTCTATTCCTGACTAGAAAATATTTTTCAGAGGATCCGAAAGAGTGGTGTCCTACATACTATGGACTTCGACTTATAGATAGTGCAGACTTGGACCCACTAGTTCTTGAGTAATTGCCGTGAGGTTTATCCGGATCACTAGTTTTTCATAGTTAGTTTCTTTAGCATTTTGGTACCGAATTTATTTTTGGCTCATATTTAAGAGTTTGTTTATTGTTCTTTTGGTGTTGTTATGTATACTGAATGGATAGTTATGTTAGACTTCTTTGACATCTTCTCGTGCTTTTAGAATTATGATTGAGTTTTGTGTGAGATATTATTGGTAGATTTTATATTATTATGGGATATTTAGATAGTATAATTGACCAAGACAACGTTCTACCGCCAATGCTGCGGCGTAGGCTGGGCGCTATTTCCGACTTGCATCCTTACACTGGGTGCGGATCGTGGCACATTTTTAGTGGTGGCCCATGCAGGTCAGGCTTCGCAAGTTGTACTATATCGTGGTAGTGCAACGACTTAGTTGTACTACTGCGAGCTTGCGATAGGATATAGGATATAGGATATAAGATATTAGGATGAGAGGATACTCAATCACAAATTTCTTGAGAGATTCCTGGGATGACCCTTGATAATCTTATTACAATTTCTATTTTAAATCTTTTCCCTTATTTCTGTCCGCTCTTACTTATTGTTGTTGAATTTGATTCTTGGCAATCGATTGTTGAATTTGATACTTGGTGATCGGTTGATTTTAATTCTTGGTGTTCGATTTCATATCGAGAGAAATTTTACGGACTAAGTTATGGTATCATCTGATGACATATGTTGATGAGGACAGTGGAAAAGGTGAAACGTCTGCTTTGGTTATGGAGCATAGAATTTATCGCAGCCATATTAGCTGGCGTAGCAAAAACGTAGGGACCTGACTTCGGATGTACATATCTTAGTTATGAAATTTAGAATTTCTCGCAGCTATACTAGTTGTCACATCGAAGATTCTAGACGACATGATTATAGAGGTGCATACCTAAGTTATGGGATCAATCGTTTATCGCAACTATGCTTACTGGCCTGGCGAGGATTCTGAGTGTCATAATTTCGGACAGACGTGTATGATTATCAGATTGTATCTTAAATTGGTTCTTAAAGTATCATCTTAATACTTATTCATTTATGTTATTATAGGACTTTGTTCCATCATTCTTTAGCTTAGCAGTAGAGATACCTTCAGTCCTTTAGTCCAATTCCTTATAGAGCTTCTTTCCATTAGAGTCCTTATTATTGTGATAATTGGTGATTTACAATTAGGTCTTTGTTTTGAGTATCAGTACTGACTATTGAGAGTGTGACTTGTGAGTCTGTAAGTGGTTCTTGGTTGGGCAGGTGAGCAATAAGCATAAATCTAGGGATAACCCATAGTGTAGTACCTTGTAGCGATAGTTCTATGATAGGTGTCATTATAGATAGTATGGGTACTATAGGCAAAAGGGAGAGTAGAGAGTATCAGTAGTAATTCCATGAGTTAGTATCAGAGTTAGCATACCAGTTCTGGATAGTCATAAATTCATGTAGTTGGGTGATCCATGTAAACATTTAAGTATCAAGAAAATTGTGTTAGAAATCAATGGAGCGTGATATTCAATTTGGTGGTTGATACTTAGGTGTGTCAAGAGTAAAGGAATGTATAAGCATCAAGGGTATTAGTGAGTGTGCCATAGTAGAAGGGTGCCCATATGCCACGCTCCAGTCCCAAAATATCGAGGGACCAGACACGTGGCAATGGCCAGCAGCACACACTGATGGACAAACCCAATTTAATGGATCCATCGGGGCGTACTTAAGCTGTAATACAACAATAAGGGTCTAAATATACTAATTTTATCCACAGAAATGAATACAACAATATCAGAATCATAAAGCAAGATCAATCTCAATATAACTTAAACTCAAGAAATAACCCGATAATGAGTCTGATGCATCTGTCAAGATACAAGAATAAAGATAACCACAGCAAATATTGTGTATGGATAAAACCTATACTCAGAAGATACCCGCAGAGATCACTCGTCTACTGGATCTGATACTGCTCCAGTGCCTGCTCCGGATAATGCTCCTGCTCCGTAAACCTCGGGATAGATCTCGTCTGCTAATCCTGGGGACATAATCCGGATCCAGGTCCTCAGGGGACATAGCAAGGTACAAAATAACTCATACCAAAATAAATACAGTGCAGCAATAAATAAAACAATAGGGTAAACTATATAATCAGCTGAGTGATATGCAAGTGAGAGTTTTAATCATACTCGGGCTGAGACTACTATAGGATCTGTGACGGAAAAATCCATAGCAGTATTCTCTCGAAGGGCTAGAACTTGTGCCAAAGCTCTATGTCAGAGACTAAGACACCTCCAGATGACAATATATATAATATAATCAGCCTTTGATATGGTAATACTCTCTCCACCTAATGTAATCTCACGTCTCATATCCATGACACGCAGGATCAAAACTAATGCAGCAAGTCATATAATGTCTATGAATATAATGTCTATGTTATAAAACCTATATCCTATACAGAATCACCATAAATATCTCAGGAAGATTCTGTTTCATGAATAGTATCAAGTTTCCTAGGTCTATGTACTTGATAAGACAAGTACGAGAATGTAAAGGGGTCATGATATCCAACTCTAGGTGACGTTACACAACTCCGCGTACGGTGTTGGCACCCGACTATAATTGGACGCTAAGTAAGTCACACGGTCCTAGGTCAAGTATGTACAACAATATATAAATAAATCAAGAAAATATGTAACAAGAACTGCAATGTTGGCAAGGTACACTTGCCTGGGGTTTGAATACCAACAATTGTCCCTGTATCAGTGGATCCTACAGGTACTCCTCCAAAAGCTAAAATAAATATCACCATCATATTCAAAAAATATCAAATAACTAGAAACGCCTGTCCTTAAGTTCAATTTGGACACAGGGGCAAAAATGACCATTTCTGGTAAAAGCGGGGTCCACATGTGGGCCGCTTTGCTCCGAAAAATATGTCAGAACCAATGGTCTCCAAATTCGTCAAACTTAGTGTCAACAAGTCCAGAACGATGATATGAATCCAACGGAACTTCCTGAATTGGATTCCGATGAGTCGATCATAAAATTGCCTGTCAAGTGGAGCCGCGGGGCCCACGATACGCGATTTTGTCAACGTTCTCAGAATCGAACCAAACTTGGGTCACGGGACCAGTATATTGCTACGAGTCTGATGCTGCAAGTTTTATTTTGATCTGACGTGTGTACACAAAATTACAACGTGTTCCAGAACAGACGGATACGGGGCGTTGTCGGCGGATACGCGTTGATTCCGGTGTGCACGCACATCCGAATCAACTTCTGTGAAATCCCGCACGTCCGTATCAATGGTGCGCACATTTTGGTGAAGACCGCACCCGACCAAGTCGTCCCGTTTGGTGGGGCATACTCAGTTCCGGGGGAAACGGGGTATTGGTTTTCCTGTTTTTGGATCGCGGTTTGTGATTGCCACAGGACGCGACATACCGAGCGGGTTACACGGGCATCGAGAGGGTTATACAGCCTATCCGTCACAGCTGACGGAACAGAAAATGGAGTAACGAGGAGAGAGAACGGATTACCTGAACAGGGCTCCATAGAACGAGGTTTTCTCGTATCCGGGTTGACACGACACTGCGACACGGCGCTATGTCCACTGTGCTGTGTCCGGGGTTTAGATGTTGCTGTGTCCGAGGCTTCGTCGTGGGTCATCGAGGCTGTGGGAGGGGTCATGGCCTAGCGGGGAGAGGGCGGCCAGGGCTAGGCTGGGGCTTGGGCGGAGGAGATGGTCGGGCTGTGGGGGTTCGAGTCGGCGGTGGATGACTGGGAGAGATGGTGGCGATGATCGGGCTGGGGAGGGGGAGTTTCTGGTCGGGGGAGGATGGAACTGGGCGGTGGTCGGGGCGCTGCGAGTCGGGGATGGGCGGAGGACGTCTGGAGGAGAAAGACGACGGAGGTGGCGTTAGGGTTCAGGGCGGTCGTCGGCGAGGGATTTGATGGAGGAGGAAGATGACGGGGAGGAGTTAGGTTTCAGGGCTAGGGCGGTCGAGGAGTTCGTCGGAACGGCGCTTCGGGCGGAGGAGCTAGGGGTCTTCGAGGAGGTTCTGCGGGGTGTCATCGAGGGCTGGGCGAAGGAGATGGTGGCGCAGGGCAGCGGGTTGTCGAGACGGCAGTGGAGGAGGGAAGGCGGAGCTAGGGTTCAGGCGAGGGGGTTAAATAGGCCGGAATAGTGAATTCGATAAGGATTTCGATTAGGGTTAACGGGTTTGGGTCGGGTCAGCGGGTAGCGGGTTAGACCCGGATCCATTAAGGTTAGGTGCGGGTGCGGGTTCGGGTAGTCGGGTTTCGGGTCGGGTTTAGATCCGACCCGACCCGCTAAGGTTGTGGTTGGGTTCAGTTGAACCAGGTCTGGGTTGGTTTGGTTCAATTGAACCGGGTTTATTTCAGGGTTTATTTTGGTTTAAATATAAATTAGTTTTTAGGGCTTTAAAAATATTTTCGGGGTCCAATAAATTCTCGAAAAATTATCCTATGTCTAATTTTTCATTTTACACCATAAAATATTATTTTTATAATATTTTAATATTAATTAACAATAATTAAAAATCATTTAATTACAAAATACCTTGATTTTAATTCCAAAAAATTACAGAAAATTGTGTAAAATTATTTTAAAAAATAAAAAATAGGGGGTTTACACCATAAGTGTATAAGAGAGTATGAGGGAATAATAATATATTGTACTAAAGTAGTAGGACTTGTGATACAGGTTGATGTGAGTAGATAGGAGTGTACCAGTATATGACTAGTGATGGGTATATCACTTGATATTGAGGCTAGTGATGTGTTGGAAGTAATAGGTGGAAGAGTGTCTAGAAATTATGTACAGGATGCACAATGGATAATGAGTGTCGGTATGGAAGTTCATGAGTATCATAAAGTGGAAGCTTGAGTGTTAATAGTATGTCATGAGTTAAGAAATATCAAGATTGGTCATGGAAGATATATAGTGTATCACTGATTTATGTATCCGTCTGTAAAAGGTTTGAGGAAAAATACACATATAAAGATATAAAATCATATGTCTGTCTTTGAGAGTGAAGTAAAACATGTGTATTATAGAAGTTAATAACTAGTGCACTGGTGCAAGTGATCATGAGTTCTAGTAAGTGTGATGAGGTAATCTAATGATATAGCTAGTGTCCTAAAATATTAAGGACATATATTGTGTTGTTAGGAATCTATTATTACTATATCAAGGGTGCTAGTATTTCTATATCAGGGATTAGTTGAGTAATGTGCTAGTAACAGTAAGTACCTTGTGTGATAATATTGGATTGGGGTGTCAGTTAATATGGATAGAAAAATATTTGGAAGTAATAGTATAAGTGATCCAAGCAGTAGAGGAGAGAGAGAGACAATATATATATATATATATATATATATATATAGGAGTAAGTTTATTAGGTATAGTACCTTGCTAATTTTGAGTATAGAGGTCATATATATTAGAGAATAGTACAAGGGGTATAAGGATACCAGTGAGATATCATGGTGTTGTAACGACTAAAAGGTAATTGTGTATGTATTGTGATACTAATGTATAGATAAGAACCTTAGGATGATTAACAAATATTAGAGGATAAGTTTCACCAAGTATCAGATAGAAAAAGATACCCTAGTAACAAGATTCGGAGTACCTCAAGTATTATCAAAGTTTAGGCAAGCATTTTAGTAACTAGTATAATAATATAGAAGAGAGACACGAGTAACTTGGTATGAGGATGTCATCTAAAAATATATATGAGAGCTGGTACCTTGTGTAGACAGTAACAAAATTTAAGTAAGGCATCCTATTGAGAGTATTAAAGTTGGACGAGGGTGTGCTAATAAAACACATGATTGAAAAGGTATACAAGTGTTCCTTGCAAGAGAATGGTTAAGGAATTTTAGTGATTGAAATAGAACAAGGAGGTAGTATCTTATAGTATCCTAAGTAGCAAGTTCCAGTGAGTTAAGCATGTCCATGACCTAGAATTAGAGTATATTACTAGTATTTCGTAACCCTCAGTATTAAGAATATCTTGACTAGGTTGATAAATAGTGAATGCTTAGTGTGTGATGGAATAGGCCATAGGTGGCATAGTAGATTATTCTGCACCAGTAGAGGGAGACACCCCAGCAAGGCAAAGACTGATTTCAGGATAGTTAAGAGACTATATCCAAGTATGATTTCTCTTTCAATAGAATAGGATTGTATGTTATAGGATATATACTATTTTAGATTGTGATTGATGGGGTTTGACCATAGTAAGATTTGTATGAATAGGGTATGACTGGCCTAAGAGAGAGGGGTGAGAGTTTTAATTTCGAGGACGAAATTCTTCTAAGGGGGGTAGATTTGTCACTACCATATTTTCTAGGAGCGGGTATTTTAGTCATTTGGTAATTAATTAAATATTATACAAGTTGAATATTTATTTATTATATTATTTATTTATGGTTAGCATGTTAGATTTATTTTTGGACTTGTGTTAGTGGACCTAACTAGTTTAGTTTAGACTCATGGACCAACATTTAATTCTAGTTAGAATTGAGCCCAATAATTAGAAGCCCAATCATTAGGAGGATGATTAATTATGTTAAACCCATTATTCTAGAAGCTTCCTTCCTTAATTAATTTTTTCATGAGAGACACCAAGGGTATTTTAGACTTTACATAGTAGCTTGAGGGAGGGGGCAAGTGAGGCCTATATAAAGGGGATGAAAACTTTCTTTCTCTTCATTTTTTATTTCAAATCTAGATCTAGAATTTCTCTCAACCAAATTCCATCAAATCCCTACCAAATTTCTAACCAATTCCTTCCAAATCACCATTGGAGACTAATAGAGCAAAGATCTACAAGGAGGAAGCATGTATCTTCAAAGAGGAGCAATGATCTACAAGTTGAAGGCTCATTTTATCTATTTTAGAGGTTTTATTGGGAATCCATCTCCCAATAGGTACAATTCAGTTTTTTCCCTTAATTTAGGTTCTAAATCTGAGATTTACCCATGGAAAATTAACCTATATGCATAGGCTACCATATGATTTGGTTTTGAGTTCATAGGAGGCCTATTGAGAAAGTTATGGTACTTTTGTGTTAATTTTGGGGGAATTTTGAGATTGATATTTGTTGTATGTGTCAATTGGTCCTATAGATCAATTTGGCATGTGCTTGTGTATTTGGGACTAGTGTCGTATCCACAATTGCTTATGTGTAGGTCGTATCCCAACAATTTGGTGATACGTGTTGATTTGGGGGTTTTTTCTCCGACACGGGACTTTGTGCATGTCATATTTTGATACAGACACGTAGATTTGTGTTTGACTCTTCGTATTATTCATAAATAATATATTAGACTTGCTCGTGTCCTTTGGGGTATGTTTGGATGTGTGGTGGACTCGTGTCGCAAGCGTATCCTAGATCTAGTGGGATACGGGTGTGATACACTCCATGTGTTATGCAATTTAATTTCTAGATCTATTTTTCTTGTCATTTTGATGTGTAATTATATGTATGTATATATATATTATTGTGTATATATATTTATGTATTGATGTGTCATAGATCTATATATCTAGGTGTTATATATTTATGTAGCTATTATTCTACATATGTAAGCGCTATTTAATATTGTAGTATATATATATATATATATATATATATATATATATATATATTAGTACATATATAAAGTGTATATGTTATGTGTGGATATATATATATGTTATTATATATATATATGTTACTATATTATTATATGTATTTAATGTGTACATATATATATACGTATGTGGAGGTGTATGTGTGTATACATAGTTATATATTAAGAGTTATATATATATATATATATATATATATATATATATATATATAAGTATATATATATTATGTGTTATATATATATATATATATATATATATATATATATATATATTATGTTTTATATATAAGAGGAAGAGAATGGGAGATGCAATCAGCAGCAATAGTGACAGCAGCGTCACCAAAAACAGCAGCAGCAATAGCGACACTGCAGTAGTAATTGCAACAGCAACCACATCAGCGACAACAACATTAGCAACAGCAGCAGCGCATTAGCAACAGAAGCAGCTACAGCAGCAGCAGCGCATTAGCAACAGCAACAGCCTTCAGCGACAACAGCGACAGCAGTATTAGCAACAACAGCAGTGACCGTCGTGGCAACAACGATATCAATAACAATATCAGCGGTTTCAGCGATGGCTGCAGCGGCTTTTAGCGACAGTTTTGCGGTTATCATTATATTTAAGTATATTTTATAAATAATAGATATATAGATATATATATATATATATGAATAGTATTAGTATATATATATAATTCTACTTGGTATTTATGCTTTAGTATACTATATTATAATGGTTAGTTGGTTAGTTTACTAGTATTAGTTTACTAGTATTTATTAGTAGTTTGATATTTATCTAGTTAATTGTTTAGATCTCTCTCTCTCTCTCTCTCTATATATATATATATATATATATATATATATATATATATATATATATATATACTAGTATCTCTAGTTAAGTATTATATATATAGATATGTGTACATGTATATATGTATTAGTAGTTAGTGATTAGTTAGTAGTTGTATTAGATTGATATATATATTAGTCATTAGTTTGAGTAGTTAAGGCATTTGATATGTTATGGTTAGTAATTAGTTAGATATATGTAGTGATATATATATATATATATATATATATATATATATAGTAGTTAGAAATATTATATTATAGTTAGTTCCTATGAATGGATATACATACAGTATAGTATTGGTTATATTTAGTATTAGTTGGGTTTATATATATGTATTAGTAATATGTTAGCATTTTGGATTACCTTGAGATGTACCAAGGTATGAGTAGTAGGTATTGGCATAGTAATAGGATAGAGGTAAACTAATTATGGATTAGTACTAAGCTGACTAAAATAAGATATATAGTATTGTATAAATATTAAATACATGGTAGTTTATAATTATAGTTGGGTAGTTAGTATAAATAAGGTTTTTGCATTACCTTGAGATACCAAGGTAAATACCAAGGTATTGAGGATACCCAAGGTATTGGGTTTGGGCATCAAGATAGAGGTTTAGTGTTGTGATACCAAGTTGGTTCGAAATCAAGGTATCCATTTAGCATTTGTAATTAGGATTTATATATTTAATATTGCTTATTTATAGATATGTGATATTTATCTATTGTTTGAGTATCCTGAGATACAGTATCTTAGTATCCTAAGATATAGCTTGTATGACCTAGGTTCATAGTGTATGAACCCAATATCATTGATATAGACTCATGCAACCTAGAAATAGGTAGTTTGAACAAGTTTGACCGGTTTGACTTAGAGTTGACCTAGTTTGAATTTTGACTTAGAAATGGCTTTATGACCTAGAAGTTAACTAGTTTAACTTATTTCTTTCTAGAACATTGTATTGATGTTATATTCCATATATAGGTCTGTGTGACACCAGTTCAGACAGTTTGACATTCATTGCTCTGGACCTCAGGCGAGTATATTCTCTGATAGTTTCTCATTTATGATACCCTCTATGTTCATTATATCTAGTGTAGATATCCATATTTTTTGACATAATGGTTACACGAATTGGTATATCCGGATCTCGTCATGCGATATTATTCCTTGTATATGGTGTATCTTGTGCAAGTCTTGTTTTATTGATTATCTTGTGCATGTACAGACACTGATTCTCGGGTAGAGTCGCTATCTTTTTGGGGAATCCCGTGCCATAGCATACCATGGTCGGATCCACTATACCAGTCGGGGTTGGGGAGTATGTAGTGTAGATATGTGATCATACCTTCATTGTGCAAGTCTTGTTCCTTGTGAGTATTGATCATACACCGCACGTTTGATTAACCAGGCCATTTACTCTTGTGCAAGTTTCCAAGCCGATCATATGTTAAAGCTGGTACTCGCTCACTTAGTCATTAGTATTCTTGTTCATTACCATATTGTTCATTCTTGTATTTATTTCCAGGATTTTCTTTATTGTGTATCTCTTGTACATGTATATGCATCTTGTATATTCACATCTATAATGTTACATAGTTTATATCATTGATTATAACTGCTGTTAGAGATGTACTTCGCTCCATTTTTGACTGGAAAATATTTTTTATTGGATCCGAGAGAGTGGTGTCCGACATAGTACAAACTTCGTGATTGCCGGGAGGTTTATCCGGATCACTAGTTTTTCATAGTTAGTTTCTTTAGCATTTTTGTACCGGATTTATTTTTGGCTCATATTTGATAGTTTGTTTATTATTCTTTTGGTGTTGTTATATATATTGAATGGATAGTTATGTTAGACTTCCTTGATATCTTCTCGTGCTTCTAGAATTGTGATTGAGTTTTGTGTGAGACATTGTTGGCAGATTTTATATTATTGCGAGATATTTAGATAGTATAGTTGACCAAGACAGCTTCTACCACCGATGTTGTGGCGTAGGCTGGGCGTTATTTCCGACTTGCATCCCTATACTGGGTGCGGGTCGTGACATCTGGACCTAGATATGTGCTAGAACTGACAATGTGCATAGTATGATTATATGCTGTAATAGACCATGTGGCAACCGAGAGTAAACACAGATTAGTAGATTAACTTATCATTTTGTTCGTTGAATAGGTTGAGGGGCGTAATTCTGCTCAGGAGACGGTCTGCAATATCGGTCCTTGTTTGGTTTAAAAATTATTGATCTTCTCCAGAGTAGTTCACACTTTTTTTCTTACTCACGTTCGGCGGCATAATCATTAATTCGAGGATTTCACATAATTTAGACTTCCAATTGATTAATAGTCCGTGTACCTGATTTAAGGAGATTATACCCATGTGATAAGACTCATATGACCAACTGTAAGTTTGGTAATTGGACTCGAATACTGTATCCGTGTTGATACCACTATTGCCTGATAATTATTTATAATTTAATGTGCGTCGAGGTACGACACATCGTGTCATGTGTTAAGTGATTATATTTGGGTTGTGTATCGAGAATGCCTCCAAATTCCTGAATGCGTGATATTATAAATATATATTATTTTCCCAACACTGGCATAATAAGCGAGTAAACTACCAAAGCGTGCCTAGGATATTGATTGTCTGAATGTTACATACACGCTCAGGTGAATCCATATTTGACTTTCATGGATTCGTAACTAGCGTACCCGTACTTTGTACGACATCTTAAGAAAAATTCTCATGTGACCACGCCTTGATATTTCAACAATAACATAGGGCTAATTAGGTAACTAAAAGTGGTAGTAACGTTTGGAGAGAACGGTATCCCAAGATCATGCTAACTAACATTCCGACAAAGATTTATTCTAAGTGCGCTGGGGGCTGGCCACCACAAATAATGTATATTCTCTGCCTTAATGGAGTGCAGTATCTAACTATTATTATGTCGATCCACTGTTTCACTATAGGAACACTGGAACCGCTAATACCGTATTTTTAGTACAGTAGCCCTACGGGGGACTGGTGCATCCTGCAAGTGTCTGTTTTATTTATTTGGTTCGGTTAGCTCATGTTCGGCACTAGCATGATTTGATGATACTTATTATATATTATTTCTAAGATAACTCAGACTCCAGATAACAGGCCATAGGATTGATTGGCCGATCTAAAAGAGTATGTGCTGGTAGTCTAGGGACATGAACAGTTGTGGTACGATGGTTCAACCTTTGTCCTTGTTTGGTTGTAGGGTTACGCCAATGTGTCACAATAGCTTATGTACCGAAGCTGCATATTATATCTATATCTTAGCTTTTATTATGGCATATGTTTCTTGGATTATATTGATATATTGTATCTTCGTCGTATTCATAATTGGTGAGTTGTACCCTCTCTCGGAGTAGTGCGATTCCTCTTGTCCTTGTTTGGTTGTAGAGGTGTCATACTGCTCCGATGAAAGGTCATATGCTTACCGTTGTGGTACGGATCTCCAATTTTATATACTTTATTAGTTTTACTTCATTCACTTGTGCTCCTTTATGGTACTTGGTATCGGGGCCTGACCCCGCTAGTTTTTTTTGGCCAGGTTTAGTAGCAGAGCCTGAGGATCCTGTCTTGTATCTGACCGATGGCGCACACCAGGAGGATGTCTATCGAGGAACTTAAGTGGGTTTCTTCTCCCCCACTATATTATTTTGTATTACCATTTTGGTATTTAGCCGACGGCACCTGTTTTCCGGTTTATCTGGACATTAGTTCCTCTATTTGATTGTATATTATTCAGACCGCGTCTGACTTACAGTCATGTACACTTGACAATGTACTAGTTTACCAACCTGTATAACTAGTTTCATGATTATTTTGATAGAGTGTTAGGAAAACCTAGTTGTTTTATCTTACATGTTCATTCTTATTATTTCTTGGTTGATGATTGAGATATAGATGCTCTTGACCCTAGGTGACTTGATTGTAGCATGCACCCCTTGTCTTTAGATAACCTTAGCACATTGTGGGTTACTTCGGTATTCCGTAAGGTGTGGTTGGTTGAGTCACTCCCCCGCTCTCCAGTATTCTGGTTCTGGGCCTTGACAAGGTTTAGTGGTGGCCCATACAGGTATGTCTTTTCAGATTTGTGAGATTTCATGGTCATAGGAGTCTCAATAAAACATGTCCTTCTTGAAATTTTAAATTTGTCATCTTCGATACTCAGCTTGAATTCTTCTAGATTGATTTATTTCTTGTTCCTTCTTGTCCTGTTCTTGATGGTTCTTGTGCTCTTCTTTAGGGTTTCTCCTTCCCCCGATGCTTAAGAAATAAGAGAGGCAGAGTTGCCAGTGGAACGAAATCCTGTGGAACCCCATCAAAGGATCCGAGTTGAGCCCACGATAAATGGGACAGAGCAGAAGGCTCCAGGTGATCTCGTAACTCCCACAGTGCCTGCAGTACTGGATACCCCGGCCTTTGCTAGAGATTATTCGTAGATTATTGGCTGCCCAACAATACCAGATGGTGGTGAAACAACAACAACATCAGCAACATCAGCAACAACAGCTTCAGTAGCAAGAACAAAATGTCTTGTTGAACCAAAGATTGTAGACAGCCCTAGAACAAGGCGGGAGAACAGATTATGGGGCATCTGTTTGATTTTGCAGGTTGACCCAGATATTTCGTTGGCATGGAGGAAGCAATCACGATAGATGATTGGCTCCAGGATATAGAGGCCATTCTGACAACATCTAAAGTTTTGGCCTAGGAACAAGTTGACCTGGTTCGCCTACAACTCCAAGATCTGGCAAGAGATTGGTGGGCTACGATGGAGGTAGGATTGAGGCATCTTATTTCATAGAAGAATTTCAGGACCCGGTTTAGGGCAAAGTACTTTGGGATTGTGGCTCAGTGTGAGTTGCAGCAAAGGTTCATTAACCTCAAGCAAGCTGGAATGACGGTAGACATCTATGCGGCAAAATTTTGTCGACTTAGCAGATTTGTTCCGACCATGGTGGTAACTAAGTTGGAGAGAGCAATAAAGTGTTAACATGGACTTCGCTTAGAGATCTGGCACATGGTAGTAGAGGTGCACGACTACCAAACCTTCGAGGCGGTATTGATAACAATCAAGAGGGTTGATCTTACTTCTCAAATGATAGCATCAAGAAGAGTGAATCGGAAGATGCCTCATGGCATAACAATGAGGGAGGACCAGCACCCGACATTCATATTCGTGATTTGGCACCCCGGGGGCCAGTGGCATCAGATGAGACAATGACAACTTGGCAACGACAGCCGAGACAACAACAACAACGCCCAGTAAATCCAGAAGGATGTACCTATTATGGCAAAAGTGGTCACACTTAGGATGTGTGTAGGATGGCAAGTGAAAGATGCTTGAGGTATGGGGGTTACGACCACATGATAGCTACTTGCCCACAAATGCAGAGGCAGGAAGGACCGTATCAACAATTCCCAGCGTTGCCAGCTCCATGAGCAGTTCCGTATCAAGAGCCATTTTTAGCAGCTCGGCCGTTAGCTCAACATCCAATGTTGACGCAAGCACGGGTGTTTCACCCGAGACAACGTTAGTTTGGTCAGCAGAGACATTCTCATGATAGAGTTCCAGTAGCATCGAGACGTGAGCAAGCTGAGTTTGGCGTGCTAGAACAGATGTTAGTAGAAGGTGGTCAAGTCGAGGGTGAGATTTGTGTTCTTCCAGTTTTATCTATCTTTTGGGTTTCGTATATTTGGCGAATGGAGATGATCTTTCGTCTCACTCATCTGCCTTCGTATCTCGTGATATATGATGTATGTCATATGTTCCGACTACGAAAGTACGTCCTGGACAGAGTCATGTTCTTGACTAAGTCGTTGGTACCAATTTATCTCGAAACTTGATCTATGTCCATTTTTGGGAGTCAGCATAGGCCAGCGAGGACGGGTTCTTATTTTGACTGACTCGGGAGACATGTATCTGTATGCCTCATGTTCCTTTTCTTTTCTCTTGATTGTGTGGATTGCTTGCGCCTTTATTTATATTGTTGTTGCCCATGCGTTTCATACGTCTCTGGCCCCATGCGTCCCAGACTCCATGCGTCTCTGGCCCCATTGATATTGATTATAACTTCCTCCGTGAGAAAATTTTTGCTGGCGCTATTTTCTACCACATGTGACGTCCGTTGATCAGCTGGCAGATTTTTCTACAAAGTCGTATCCCACACCACGATTTCAGTTTCTATTGAACAAACTTATGTTGTTTGACCCACCATAAGTTTAAAGGGAGTGTTAAGAATAATTAGATTTATGATTAGATATTAATTTAATTTAGGATTAGATTCTCTCCTATATGGATATATATTTCTTTCCTACTCCTATTTATATATGGATACATGCTTTCTCTATATATATTCGTAATTATATAATTTTTTTATATTATCTAATAATAAAATTAATATTGTTGATTTATTTTAATGTCATTGGTATTCTGATCGAGAATGGCCTGCCAGCTGAATTCCATGAGCACTCTTAGTCATTTGTTTTCTTATGATCTAATCATTCATTCATGCATGCATTTTGACCAGAAAGAAAACATTTTCTGCCGACGAAACTCATGACATGTGAACGCCAGTTTTCATCCAAAGATCCCAAGTGTGGCCATATGTCAGTCAATGAATAATAAGAGTTAATTATATGAGAGAGAGAGAGAGAGAGAGGATGGTTTGTTTAGGCATGCTAGACATTATTCTTTCTAACAGCTAGCTATCCCACTCGCTTCAAAAAAAACGCAATGGTCGTTGAAGTCCTAATAAAATTTTAATCCCAATTACACAGCTCTGCCATTTCCAATCATATTTATTATATTGCAAACAATTTATCAGGAAACAACCAAGAAGGACACGTTAAGCCGAATTAATTTACGAACCACAACCACAAGTGTGGAATCTGAAATTAAAAGGACGGGATCGCTGTAAGCCGGCTCAGCTAGCGGCAGCTAGCGGAGAACTCAGTTCTCTGCTTTCATTTAAAAGGACCCATACTAACCCAAGGCTCTTGATAAAGAAACTAAAAAATGGCTTGGAACAGTTTAAATTTTTATCATTGATAATTATAAGTTTGCTATTTTTAAAAATTATTCATCAGACTGTTCACTTTTAATTAATTTTTTGTATAATCAGAACTGTCAAAATTTTGACAGTCCTAAAAAATCAACATATATTTTTAATAGTACTTCTAATTGGTAGGACTGTTAAAATTTTGACAGTCCGGAAGGGAGGACTACGCGAGGTGACACGAGTACTGGACTGCGTGGAGACCGGAAGGGAGGACGAGACGGAGGAGGGGAGGAGGAGGCGGCGACAGCGGCGGAAGACAGGAGAGGAGGCAGAGGCTCGCGCGCTGTAAAGGACGGGACCGCTGCTGCGCGCAGGGGCGGCGGTGAGCGGTGGGGGGTGGCGGCGAGCGGAATGCAGCTGCGCGCGGGAACGACGGCGAGCGGTGGGGACGGCGGTGAACGGTGGAGGAGCGGGAGGGAGAGGGAGGTGAAGAGGGTGGACAGTCCTAATAAATTTTGGACTAATCTGAATAACTTTTTTTAATAATTGGACTAACATTAATACTGGACTAATCCTGAATCTATTTTATGGCCCTAATTCAAGCCCTAAACCAATCATGCATGCATACATTTTGACCGGTTTTTATGTTGAAGATGATTTTTCACGAAAGACGTGTCGTCGTATTACCTTGGAAATAGCAGAGATCTTCGGTGTATCATAAGCTTGCTACGTATGTATGGACTCTTTCCCTATGTTTTTTTCCATGTCTGATCTGAGGTTGCATTTATTATAGGCGGAAAATAAATTAATGGAACTGAAATGTTGCATTCTTCGGGTCCAACTTTCTTTGCATTTGTAGTTATCAAATATTCAACACTAGTATTGATATTCATTACTACAAACTATTATTTCAAATTATTTTTTCTTATATACCAACTGATATAACATATTAAATAATATTATGTAATATTAATTATAATATTTAATATAAAAAAATTTAATATAAAACTAATTATTTAATTTTTTTAATATTAATTTTAATTTTAAAATTTGTTATGTGAATTGTTACATTAAATGACGTGTGTTATCTACCAGGAGGGATAGTTTGGATTATTATATTCAACACTGCTTTACAAGTGAAACTATATATTAATGCAACAAAAGCTGAAGATCAATGGTTGCATCATTTATCCAAGCCATTTTTAGTTGCAATTCTAATTATAGCAGCAATTGCTGCATGAATTTTTCAGTTAGATAAAACCAGATAGCCCTTAGAAGAAAATAAGCAGTCTTCCGGAAGAAATTTGCATGTTGTTATTACATGGAAAAAGTAACAAAAGTTATTTATGGCATTGGTAATGCTAGGATTATAACCCTCTTATACTCTTTTACAACTAAATGTCAAGAGAGGAGAGAAGGAAGAGGTGGGACCGGATGGGACTATGTTAGCAGGAGGAGAGTAGGATGTAAGAAAGTTGTAAGGGGATTGTTGTAAACCTAGCATTATTCACATTTGACACATATTTGTTTGGAATATCAGTTATATATGAATCCAAAAATAATATATATTTTTTGAAAACAGTTATGACAAGTACATCACGAGAATATATATATATATATATATATATATATATATATATATATATATATATATATACTAGTATATATGCACGTGCTTTGCACGTATTTTGGAGTGGATGGTGTTGATGAGTTGATTTAACTTCGTTGTTTTTAATTATATAGGTTAAGAATTCAACCCTTCAAATTCCGTGGGAACATCTTAGAAGATTTAGCAAGTAGTATGAACCCTTCGATTTCCGTAATACATTAATGAATCTCTTAAATGGTTATCAGTGAAATTTATTATAGGTATTCTTTTAATTAGTAAATATATTGAAGGACATTTTTGGGAAGAAAACTTCCACGGTGAAGCCTACTTTTGGCATTATATAGTAGAATAGATATATATATGAGTATGTAAATAAATATGTATATACAAATTTTGTTTGCAAATTTGGTCTTGTTACTAATTTTTATTTAAGGAGGAGGATTTTCGTAAAAGAAAAAAAGAAGAAGGAATATTTAGACATTTTGTCTCACATAAGTTGTAAAATTAGTGTTTGAGTCTCCAAAATAATTAGTGGCACATTTGGTCTCAAAAGTGTCACCAAAATTGTCACTAATTATTTTTGGCGACACTTTTGAGACCCAAATACTAATTATTATTTTTTGGAGACCCAAACACTAATTTTACAACTTATGTGAGACCTAAAGTCTAAATATCCAAAGAAGAAAGAATGAAAGGGGCAGTCCTCACCAAACTCATCTCTGACTCACACGCCACATGTCACCCTCTTCCTCTTCTTCATTTCCTAAGACCTACATGTCTTCATCTCCCTATCTCTCCATTTCCAACATCACCAGCACCAACTCTACTTCTTCCGCTGCTTATTCTCTTCTTCTTCACTCCCTCTCATCTCTCCACCGCCTCCTACTCCCTCTGTGTCCCCTCTCCCTCTTCACTCTCTCCTTCACTACCTCTCTTCTCCCTCATTTTCTTGCTGCAGTTACTGTCGTTACTTTTGCTTCGGCTGCTGCCGGCTGCCGCCTCGTCAGACGTCGCGCCGGTCATCATCACCTATCATCATCTTCATCTTCATCTCCATCATCATCTTCATCAAACCCAAACCCTAATCCCTTTGGAAAAAAGAAAAGAAGATGAAGGAGAAGCTTGAAGAAGAAGAAGAAGAAGAAGAAGTTGGAGAAGAAGGAACTTCTAAATCCAAGCCCTAACCCAAATTTTCAATTTCCAAATTCCTCTTTCCAGACAAGCCCTCATTTTCTTCTCAAATTATCTTAATTAAAAAATCCATTTCTAAAGAAATTTGAAAATCAAATATTATCTTTATCAATCTTATAGGTGGTTTATTGTATATTGCTTATATTTCAGAAATTTGGACACAAAGTTGACATCTCGCTAGGACATAAAATATTATTGTTATCTTGACACAATAAGGACACTACATAGGACACTTGAATGAAATAGTGTATGATATGTTATGATGATTGAATAAATAATTTATCACACTTGTTATTACGTAACATTATATATATATATATATATATATATATATATATATATATATATATGTTTGTGTCCTCAACGATGTCAAGAAACTATATTTAAGTGTTTTTTAATCAAGTTTTAGATGGATTAATTACATAGTACCCACTTGACATATATGTACAATTTCTATGGAGTATATATATATATATATATATATATATATATATATATAAAAGCACTTATCTATTTTGTTTAAAGAAGTGAAAAACACTAAGATTGTTAGTAAAAAAAATAAAAAATAATAAATAACTTCTTTTTTTTAAGGAAAAGGTTTCTATTATTATTAAGTAGTAACTTTCTCAGATATTACAAGTTGCAGCACTTCCTCTGGAGTATAATCCCCATTACAACCCTCCCAATTACCACACAAAGCAAATTTAGCTAGCCGATGAGCTACCCCATTCTCAGCTCGAGGAACAAAATAAAAACTACAAGATTCAAACCCAGAGCAGCACTTTTGAATGTCCTCATTGATCGAGTGTAGATGATTGAGGCCCTCCTCCTTCCTAGTCAGAGCATGAATCACTCATAGCGCACCACTTTCGAACATGACCTTCGTCAACTGAAGTTCTCTAGCCATAACCAACCCCTCTAACACCGCCAACGCTTATGCCTCTATTGTAGACCATCCTCTTGTCATTTGTTTGGCTCACCACTTAATCACGTCGCCATTCGTGTCTCGAATAATGATGCCCAACCTTATCTCTTTTGATGTTTCCTTGCCAGCAACATCTGTATTAATCTTGGAGTGGTTCTCCGGAGGTTTGATCCAAGGTGCATCATTTATTCTAGCAGGCGCAGGTAAAGGTCTTTTCTCCTAGATAACTCGTTTATAATCTGATATATAAGTTAGGGCTTTACTTATAAATAAGTTAGGGCTTTACTTATAACAACTATTGGATCCTTGGATTTACCTTCATATATGACTCGTTGTGGGGGTTCCAGCTTTCCCAAAGAAGAGTGACGAACTGCTCCATCCCTTCCCCGTCTACCAACTTCATAGTCTCCTCAAGCCACTCCATAATATGGAAATATTGCTTAAAATCCGATCTGAATCCGATCGGGGATGCCATCCATAGACAACGACAGATTTAACAATCCTTTAAGGCATGTAGTATTGATTCCTCCTCCTTATTACACCTGGGACATATTGGATCGCACTTCATAACTCTTTGTCATGCCCCAGAACCAGAATACTGGAGAGCGGAGGAGTGATTCAGCCAACCACACCTTACAGAATACCGAAGTAACCCACAATGTGCTAAGGTTGTCTAGAAACAAGGGGATGCATGCTATAATCAAGTCACCGAGGGTCAACATCATCTATGTCTTAATCATCAACCAAGAAATAATAAGAATGAACATGTAAGATAAAACAGTTAGGCGTCCCTAAAGCTCTATGTAAAACCCTTATTTCTAAAAACCGTATTTTTTTATTAATTAATAATTTAATTATAGTAATTATGTGATAATTAGGAGGAATGGATTTTTATTAATTTTTATTTTAGGTGTTGGTGAACTTAGAAGATTTATGGAGCCATTAGGAATTTTTCGAAATTTATTTTATGTAGGAGACCCCTTGAGCAGTTGCTAGCTTAATGGTGTGCATTAATATAATTCTAGATTTTTCCTATGAGTATTATAAACCACCTGATTTTGCAAGAATTTTAAATTTGGATTTTACACAATTTTCTGAAATTTTCTGGAATTTTTTCTGTAATTAAAATCAGGGTTTTAATTATTAAATAATTTTTTATTGATAATAAATAATATTAAAATATTATAAAAATAATATTTTTGGGTGTAAAATGAAAAACTGGACTTAGGATAATTTTCTGGAATTTATCGGGCCCCGGACCTATTTTTAAATCACCTAAAAACTATTTATTTATTTATTTATTTAAATTAAATCCTAAAACTCAAACCCAGCCCAGAACCCAACGGCCCGGCCCAAACCCAGCCCAATACCCAAACCGGCCCAACCCTCGGCCTAACGGGTCGGGTCGGGCCCACCCGAACCCGACCCGCCGCCCGTGACCCGCACCCCAGCCCCACTCCCCCGCGTCCCCCGGCCGCCCGCGTCCTCCGCCAACCACCCCGCGCCGCCCGCGTCTCCCGACGCTGCCCGCGGCCACGCGCCTCCGCCCCCGCGCTGGCCGCCGCCTCCCTCGGCCCACGCCACCGCCATCTCCCTTTAAAACCCCCTCTTCTCCGGCCTACCCCGACCCCCTCCCCGCTCCTCACCGCAACGCCGCCGGACCCGCCTCCGTCCGCCGTGCTCCGCCACAGCGCTGCCCGCTGCAGCCCCCGCAGCTCCCTCCTCCGCCTCCCCTCCGGCACCCCGCAACAGACCCAGCGCCGGCCACCACTTCCCTGGCCCCTTCTCCGTCTCCAACGCCGTGCCCAGCCGTCTCCGGCGACGCCGCCGTGCAGCGCCGACGCAGCCTCCCGCGAGCCGCCCTGGCCAGCCGTGGCTCTCCGGCAGCACCAAACCCTAACCCTAATTCCCCTGTGTCGATACGTGTCGGACACGACACGGACACGAGAAATTCTAATTTCTCGAGCCCTGTTCAGGTACGTGTATCTTTCTGCTCGTAATCCCGTTTTCGATTCTGTAAATTACAACACGTAGCCTGTATGACCCTCTCGGTGCTCGGGCAAACCGCTCGGGCATCGCGTCCTGTGGTGATCGCACACCGCGATCCAAAAACAGGAAAAATAACGACCCGATTTACCCCGGAACTGGATACGCCCCGCCAAACGGGACGACTTGGTCGTGCGCGGTCTTCACAGATACGTGCGCGCCGTCGATACGGACGTGTAGAATTTTGCAGAAGCTGATTCGGATGTGCGTACACACCGAAATCAGTGCGTATCCGCGGACAACGTCCCGTATCTGACTTTTCTGAATCGTGCCCTAACTTTGTGTACACACGTCGGATCAAAACGAAACTTGTGCCATCAGACTCGTAGCGATACGCTGGTCCTGTGACCCAAGTTTGGTTCGATTCTGAGAACGTTGACAAAATCGCGTGTCGTGGGCCCCATAGGCCCCGCTCGACGAGCGATTTTGTGATCGACTCATCGGAATCCAATTCTGTAAGTTCCGTTGAGTTCGTATCATCGTTCCTGACCCGTTGACACTAAGTTTGGTAATTTGGAGACCTTTGACCCTGACACATTTTTCGGTGCAAAGCAGGCCCACATGCGGACCCCGTTTTGACCCAAAATTGCCGTTTTACCCTTGTCTCCAAATTGGACTCAAGGACAGGCGTTTCTAGTTATTTGATATCTTCTGAGCATGATGGTAATGTTTATTTCAGCATCCGAACATATTTCTGAAAATTTCCCAAGGATAGAACTCTAGTTGGGATCCAAACATCAGGCAAGTACCTGCACTACAAGTTTATTCTTTATATTGTGATAATTAATTCCTTGCTCTATTAGTACTATTGGATGATTACACGTAGTGTTAGAATATTATATTTTATGTCTTACTTTTTATGTCGGGTGGGAGAATACTAGGAGGCATGTAGTTTACCCTGTAATACCCCGTTCCGCTCAAGCGGACTACCGTCTCAAACGGCAATCGTGCAGCTGTCCCGACCCGCTTTGCCTCGATCAAGAAGCAAAGGATATCCAGACTTGCCCCTACAGGAATCCGGCTTGGATTTTCAGAGGCTCGCTCAGACGTATCGCTCTACCGAGGCGAATCATCGCTAAGGTGGGTGGCTACGATGAACTTGTCTTTGCTTAGCCAGCACACATAAAAAAATCTGGAATGTTATATGCTAGTCGCTAGGTGAATCACCCCCTGCATGCTAATGAATCCAACGCACCTAGCTAAGGGAATAATCCCAACTCATATTGCTTGCTAGAACATGGAAATGAAATACTGCTTATATTCAGACCCTCGCATGCTAATTCCCTTAACGGTTTCAACTCTCGGCTTACCTTCGGGTCCGAGCAACGTGCCTGCTTATGTTCCTTAGAAACGCATGCTTGTCTGCTTGAATGTTACCGTATTTTCATCCAAACCTCGGAAGACTACTACGTAGTCGTTCCGTGCCTGAATAACCCTGCAAGTATCCGGGACCGTTAGGTTGCCAAGGCAGTTCCCAATTCAGGAGACTGCATCATGTCAAGTAAAGAATCATACTCCTGTGGCAAGACTCATTCAGGTATTTGGATCTCCCTGCAAGTCTCCCTCCTGTGCGGGCTTACAGCAGCCCAGGAGACTGTGCATATCCAATAGCTAAATGAATCATACTCCAGTGGCAAGACTCATTCAGGTATTCGGATCTCCCTGCAAGTCTCCCTCTTGTGCGGGCTTACAGCAGCCCAGGAGACTGTGCATATCCAATAGCTAAATGAATCATGCATTACTGCTTTTCGTGTGCTCGTGTGTAAATTAACAATCGTGTTCGATCATGGACAACTTGTGCACAAGGATATAAGTTCTGCGGACGGTGCTGGGGCACTGGCACTGATCCGATCCGGGCAGACTTCGTATTTATAGTCAATCGTGTGCGGACTGGGTAACTTGCAACGTATCGTGTTTTATGAGCTCCTCGTGTTTTCTCGTTGCATGTTATTCACGTCCTTGACTAGTCCATTATGGCATCAGCCAGTGATCATCGTGTGTATATGCTTGCAATGCCTCGTGTGATTATCGTGTGTATTTAACCTGTTGCGTGCTTGTCTGTGAAACAAAAGATAACAAGTCATCCTCGCTTAGCGGCTATCCGCGTGCGAGGCACTGTATCGCATCAAGAGCAACTAAACACCTGAACGAACTTGAAATAAATACTCTTGTTGCATATTCTATGCCTCCTGAATGTTTATGCTTGCCGTGCTTGAATTAATCATGTTTGCCTTGGACAGGGAAGGAGAAATGGTAAGTTGGTAAGTCTTGCCGTGTTTCCTCAAACATCGTACGACGCACTGCCCGATACGTTAAGCTATTCAATGTTTGCATGAAACCGATCCTAAGGCAACTAGAAAGACAACTTAATAGTTGTGCACGGAACCTGTATTACGTGTTTGGATTTGTCGAGCGGGCGAGTAGCTTCCCCATCAGTGCATTCAATGTACTGATAATCCACCAGTTTGATATGCAGGGTGCGGGAGAACCTCGTTCGGTGCGGACGCCTCCTTCGTGCGTGCTAAGGCCAGGAGTTCCCTCTGAAGCCTTGCAACGGTGCGTCCGGGACTGAAGCACATATACAAGAGATAAGTTGTGAACATCGCCTGACCATCGCCTGTACATTCATTCCACAGTTGTAGCCACTTGGCACGCTTTTACTGTTTCAGAGAGAGAGAGGCTTGAGCGACTTGTAATCTCGGCTATACGCCGCCTGTAATACATGTTTCATATAAATAAAGAGATTACTTTACTTGTTTCGATGCTTTCGCTATATTGTCGACTCAGTGAACCTGTTACCGATCGTTATGCGTTCCTAAACTCCGCTGCACTCGGACAATCTGTGCAACTCTGTGGCTTAGAACTCTTGCCGCCAGCCAATGAACCATGGCCTTGCACGGGCGTGGATCACGCTCGTGCGGCATCACGCCCGGATAGGTTAAGCGATCGTTCCGCGGGAGCGCTGGCGAGGGTGATTCCCGCCTAGCGGGAACGGCCGATTTGCCTGCGGGAGATCGGGGCGTGACATACCCTTCCCCCTGTCCTGACTGATAGCTGTTGAGTACGCGACTGTACCATCAGCCTGATACTCGATTATTCCTGACTGATAGCCGTCTATGACGTGCCTGATTAGCCTTATAACCCCCTATATGCCAACTATGTATTCTAAATACACAATTTCACACACATAGTTTCTTGTCTTGTTGCAGTTCCATTTTTTTGTCTCAATATATTCCTGTTTTACTCATGTCCCTGGTTTATAGCAATTAATCCTGTTTTACTTATATTTCTGATTTTTAGTGCTCAACCCTTAATTAATTTTACTACTTATTATGCATATCTTATCATGATACTTAGTCAGTTCTTTTCTACTTGTCATAAATATTTAGTTTAATCTTTGTTGTGCATTTGGTACTTTGCTCCTTTCCTGACTGGATCTGTTGACATATTTGGCGATGATGAGGACTATGCCCCCACCTTTTATGGCCCATATGACGTAGCAGATGGTACATTTGAGGAGCCGGTTCCTACTCAGGAGACTACTTTTGAGGAGTAGTCAGCCAGTTAGCTAGTATTTTCTTTCAGCACAATACTCGGGTTTGTCCCCGATTTATCTTCTGGTTTTGTATTAACTGTGGATTTGGTTGTCACAAATTAAATATTATAAAATCTTAGCATTCCTATTTCCTGTGATTATCCTTGCCTTTTTATTCTTGTGGATGAGATAGATTTTAAATTACCTGAGAATATGATCTAGACAGCGTACTACCGCCGACACTGCGGCGTAGGCTGGACGTACCCACGTACTCGTGCCCGAATATCCGGGTGTGGGTCGTGACACATTTTTGTGGTGGCACATGCAGGTCAACGACTAAATTATTCGGTTTTAACTTAGGGACCGAACAGGCCTGCAATAAGATAGGATAAGTTTTAGGATCTCATCCACTTGCTTGAATCGTTCTTGACATCTATCTCGGATTTGAATTGATTCCTTGACTTGCATCCTGCCTTGATTCCTGTGCGCCCATTATCGTTTATTTTGGATGCAGAGTAATAGACCTACCAGCAAGCGACGAGGTTCCTACAAGATCACCACGAGATGCTCTACCAGCACCCGAACCGAGACCACCCTTGGTACCACAAGCAGCACTCTTCCAACAGGCCCAGCAGCACCAGAGGAATCCACCATAAGGACGCGGATAAGCTTTCGCGATGACCGTGGAGAACGCGCAGACTCTTGGAGTAGTTAATGCGCGTAAGTGACTTGTAGCTGCTGTTCTAGTTTAGCTCGTGCCTATTGGTTCATGACCTCAGCCCCAACCTAGTAATTTTGAACTTGCTAATAACCTGGTATGCTTTTATATTTGATAACTATAGAGATTGTAGAGTCTTTTGCTATTGTGCTTATTATGTGTTGTTTTGAGAACTTAAATAATTTGTACCTCCTTTCATCATCATCTAGCGCACTCAATTTTGCTGTACTTGACTTATGCTGCTATTCTATAGCCTAGTTTTGCAAGCTTACTCTTTATCAAGCTTGTTCATGACATATGTATTATTGGCTCGACACACTAATACAATTGTCTATTCAGAATCAGTGTATTACGGTCTGATCAACCTTAGTACATTTTGGTTCGCTCTTCGCACTACTTTACGTGAATTAAGATATATAGTTGACTAGTATACTTGCCCTCTAGATATGTCTGAGCATATCGTATCAGTTACATAACTGTACTAATACGAGCATACGAACAAATGATTACCAGAATAGAATTTCAGTCCACAACTGCTTGACAATTCCCATTTGAAATCTTTAAACGCCTTGATCCCGATATTTCTATTATATTACCTCACCCTTGAACTCTTTATTGATCTTCGCCTTCCCTTATTTCGGAAAGACGAAATCTCGTGCTTGGTATAAGTTTGATACACAGAGAATACTAGATATGTCCCATAGGCTGATCACATACTTGAGGATTATCTAACATATCATATATGATCGGCGTTGAAGTTTCGAGGATTGAATGACATGAGTAAACATAATAAGGAATATTTTCTTAAGGTATATAGCCTTATGTGATGGATGGGTAAATTCTAAGTTGGGTAGCAGCGCATTGTCAACTCAAGATAAATTTCTTTTTAGATTGTGACCGAGTAAGATTAGATTGGGAGAGGTTCAAGCCATTCTAATTTTGAAATTTTAAAGGATAAAAATATAGAATTTCAGACTTGAACATTGGTGGACTACATTTAAATTATTTTTTAATTTGATGATTTGAATTAAGAATTAAAATTTGATGGTTGGACTACCTAGTTGAAATATTGAGGATGTGAATGAAATTTAAAAAGTTGAAGCATACAATTGTGAATGGGAATACTATTGGACTCGAATCACTTCTAGAGAAAACTATGATAGTTAGAATCGTGAGACAAATTTATAAGCGTGTGCAAATCTTGAAAATGTTATATGAACTTAATTTAAAATTTGCCTGTGGGTAATTTGAGGAAGTAAGAAGTAATAACCATAGGTTGAATTTTGATTGGAACAGTAGTCATCTTAACCTTAAAGTGATTGCAGTGGATATGATTAGGATTTTAATTATCGCAAGGAGATTGCGATTGACTTGCCTTATATACATGAAGGATTAACAGATTATGACTTAATTTTAATTTCGAGGACGAAATTTTATAAGTTGGGTAGATTGTAAACCCCCTGATTTTGCAAGAATTTTAAATTTGGATTTTACACAATTTTCTGGAATTTTCTGGGATTTTTTCTGTAATTAAAATCAGGGTTTTAATTATTAAATGATTTTTTATTAATAAAAAATAATATTAAAATATTATAAAAATAATATTTTTGGGTGTAAAATGAAAATCTGGACTAAGGGTAATTTTTCTGGAATTTATCGGGCCCCGGACCTATTTTTAAATCACCTAAAACTATTTATTCATTTATTTACTTATTTATTCATTGATTTATTTATTTAAATTAAATCCTAAAACTCAAACCCAGCCCAGAACCCAACGGCCCGGCCCAAACCCAGCCCAATACCCAAACCGGCCCAACCCTCGGCCTAACGGGTCGGGTCGGGTCCACCCGAACCCGACCCGCCGCCCGTGACCCGCACCCAGCCCCACTCCCCCGCGTCCCCCGGCCGCCCGCGTCCTCCGCCAACCACCCCGCGCCGCCCGCGTCTCCCGGCGCTGCCCGCGGCCACGCGCCCCCGTCCCCGCGCTGGCCGCCGCCTCCCTCGGCCCACGCCACCGCCATCTCCCTTTAAAACCCCCTCTTCTCCGGCCTACCCCGACCCCCTCCCCGCTCCTCACCGCAGCGCCGCTGGACCCACCTCCGTCCGCCGTGCTCCGCCCCAGCGCTGCCCGCTGCAGCCCCCGCAGCTCCCTCCTCCGCCTCCCCGCCGGCACCCCGCAGCAGACCCAGCGCCGGCCACCACTTCCCTGGCCCCTTCTCCGCCTACAGCGTCGTGCCCAGCCGTCTCCGACGACGCCGCCGTGCAGCGCCGAAGCAGCCCCGGCCGGCCCCCCCACCGCGAGCCGCCCTGGCCAGCCGTGGCTCTCCGACAGCACCTAACCCTAACCCTAATTCCCCTGTGTCGACACGTATTGGACACGACACACGAGAAATTCCAATTTCTCGAGCCCTATTCAGGTACGTGTATCTTTCTGCTCGTAATCCCGTTTTTGATTCCGTAAATTACAATGCGTAGCCTGCATGACCCTCTCGGTGCCCGGGCAAACTGCTCGGGGCATCGCGTCCTGTGGTGATCGCACACCACGATCCAAAAATAGGAAAAACAACGACCCGATTCACCCCGGAACTGGGTACGCCCTGCCAAACGGGAAGACTTGGTCGCACGCGGTCTTCATAGATACGTGCGCGCCGTCGCTACGGACGTGTGGGATTTCACAGAAGCTGATTCGGATGTGCGTGCACACCGGAATTAGTGCGTATCCGCGGACAACGTCCCGTATCCGTCTTTTCTGAATCGTGCCCTAACTTTGTGTACACACGTCGGATCAAAACGAAACTTGTGCCATCGGACTCGTAGCGATACGCTGGTCCTGTGACCCAAGTTTGGTTTGATTCTGAGAACGTTGACGAAATTGCGTGTCGTGGGCCCCATAGGCCCCGCTCGACGGACGATTTTGTGATCGACTCATCGGAATCCAATTCTGGAAGTTCCGTTGAGTTCGTATCATCGTTCTTGACCTGTTGACACTAAGTTTGGTGATTTGGAGACCTTTGACCCTGACACGTTTTTCGGTGCAAAGCAAGCCCACAAGCGGACCCCGTTTTGACCCGAAATTGCCGTTTTGCCCTTGTCTCCAAATTGGACTCAAGGACAGGCGTTTTTAGCTATTTGATATCTTCTGAGCATGATGGTAATGTTTTTCAGCATCCGAACACATTTCTGGAAATTTTCCGAGGATAGAACTTTAGTTGGGATCCAAACATCAGGCAAGTACCTGCACTTCAAGTTTGTTCTTTATATTGTGATAATTAATTCCTTGCTCTATTAGTACTATTGGATGATTACACGTAGTGTTAGAACATTGGATTTTATGTCTTGCTTTTCATGTCGGGTGGGAGAATACTAGGAGGCATGTAGTTTACCCTTCCCCCTGTCCTGAGTGATAGCTGTTGAGTACGCGACTGTACCATCAGCCTGATACTCGATTATTCCTGACTGATAGCCGTCTATGACGTGCCTAATTAGCCTTATAACCCCCTATATGCCAACTATGTATTCTAAATACACAATTTTACACACATAGTTTCTTGTCTTGTTGCAGTTCCATTTTCTTGTCTCAATATATTCCTGTTTTACTCATGTCCCTGGTTTATAGCAATTAATCCTGTTTTACTTATATTCCTGATTTTTAGTGCTCAACCGTTAATTAATTTTACTACTTATTATGCATATCTTATCATGAAACTTAGTCAGTTCTTTTCTACTTGTCATAAATATTTAGTTTAATCTTTGTTGTGCATTTGGTACTTTGCTCCTTTCCTGACTGGATCCGTTGACATATTTGGCGATGATGAGGACTATGCCCCCACCTTTTATGGCCCATATGACGTAGCAGATGGTACATTTGAGGAGCCGGTTACTACTCAGGAGACTACTTTTGAGGAGTAGTCAGCCAGTTAGCTAGTATTTTCTTTCAGCACAATACTCGGATTTGTCCCCGATTTATCTTCTGCTTTTGTATTAACTGTGGATTTGGTTGTCACAAATTAAATATTATGAAATCTTAGCATTCCTATTTCCTGTGATTATCCTTGCCTGTTTATTCTTGTGGATGAGATAGATTTTAAATTACCTGAAAATATGATCTAGACAGCGTACTACCGCCGACACTGCGGCGTAGGCTGGACGTACCCACGTACTCGTGCCCGAATATCCGGGGGCGGGTCATGACACGTATATATAAATATATATATATATATATATACATATTTTGAAAGAAAAGAAAAAGGAAAAGAAAAGAAAAAACAACAACAACAAAACTATTAAATTAATTACTCCTAAAACAACTACTACCAATTCCTATGCAAGCACCGCTGCCTTTTCTTTGTGAGCAGCGCCCCCCCCCTTTAGCAAATTCTAAGTAGCAAACCCCTCTTTGGTTGTGAGCCAACCCACAGACCCCCCTCGCGAGCAAACCAAACCCCCCTTCTCTCCCTTTCATATATATATATATATATATATATATATATATATATATATATATATATATATATATAATTCATCTAAAATCTAAATCTAAATCATCTAGACCCTTCCTCTTCCCATCTAGACCTAGAGAGTGCCACCACCGGAGTCGAAGAACCCCGCCAGGCCGTCCAAACCAATCCCGACGATCGCGACCCCGCGCACTACAGATTCCACAGCGAGGTACCTGTGTTCCGGAGTTATTTTCCGTCGCCTCGCTCAACCAAACGCTACCCCGTCTTCACCGGTATGCTCATCCCTTAACCCTCTTCCATATGTGTGTATTAGTAGACCTCAAAAAATGCATAATCATAGGCAAAAATAGCGCCAAAGTTGACGGAAATAGACTGAATTCTGGGATCGCAGAAAACTGCGGTGACCACCCATGTCTCCGAGTTCGTATCTCCCACCACAGAGATCCGAATTCGACGATTCTTTTTGGTATGCGTAGACCACTTGACCTAGTTTAATTTATTTTCAATAACCCTAGATTATTAACTGATATAGATAGAATTAAATTTGTTGGAAAATCCAGCGAACCCACTTTTTTCTGATTTTTAAAAGTTATGAAACAGAGTGTGCCCTGCCAAACGGGACCGCCCCGCTGTGTACCAAGTGTACCAAACGGTGCGCACAGCATAACCGGACAGGTAAAAATTTGCGGAAACTGATTCGGATGCGTGTGCACGCCGGAATCAGCCCGTATCCGCGGACAAACCCCGTATCGTAACTTTTGCGAAAGTCGTGCGCATTTTGTGCACGCTCGTCAGATTGCGACGAAACTTGTGCCACTGGACACGTGGTAACGCGCTGGTCCTGTGACCCAAGTTTCACGAAATTCTGAGACAGTTGACTAAGTCGCCAATTGGCGGGCCCCACAATTGACTTTTTGGACGAAATTGTATTCGGCTCATCGAAATCCACATTTGGACATACCGTTGGGTTTGTATTGACATTTAGAGTTATTTGACCTATAATTTATCACATTTAGAGACTGTTACCCTTGGTACATTTTTCGGTGTAAAGTGGGCCACACGTGGACCCCATTTTTACCCAAAATTACCGTTTTGCCCCTGTATCCAAATTGGACGAAAGGAAAGTGCTTTCTAGCTATTTTGCTTATTCTGGGAACATTGGTGATGTTTATTTCAGCATCCGGAGACGTTCATTTTGAGGTCGTAGCTTCTGACTCTTGGTGTGGACATCGGGACACTACATTTTTGCAGCTTTTTTGCCAGGCAAGATACCTTGCCAAATTGCTTACAGTATTTTGCATGCTTAGTATATTTCTGTATAATTATTGTATTTCTGTTTATTTATTGCATGTGTAGTTCCTTTCAGTCATTACTATATATTAGATATGTTGACACACACTTGACACTTAGTATCATAGAGGACAATCATTAGGCGTATGGGCTTTTAACCACTCTGGTAAACCGTAGTATATAGTTCGCACTACGGGCGTGTGTTGCGCTGGTCGCTACCCCCGCGGTATATCGATTTCTGGAGTCTCGTTGGTCGCTACCCCCGCGGTATATCAATTTCTGATGTCCATTGACGTGTGTGTGAGTTGTGAGGTAGATCGAGTAGCCAACCCTTGCCCATACGTCGAAAAGTTGTCCTCATTGCATTCATATAGATTGTCTTGTACAGCATACTTATTTATTTTCAAACATTATTCATGTTCACTGTATTCAAATTGGCTTGTCTCTATGTATCTTGTTATGTCCCTCTGAGGACCTAGTCCCTTGCCAGGTATAGACGACCAGGAGTATCCGCAGAAGTACGGGCCTGGACCTGACGCATTATTTTCTGTCGAGGAGGTCTTACCTTCTGAGCATCGTTGATTATCTAGCGGTAGATCTTTTTAGCTGATACATTTCTGTCTTCACATTATTTTATATTGGAGATTTTATACTCCTCTCTCATTTTAGTTTTGGATATAGTCATTGGTAGTGGATTTGTCTCCACCCGACTATTATTTTGGATATTTCAGACTCCTTATTCTAGTTTAGTATTTCTTTTCTATGGCTTGTTGTGTGGATGAGATTAGCATATTTGTGACTTGTGACATTATATATACCACATGTGAGTTTATATTCAAATTATAGCGTACGTATGGGTTATGGTTTCCATATATTGGAGTTGCCATATCCATGCGGCTGGCATGCTTACGTGTCCTAGTCCTACGTATTTTTGGGACTGGGGCGTGACATATTTTGTGGTGGCCCATGCAGGTCGAGTTAGCCGTTTCGGTTACGTAACTGTACCCAGCGGGCCTGCACCTAGGATTAGAATTTTAGATCTCATCTACACTTGACTATAACTTACCTTCCTTCCAATATGTCCTACTTAAGTGCTTGCATCCTGCTTGATTCATGTACTCTTCTTAATCCTTCATCCATCTCTTGTAGAGAGATGAATTTGCATAACGGGCATGCCGCTACCGGGGATAACACGTCTCCAGGGAACGACGACCAATCACCAAGAGTGACCTCATCGACACCTCTTCTTCCCGGACCGGATGGACTGACTAGCAATCCAATCCCATCAACCCCTTCCACGATACCTAATCGGACTTTTCCAGCTCCACTAGCACCACAGGATGGCCAGACACAGCTGTTCCAATTCTTTCAGATGATAATACAGGAATAGAGGCAGCAAGCAGCAGAGCAGAGGCTAGAATTTCTGACAGCACTTGAGATAATGGCTACACTAGCCCCTACACCAACCCAGGCACTAGTTTTAGTACCACAAGCTCGGGTTGGTTCAGTCAAGGACTTTGTGCAGATGCCCCCTAAGCTGTATAAGGGCGATGAGAGTCCAGAGGAGACCACGAACTGGATTGCCAATACCAAGAAGTTGTTAGAGGCATCACAACTACCTACTGACCTATGGATGATAGGCGTGAGGACTCAGTTAGAAGGCAACACACATCACTGGTGGGAATCAATGGAGCACCAGTTGGGTACGCGTCAGACTTGGGAATAATTCTTGGAGTGCTTTGAGAGAAAGTACTTCCCGGATACTGTAAGGGACACATTGTACGATCAGTTCCTACATTTGGAGCAGGGGAACAAGACAGTTGATGAGTATGACGTAGAGTTTAGCCTTCTCAGTAAGTATGGCACAGTCCTAATACCTAATGACTTGGAGAAGGTTAAGAGGTTTCACCGTGGGCTGACTCAAGAGCTCCAGCACTACACTAGCTCACAGTCCCGGATCTCTTATGCCGAGTTATTAACAGAGGCCAGGATCCAGGAGGCCATCAGCAAGGGAAACAGAATTCAACAGAGAAGTCACCAAGGACAAGTAAGGATATAGCAAGGAGGACCCATTCGACACCCTTTGACACGCCAGCAACCAGATAGTGTAGCACCATATCCAACCAAGGACCCCCGTACTTGTCACTTTCGTGGTAAGATAGGTCATATTCATAGAGACTGTCATCGTCGATTGGAGCTGTACATGATATGTAGATCAAATCACCATCAAACTCGAAGATGTCCCCAGCAGAACCAGAGGTCTATGGCATTAGAATCAGGAACACCGCATACACCCTCAAGTATAGAAGACCAAAGGGACCCACCACTGCTTCTATAGTATACACAAATGGAGGAGACTAGACCCAAGTTGAACAACCAAGAACAAGGCCAAGCACTCATTATGACAAATATGGGAAAGCAGACACAGGAAGCCGTAAATACATGTACGACCTTTTAGTTATAATTGTCTTTGCATACTCATAACCCCAATGTGACATAAGATCTTAGATGTACAAATAGATGTAGAATCATATATATAGTAGTTTAGCAGTTATGAGAATGTATGTATATTCTACCCAAATAGCATACACGCGATGCTAATGGATGACATGAGTAGCAGTAGCAGTACTCTTCCCCTATCCTTATTTCGCCCTCTTGGGTGACTCATCTCCTCCTTTTATATTCATTCCTTATCTCGTGCTTAACTCTTCCTATCATAGTTGTATCTTGCGTGCCATTATGAATTATTTGATTCATATCAACCTCATCCTTATTTTGTTAGTTAAATATAAATGTGTAGTAATGCTTGATAACTAAGGATAAGTTCTTAATATGCATATGCACTATAGCAATATTTGTATTCTTTATTACTTTAACCCTTAAGTAACACCATGTAGCCTAATAAAAAATTGTTAGATCATTGGAAATAGATCATACCCCTAATAGTTAGTCAAGACCTTAAGTGTTTCCCTAAAAACCTAGACTATGCCTAGGAAATAGTTGAAGGCACTTGTTACGAACTGATGACTATGACAAATCACTGGCGAGGTAGCGACAGTTGCAGCCAGACGATTTTGGTAGAGTAGTCGAATTACTTGCAGCCACACTGGCCAGGTGGCGTGACAATATTAGACTATGATACTTGACGGTTATGGGAAAAAGTCATAGTTATGAGATTCTAGACAGGTATCCCAAGATTCTTGACCCAATAAATGTATTTGCCTTACAAACCTAGATAATAGCTTCAAAGAATGTGACTACTAGTAGAATTCTTGTAAGTTGGGTAGGGTAGACGAGTTAGAGGATGATAGAATAGTGTATGGACAATAGATGTAAAAGTGTTAGAATGGCAGACCATGAGTTTTAGGAGTCCTGCTAGGTACCAATGTAGTATAATAGCTATAGTAATCATTATGAATATGGGTTAGTGTCAATTTTGAGGACAAAATTTTTGTAAGTTGGGTAGAATGTAAAACCCCTATTTCTAAAAACCGTATTTATTATTTTTTTTTATTAATAATTTAATTATAGTAATTATGTGCTAATTAGGAGGAATGGATTTTTATTATTTTTTATTTTAGGTGTTTGTGCACTTAGAAGATTTATGGGGCCATTAAAATTTTTTCAGAATTTATTTCATGTAGGAGACCTCTTGAGCAGTTGCTAGCTTAAAGGTGTGCATTAATATAATTCTAGATTTTTCCTATGAGTATATATGTATATATATATATATATATATATATATATACATATATATTTTAAAAGAAAAAAAAAGGAAAAGAAAAGAAAAGAAAAAAAACAACAACAAAACTATTAAATTAGTTACTCCTAAAACAACAACTACCAATTCCCATGCAAGCACCGCTGCCTTTTTTTTGTGAGCAGCGCCCCCGCCCTTTAGCAAATTCTAAGTAGCAAACCCCTCTTTGGTTGTGAGACAACCCACAGAACCCCCCGCGAGCAAACCAAACCCCCCTTCTCTCCCTTTCATATATATATATATATATATATATATATATATATATATATATATATATATATATATATATTTAATTCATCTAAAACCCTAAATCTAAATCATCCAGACCCTTCCTCTTCCCATCTAGACCTAGAGAGCGCCGCCATCGCAGCCGGAGAACCCCGCCAGGCCGTCCAAACCAATCCCGACGACCGCGATCCCGCACACTACAGATTCCACAGCGAGGTAACTGTGTTTCGGAGTTGTTTCCCGTCGCCTCGCTCAACCAAACACCACCCCGTCTTCACCGGTATGCTCACCCCTTAACCCTCTTCTATATCTGTATATTAGTAGACCTCGAACAACGCGTAACCATAGGCGAAAACAACGCCAAAGTTGGCGGAAATAGACCAAATTCTGGAATCGTAGAAAACTGCGGTGACCACCCATGTCTCCAAGTTCGTATCTCCCACCACAGAGATCTGAATTCGACGATTCTTTTTGGTATGCGTAGACCACTTGATCTAGTTTAATTTCTGTTCAATAACCCTAGATTATTAACTGATGTAGACAGAATTAAATTCGTTGAAAAATCCCGCGAATCCACTTTTCTCAGATTTTCAAAGTGAAACGGAGCGCGCCCTGCCAAACGGGACCTCCGCCGTGTACCAAGTGTACCAAACGGTGCGCACAGTGTAACCGGACACGTAAAAGTTCACAAAAACTGATTCGGACGTGTGTGCGCGCCGAAATCAGCCCGTATCTGTAGACAAACCCCGTGTAGCAACTTTTGTGAAAGTCGCGCGCATTTTGTGCACGCTCGTGAGATTAAGACGAAACTTGGCTACTGGACTCGTGGTAATGCGCTGTTCCTGTGATCCAATTTTCACGCAATTCTGAGACAGTTGACCAAGTCGCCAATTGGCGGACCCCACAGTTGATTTTTTGGACAAAATTGTGTTCGGCTCATCGGAATCCACATTTGGACATACCGTTGGGTTCATATTGACATTTAGAGTTGTTTGACCTATAATTTGTCCCATTTAGAGACTGTTACCCTTGGCACATTTTTTGGTGCAAAGTGAGCCACACGTGGACCTACTTTTACCCGAAATTATCGTTTTGCCCCTATGTCCAAATTGGACGAAAGGAAAGTGCTTTTTAGCTATTTTGCTTATTCTGGGAATGTTGGTGATATTTATTTTAGCATCCGGAGACGTTCATTCTGAGGTCGTAGTTCTGACTCTTGGTGTGGATATCGGGACACTATATTTTTGCAGCTTTCTTGCCAGGCAAGATACCTTGCCAAATTGCTTACAGTATTTTGCATGCTTAGTATATTTCTGAATAATTATTGTATTTCTGTTTATTTATTGTATGTGTAGTTCCTTTCAGTCATTACTATATATTAGATATGTTGACACACACTTGACACTTAGTATCATAGAGGACAATCATTAGGCGTATGGGCTTTTAACCACTCTGGTAAACCATAGTATATAGTTCACACTACGGGCGTGTATCGCGTTGGTCGCTACCCCCACGGTATGTTAATTTCTGGAGTCTCGCTGGTCGCTGCCCCCACGGTATGTCAATTTCTGATGTCCATTGACATGTGTGTGAGTTATGAGGTAGATCGAGTAGCCTACCCTTGCCCATACGTCGAAAAGTTTTCCTCATTGCATTTATATAGATTATTTTGTACGACATACTTATTTATTTTCAAACATTATGCATGTTCACTGTATTCAAATTGGCTTGTCTCTATGTATCTTGTTATGTCCCTCTGAGGACCTGGTCCCTTGCCAGGTATAGATGACCAGGAGTATCCGCAGGAGTACGGGCCTGGACCTGATACATTATTTTCTGTCGAGGAGGTCTTACCTTCTGAGCATCGTTGATTATCTAGCGATGGATCTTTTTAGCTGATAAATTTCTGTCTTCACATTATTTTATATTGGAGATTTTATACTCCTCTCTCATTTTAGTTTTGGATATAGTCATTGGTAGTGGATTTGTCTCCACCCGACTATTATTTTGGATATTTCAGACTCCTTATTATAGTTTAGTATTTCTTTTCTATGGCTTGTTGTGTGGATGAGATTAGCATATTTGTGCCCTTTGACATTATATATACCACATTTGAGTTTATATTCATATTACAGCGTACGTATGGGTTATGGTTTCCATATATTGGAGTTGCCATATCCATGCGGCTGGCATGCTTACGTGTCCTAGTCCTACATATTTTTGGGACTGGGACGTGACACTCTATCAGAATAATCATGAAGCTAGTTATACATGATGCTACACTAGTACATTATTAAAAGTATATGATTGTAAGTCAGTCGCTGTCTGAATAATATACAATCATGTAGAGGAACTAATGTCCTGATAAACCGACTAACAGGTGTGCCAAAAAGGTAATACAAAATGATACTCGTAGTGGAGGAGAAAAAATCTACTCAAGTTCTTCGGTGGACATCCTCCTGTTGTGCGCCATCGGTCAGATAAATGATAGGATACTCAGGTTCTACTATAAACCGGGCCAAACAAAACCAGCGGGGTCAGGCCCCGATAGCCAATACCACAAATAGCATAAGTGAATAAAGCAAAACCAATAAAGTATATAAAATAGGAGATCCGTGCCACAACGTCAAGCATATGACCTTTCATCGGAGCAGTAGGAAACCTCTACAACCAAACAAGGACAAGTTGTGTCGCACTACTCCGAGACAGGGTACGAGTTACCAATTATGAACACGACGAAGATACAACACATTAATATAATCCAGGACACACATGTCATAATACAAGCTAAGATATAGATATAATATGCAGCTTCGATACATGACCTATTGTGACACATTGGCATAACCCTACACCAAACAAGGACAAGGGTTGAACCGTCGTACCACAATAGTTCATGTCCCTAGACTACCAGCACATACTCTTTTAGATCGGTCAATCAATCCTACGGCTTATTATCTGGAGTCTGAGTTATCTCAGAAATAATGTATAATAACTATCCTCAAATCACGCCAGTGCCGAACATGAGCTAACCGAACCAAATAAATAAAATAGACACTTGCAGAATGCACCAGTCCCCCGTAGGGCCACTGTGCTAAAAATGCGGTATTAGCGGTTCCAGTGTTCCTATAGTAAAATAGTGGATCAGCATAATAATAGTTAGATACTGCACTCCACTAAGGCAGATGATATACATTATTTGTGGTGGGTAGCCCCATCACACTTAGATTGAATCTTTATGGGAAGGTTCATTGGCATGATCTTGGGATACCGTTCCCTCCCAATGTTACTAGCACTTTTAGTTACCTAATTAGCCCTATGTTGTTGTTAAAATCTCAAGGCGTGGTCACATGAGAATTGTTTTAAGATGTCGTATAAAGTACGGGTATGCTAGATAAGAATCCATGGAAGTCAAATTTGGATTCACCCGAGCGTATATGCAATATTAAGACAATCAATATCATAGGCACGCTTTGGTAGTTTAATCACTTATTATGCCAGTGCTGGAGAAACAATATATATTTATAATATCATACGTTTAGGAATTTAGAGGCATTCTCGTTGCACAACCCAAATATAATAACTTAACACATGACACGATGTGTCGTACCTTGGCTCACATTAAATCATAAATAATTATCAAGCAATAGTAGTATCAACACAGATACAGTATTCGAGTCCAATCACCAAACTTACAGTTGGTCATATGAGTCTTATCACATGGGGACACTTGATCAAAATATTATCTCCTCAAATCAGGTACACGGAATATTAATCAATTGGAAGTCTAAATTATGTGAAATCCTTGAATTAATGATTATGTCGCCGAACGTAAGGAAAAAAGTGTGAACTACTCTGGAGCAGATCCATAATCCTTAAACTAAATAAGGACCGAAATTGTAGATCGTCTCCCGAGCATAACTACGCCCCACACTCTATTCAACGAAAAAAAGGATAAGTTAATCTACTAATCTACATTTACTCTGGGTTGCAACATGGTCTACTACAATATATAATCATACTAAGCACATAATCAGTTCTAGCACATAGCCAAGTCTAGCACAGTCTGGTTACTAAGTCCACTCTTCCTTAGAATAACACAAACAAGAAGCCACAATCAACCACATAGGGTACAATAAGAAATATTCCAAATAAAATAATTAAACCCAAGAAATTGTCGAACGTGTACATAGATTACTAGGGTCGCATAGGATCACACACGCATATGAGAAGTTCACGCATGGATTATCGTATGGGTCAGACTGCATGAACTGATAAGGCGCAAAAGCAACATGGACAAGCTGGCCGAATGGATGAGCTGGCCGCATATGAAGTTAGACCACATGAACCACTTGGCCGCATGCTCAGGGTTAAGGTCTACTCTTTGGGACAAGTGTTAGAAGTGACAGGAAATAATTGAAGTGTCAGTGATATGACATAAAGTGACTGATACAATAAAGTGTGTCAGAGAAAAAAAGACAAAACCAAAGAAATAAGTGCCAATGGTTCATAGCCATGCGTCCAAGGAAAATAGTGGCCGTTAGGTCGCATAAGAGTCGGTATCGCATATGAAGTTCAATGCCGCATGGAGTTCAATGCCGCATGGAGGTCTCTTGGACTTAGCAAATTTTTTATTCGTTCAGCAAGTGAAAGCACAAGGTGTTCACGGACACTTGTGCAAATCAGTAGTCATGTGTCCAACAAGATGGACTCATACTAGTAAATAAGCGACAAGAGATCAGACCGCATAACCCTCTTGGGCTCCATAACAATCTCAATCGCATAGCCCACTGGCCGCATGTGAACTTCGTCTTCTCAAGACAGAAAGTTAGCCATGGTGGAAAAAGCTCCAAAAAAAATCTGAAAATTGTTTCCTTTATAAAAACTTTATTTTAACTCCGAATCAAGTAAAACAAAAGCTAAAATACATGAAATAAAATATTCTAACATAAGGAACAACTAGTTTTCGAAAATACTAAGTTTTAGTATATCAAAACCAAGAAAAACTCATAGAACACATAAAACCCTAAACTTGAAACTCAGATCTATAAAAATATATACATCAAAATCCAAAACTCTAAGAACTAAAACAAATAAGAACATCAAGTAGAATATTTTCCCTCAAACATATTTTTATTTACTAATCATATAAAAAATACGAAAGTTATGGCTTTACCACTTTGAGGAAGATATACTTGCCTTGGTGGACTAACAAACCTCTTCCTAGAATTAAGTCAGGGATAGGGCTTCGGGTTTCGGTCAAGGGGTGATCTTGAGGGAAGAAGGAAGAAGAAAGAAGAAGGGAAGTAAAAATGAGGAAGAATAAGAGAGGAGAAAGAAAACAATATATATATATATATATATATATATATATATATATATATATATATATATATATATATATATATATACCAAGTGGAGAAATGAGGTTAGCCCTAGGATTAAGTCATGACACTCTCCAACCAAATCTCAACCATCCAAAATTGGCTTAGTGGTTCCAAGTGTGAATCAGGTCTGGTATCCATCCTATATACGAGTGCTAGAACGGCTCCAATGCAATTGCCAAGGTGTCCACTACTGGTCTCGGGTAGTCTCCAACAATAAATAGAAATATAATTAAATAAATATAACATATTTAACATGAACCAACATAAAAATATAGCATGAATACATCTACAGAGAAAATTTAAATATCACAGATTCAAGAATACCAAATCTGGGAACGGGTGTGACATCTCTACCCACCTTAGAAAATTTTTGTCATTGGAATTCGCTAGGCTAGTCGAGCTCCAAGCAAGAAAACTCATAGACCAAGCTGGAGACTCATAATCCAATCAGGAAACTCATGATCCAAAAAATCTCATGAACTACCGAATCTCATGAACTACAACTAACTGAATACATGTGGCCAAACACGCATGAAACATATGGAGTCTGGAACGCATGGGGCCAGAGACGCATGGAACGCATGGGGTCTCTACTCTGTTATACACGTGGTGCTGCGCACCCGTCAGGAGTAAAGTTTATGCTGACGTGAGGTTCTGTCGTTTAGCATGCTCACGTCTTTCGAGACATTCAGAAAGTCCTTTTTATCATTATGCGGCCTGATTTCTTCTGAGTCGATCTTGGGACGCATGTTTGTTGGGCGTATGGATCTAGATTTTCATGCTTCTACAATGGCTAGCTACCATTAGCTAACTAGGGGTATCACAACCCTAATTACTAGCACATGCAGTTGATATTCCTTAAATCCACATGCCCTGTAGACTATCCGGTTTATCCAAACAAGCGGGTACATAATATAAATTAATCAGGCATAATTATCTTTTTTTTCTGGTAGTGCAACACTCAACGGTGTGCTGGAAGTGTGCCCCTCATGACGGAGATCTCCAAATCCATCAGGAGTCGCTGGGATATCGGGATTGCATGTAGCCAAAAAATCTTTCTAGATATTTTTTTAGATTATTATTCTAGCTATTAGCCTGGATAATTATCAAGAATTTTCGACCGTGGTGCTTAAGAATCTGCCGTAGACATAACGCAAGACAGTATAGTAGCTTGATACGCACAATCAAAATCAACCACGGGGATACATGACATGCAATATATGTGCTACTAATAGCATTGATCAAGACAATTACAGGAATTCTCAAGTCATGAGTGCGCTATGTCGAGCCACTATCAGGAGTATCAGGATCTGTGAGTCTTAAGATTATCAGGAGTGTCAGGGTTATCATAAATTCATTTATAGTATATAATTACTAGATCATGTCCAAAAATCAAGATCAATAACAGGAATATCACGTTCAGGAAATAACCAGGATTAACTAAAGATAAAAAGAGAATACTGGCATACAGACGCATAAAAATCATCAAATTAGGATTGGCGTAAAATCAAGCAATAAAATAATACATTGGCGCACAATGATACTAAAGCACACTCTCTGAAGCCTTGGGGCACAATGATAGAAGTGCGCGAGCTAGGAGCTTGGCGCACTCCTTCAAGTATGCCCAAAGGAGGGTTGGCGCACAATCGCCAAACTTAATCCTTGGCACACAATGAGCGTGGGAAGGTCTACTAAAAGACAAAACACAAGTCTCAATATTCTACACATCAGTCGAGGAAACACTACAGTCGATAACACAATTCTTGAGAATGGTCAGAAGTCATTTGCTTAGTCATCAAGTAACTACAACGGGCTGCAAAGTGCGCCATCTCTGGAGAATGCCATAATATGCACCAAAACATGAATGACGACAAAGTGCGCCATTCCCCAAGGGTAGCAACGTGCGCCAGTAAGAAAAGTTATACCAAAGTGCGCCAACTCTGCAATATCTGCAAAGTGCACCAACTTGGCTATTTAAGCAGTGTAGTACATTCTTAATGACTTGCAGATTCATTCAAAAGTACGCCAACAAGGATTGTCGTACTTTTGGAAGAATTGTCTTAGTACAAAACGTACGTAAGTGCATAGAAGTGTGCTCAGTTCTCAACATATCTTGGCACATTTCCTAAGAAATTGGTGAAACACATACACGCGCTCTCACTGGAACTTCATGTTATGCGCTAAGTGCTCCCTGCGTACTTTTCGTATGCAATTCTCAGGCCAACTTTGCATTCTATGACTTTCAGTTCTCGGGCTCCATGAGCACTCCAATTCAAGGGAACCAAAAATTATCACGGAGACGAGTTCAAAGTAACATGCTGGAACTTAGAAAAAGAAACCTAAGTTATCCTTACTATTGGTCATGAAAAGTCTAAGTGTTAACAAAAATAAAACCGATCAACTGATCAAAATAAGTTACACTAAGAATTAAAGCAAGCTCTATGGTTGTTTCCTATCGGTTGGCAAGATGTACTTGTCTACAGTCAAGTTCTAGCCTACACAAACACTACTAAAGTCACCCACGACCAAGGCCAAGCTCAGCTGCTCTCGGTGAAGGTTGAATAAGTAAAGATGGAAAGAGAATGGAAGGAAAGAAAATTGAGAGAAGTGAAAGGTTGAGCTTAAATAGGAAAAGCTTGGATTGGTGGCCATTGGATCATAATACTTGCCCCTCACCCGGGTTCATCACAGCCATACACCAAGTAAACCAAGGGACCAACGGTCCAAAGTATACAACTGAAGGTAAATTTTTGAAAATAACCTAGACAATGCATGAATGACATAAAGCATAAAGTAAGCAATTAAACATAAGACAAGCTATATACGTATTATACGCGTATAACAGGTGCGTATATTAGAACAGTGAGACGAGTCTCACAACTCTCTCCCCCTTAGAAAATTTTTGTGCTCAAATTTTTAATAAGGCACAGGGTCAAGCAAGAAAACTCTAGGAAATTTGTAATCAAGGTAGGCAAGGGCATACGGGAATCAAACACAATCCTAAAACACGATAAGCATGCACAAGACAAGATTAGGGTACGAGATATACAAACAAGTATACTTCATGAGTCAAACAAATATGGGTATCAAGCTCAGAGATCATCCTCTAACTCCCAAGTTGACTCGTTCGGTGAGTGATGCCCCCAAGCAACTCAGATTAACTGAATAGTCCGGTTCTTGAGAATCTTCTCTCTCCGATCCAAAATGGATACATGCCTCTCCTCATACGAAAGGTCGGTACCAACGACCAATTCTGAATAATCCAGGACATAGCTTGAATCTGGTATGTATCGTCATAATTGGGATATACGAAAAATATCATGTATCTCACAAAGCGACAGCGGAAGGGCAAGGCGATATGTAACATCTCCGACTCGCTCGAAAATATCGAACGGACCAATATACCGTGGACTAAGCTTTTCCTGCACACAAAATCTGATGACTCTTTGGTTAGGCAAAATTTGAAGGAATACATGGTCGCCGACAAAGAACTTAATAGGTCGTCGATGCGAATCGGCCCAATGTCGCTGACGATCCTGAGCTACTCAAAGACGCTCTTTGATCCGGCTGACTACCTCTATTATCTGGGCTATCATCTCGGGATTAAGCAATTGCCTTTCACTAACATCTTCTCAAGCTAATGATGATATGTACTTTCTGCCATATAGTGCCTCGAAAGGTGCCATCTGGATACTAGCCTGAAAAATATTATTGTTAGAGAATTCTACCAAGTGTAAATGATCTTCCTATGAACCACCAAAGTCAAGGGTGCAAGATCGAGGTATATCTTCAAGGAAGGAAGTGGGCAACCTTCGTGTGTCATGCCCCAGTACCGGAATACGGAGATGGATATGGCCAGCTCCCCGGTACAAGGTATAGAACATCGTATGGCGGTCACGGCTGTAACTAGACAAGGAGGTGTATACTACAAGCAAGTCACTTAGAGTCACATAGTACATCTATTATCTCAATCAGTGAAGCAAGAACAGTAAACATATAAGACAAGGAAGTAAGGCATCCCCAACGCCCTGCCAAGATATTTTAGAAACCAGCTGTGCAAAGTAAGAAAACTGGCAGAGTATCAAAAGTATGACTATGATCAGCTGCAGTCTGATTAATTATAATCATGTAGAGGGAACTAATTTTTTAGATCTTACGGCTAACAAGTGCCGGTGGCTAAACGCACAAAATAAGTAAAGTGTGCAATAACGAGTAGTGATCAAGAAACCCACTCGTTTTCCTCAATGGCCATTCGCCTGGTGCACGTCATGGTTCAGGGAAAGTACGCTTGATCATCGGGAACTAGCTCTAAACCTGGCTATGCAAAACCAGTGGGGTTAAACCCCAAATAACAAGTACCACAAGGAAGCACAAATAAAGAAATATAACTGAGTTATGAATTAGATATATATATATAGTTCTGTCTCGTAGTTTTGGTTCACAGCCTTTTGTGACACAATAATCTAACCCTACAACCAAACCAGGAAAATGGTTAGATCATCGTACCATGATAGTCCATGTCCCTAGACTATTTGACAATAGATACAATACACAAACAAGCTCAGTTACATAATCGGCCAATCATTTATACGGATTTCTAGATGGAGTCTGGGTTATCCTAGAGATATTTTGCATATAGAAATTCTCAGATCGAACCAGGTACTAGCAGGGTTAGCCGAGCCATAAATTATCGCATATCATATAGTATTATGCAACGGTCCCTCGTAAGGCCACCATGCTAAGATCATATAGAACATATAGTATAGTATATTAGTTAGATACTGCCATCCGCTAATGAGAATTTAAATAATATTCATGGGGACTAGCCTGCATATCCCGATTCGATGACTGGAGGTGGCTAGTTAGGCACGATCTCGAGATTCTATTTTCTCCTAATGCTCTACAAGTTTAGTTGCCTAGTTAACCCTATTGTTAACTGGAATCATATGGCGTGGTCATATGGTATTTCCCTTATATGATGTACCAAAGTACGGCTTTGCTAGATACGAATCCACTTGTCACTTTGCAGTTCAACTTGGATTTACCCTAGCGTGATGCAACAATCAACAGATCCTAGCCACGCTTGGTCATTGACTAACCTTTATGTCCATGCTGGAGATTGAGTCATATCATATATCCTGTAGCGCATAGGTATACCGTGGTGTAAATATATAATATAATCGCATAGGAACACTTAGCACGTAGGAACACATAGCACATAGTAAGTATATCAGAACGGATACAAGTGGTCGGGTCATGGCGCATAGATGGGTATAATACTCTTGTGGTCATCAAAGTCACACATACATCCCATAAAGTCCAAAGGAGCATTCAAACAATACTATTTCAATAAAGTGTATGCAAGGGGCCGCATGCGCGCATAAGGATCAAGGCCGCATGGGGATCAGCTGCCGCATTGGAAGTCGGGCCGCATAGCAGCATGGGTCGTATGGTCGCATGGTCGCTGAATGCAGAGGTCACACGAGCTCAAGGCAGCATGAGTTTAGGCCTCATGGTCGCAGAACGTATAAGTTCAAGCCGTATAGCCACATGGTCACAGACCGCATGAGTTCAGGCCGCATGGCCACATAGTCGCTGACCACAGAGGTGGCATAAGCTCAAGTTCGCATGAGTCTACTTGTCGCATATGGGTCAAAGATGCATATGATCAGTTGCCGCATAGGAAGTTGTCTTCTCCAAGCAGCAAGTTAAGCCATGGCGAGAACTCCAAAAATCAAAAATTTATTTAGTTCATATAAACTTTATTTTAACTCCGAATTAAGTGAACAAAAATCTAAAACGCTCTAAATGAAGTGCTCCATCCATCCCAAAAACTATTTTTTGAAAATACTATGTTTTAGTAGATCAAAACCACCAAAAACTCAAAAAACCCATAAAAACCCTAAACTTAGAATGTAGATATACTCGAATCTATCCATTAAAATCGAAAACCCCAAGTACTAAAAGTGTTTAGAATTATCATGAGCACATAATAGACTAATAAAATGCAAAAAAAAGCAATAATAAAATTTAAGAGATTTCTCCATGTAGTAAAGGTGTACTTGCCTAAATGAAGGAGGAAAAAGAAATGGAAAGAATGAGGGAAGAGAGAGAAATATGGTGGCTTTTATAGTTAGGGTTTGAGGTTTAGACCATGAGTTTAACTCATGAATGAACCAATCCCAACAATTAAACCATGGGTCTAATTGAACCAAAGAATGGGTCCAGTCTCTATGCATGCAACCTAATTATTCATGCAAGTAAGAAACACTCTAAGCAGAAAATAAATAAAAGTAATAAATAAATATATCCCAAGTACTATACTACCTTAAAATTTTTTTTCCTCGAAATTCAAACTCAAGGCTAGCTAGAAAAATTAGAACAAGTACTATACTAACTACAAGCATATCTACACAAGCAATCAAATCCAAGCATATAATAAAGAAAAATAATGTCACATAGCATGGGTAAACGAATCACGTGATTCGAGATACAAAGGCATAAGAACGAATATACCTTTTGTGTTGAACATGTACGAATAACGAGACCGAATATCGTCCTCACGTTTCCACGTTGACTCTTCTAAAGGGTGATAATCCCAAGCAACCCGGACTCGATAAATGGTCCGATTCTTGAGCACCTTCTCCCTTCGGTCCAAAATGGATACGGGTTGCTCCTCGTAAGACAAGTCGGTACCAACGACTAGCTTGGAATGGTCGAGGATATGACTCGGATCTGGGACAGACCTATGCAATTGAGACACATAAAATACATCGTGCACCTCATGAAGCAAAGGTAGAAGGGCAAGAAGATAAGCAACATCGCCCACCCGCTCGAGAATATCGAACGAACCGACGTATCACGGACTAAGCTTTCCACGAACCCCGAATCTAATGACTCCACGGGATGGAAAAATTTGCAAGAATACGTGGTCACTGACATAAAACTCTAAAGGCCTACGATGCTGATATGCCCAAGGTCGATGCCTATCTTGCATAATTCGAAGTCGCTCTTTATGGATTGCCCTACTCGAAAAGGAAGAAAGTGAGCTACTTTCTTGAGATGATCTACTATTACCCAAACTGTGTCATGACCAGTCGAAGATCTAGGTAAACTGGTCACAAAGTCCATCGTTATGTTCCTACTTCCAGTCCAAAATAGGAAGCAGATGTAATAGTCCTGCCGATCTTTGTTGGTCGACCTTCACTTGCTGGCATACCAAATACCGAAAAACGAATCGTGCTATCTATCTCTTCATTCCGTTCTACCAGAAATATTGCGTGATGTCTTGATACATCTTGGTACCTCCTGAATAAATTAAATATTGGAAACTGTGCTTCTCGGTCATTACTTCTTGCCAGATATCTCCGCTTGGTACATTGAGACGATTTCCAAACCTAAGAGTTCCATCTTCATGAATCGTCAACTCTTTTCTGAGACCTGACTCATATTTCGTCCGAAGCTTCTGAACTTTCGGATCCTCTGCTTGAGCTGCCTTAATCCTCTTTATAATTATAGATTATACCTGTAAACTAGCCAATACTCCTATGTCTTACGGAAGTACTATCTCGATGCCCATTTCTCAAAAATCTTCTAAGATGTGCCGCTGCAATGTCAACATAAATGTACTACCTCTCCTGCTAAGAGCATCTTCTACCATATTTGCCTTGCTTAGATGGTACTAAAGTTCTACATCATAATCCTTTATCAGTTCTAGCTACCTCCTCTGCCTCATGTTCAAGTCTTTCTGAGTGAATACATACTTTAAGCTCTTGTGATCCGTACATATTTTTATTCGATCACCATATAAGTAGTACCTCCATATCTTAAGTGCAAATACTAATGCCGCCAACTCCAAATCGTGAGTCAATTAATTCTTATCGTGATCTCGAAGCTACCGTGGTGCATAAGCTATCACTCTTCTATGTTGTTCAATACACACCCAAGTCCTTTGCCTAACGTGTCGTAATATATTGTAAACCCTCCAGAACCTACTGGAAGCGTGAGAATCAGAGCTGAAATCAATCTCTTTTTTAATTCTTCAAATGATATCTAGTACTCTGTTGACCAGTTGAACTTAGCCTTCTTGCATGTTAATTGAGTCAGTGTGTTAAAATTCTTGCAAAGTCTGCTACGAACCTTCTGTAGTATCCTACCAATCCTAGGAAATTACGCACTTCAACTACTGTCTTAGGAACTGGCCAACTCTCTACGGCCTCAACCTTCTTCAGATCTTCTACTACTCCTGCCCCAGAGATGATGTAAACCAAAAATGATACATGATACAACCAAAATTCGTACTTGCTGAGCTTTGTGTATAACTGGTGTTCCCTCAAAATATACAAGACCTTTCGAAGATGCTCTTCGTGCTCCACTTTGCTACTGGAATAGACTAGAATGTCGTTTATGAAAACCATAATAAACTGATCTAGATACGGTATAAAAATATGGTTTATCAAATCCATAAATATCGTTGGAGCATTAGTCAGTCTGAATGGCATAACTAGGAATTCGTAATGCCCATATCGTGACCTAAATGTTGTCTTAGGTTTGTCTTGATCCTGAACTCTTACTTGATGATACCCTGATCGAAGATCGATCTTAGAGAAAACCTTGGCTTTACTCAACTGATAAAACAAATCATCGATCCTTGGTAATGGATACTTGTTATTCACTATTACTGTGTTCAATTGTCTGTAGTCGATATATAACCGTGACGACCCATACTTCTTCTTTACTAAAACTACTAGCGCTCTCCAAGGTGATCCACTAGCTCGAATAAACTTCTTTGCCTTCAGTTCCTCTAGATGTTGGTACAGTAGGTCTAGCTCTGATGGTACCATTTGGTAAACTTAATAAGATATTGGTTCTGCTCTAGGAATCAACTCTATACAAAACTCGATATCTCTTACTGGGGGTAACCCTAGTAGTTCTTCTGAGAAGACATCTAAGAACTCCTTAACTATCTCAGGAAGTTATTCTTATGCTAACACTATCGCTATGATTCTCTCTTCATGTTGATCTCCTACAGATCTCTCAAAGACAAAGTCTTCCGTGCCCAGGATACTAAATAATATCCTACCCTTATGGCAATCTATTGTAGCATGACTATCTCTCAGCCAGTCCATGCCTAAGATAACGTCAAAGTTACCCATCGGGAACTCGATCAACCGTGCTGGTAGTGAATGCCCGCACACTACGACCAGACACACTATATATATTCTACTAACTCCTAGGAGCCTATTACTAGTGAGTATATTCAACCTCTCTGGCAAAGCCTCAACCTCTAATCCAATGTGTGTCGCGAATCATACAGATACAAATGAATGAGATACGTCTGAATCAAATAATGCAACAGCATAAAAAGATACGATAAAAATGTTACCTGCCACTACATTTTATAATGCTAAAGCCTCATCCAAAGATAAGGTGAATGCCTGCCCTTGGTCCTGCTATGCTCCTCGCTGTTGTCTCCTTTGGTGACACTGTTATGGACTCTGCTGGCCCTGCTGTTGGTTCTGCTGCTGCTGGTACATCTCATCTTGCATCAGTAACGAACTCTGAGCTAATGGCCGCACTGCTGTTGCTGACCCTCTTTGTTGCACTCCTCCTGGTGCTGGCAGTACTGGGAATTGCTGAACTGGCCCTCCTGGCCTCTGAATCATTGAAAAATTGATAATTTTATGATCTGGACTGCCATACCTCATACACAACCCATTAGCTGCCCTACATACATCTCTAATATGACCTTCCTTGCCACAATAAGTATATTTCACCGGTGCTCCCTGGCATTGTTGTTGTTGCTGTTGCCTTGGTTGCTGTCGAGGCGGTGCTATCACCATCAAAACTGTAGGATTGAAATATAATAGAATATACTTTAGAGGGGAAGGGGGTGAATAGAGTATACAACATAATTTAGCAATTATAAAACTTTCTATCAAGTTATACAAGTATCATGACTCCTATATATGTGTCACAGATATAAGTATGTGTCACAACTGTAATAACAGTCCAGTAATTATATTGCAGGTATGTAACATCTATCACAGTATAAGCCAAAGTAAAGTAAAGAGTGAGAAGGCAAACGCAAACACAGCGATGTATCTCGGTATCCCTCAATGTAAGGACTAATCTAGGCTGGAGGACTCTAGCTCCCAGTTGTAATCTACTATACGAATGTAATACAAGCTTTGATCCGAAGGCTTGTCGACTTCTTACAAACACTAGATTTGATCCGAAGAGCTCGATAACTTCAAGTGTGAAGTAGAGAACTTCTGAACAAGCTTCTGATTATAATTCTCTGAACTTCTAGACCGTACTATAGTGGCAAGTAAGACTAGAGAATTATAACTGGCTTGGGATGTAAAAATGAAGGCTTTTTAGAACTCGTATACCAGAAGAGAAGAGAAGATTAAAGGTGAATTAATATTTTGAAATATGAAATCTCTTCTCTATTTATAGGATTACTCAAAGGAGAGTTCGGACAGAACTCGGCCAGAGTTTGTCTGCAAAATATAAGAAAATAGGCATTTTATACGAAACTACAGGGAGACCAAGATTCTGAAAAAACATCCACTAAGGACAAACTCGGGCCGAACTCGGTCCCAGTTTTATTCTTTTAGTTTAGGGCCAGAACAGAAACTGGGCTAAGTTTTGGGTCCAACTTAGCTCAACCGAAATATAAGATTTTAGGCTATTTTAAGATAGGCTATTTTGAAAATAATATAGGGTAGCCTAATTTCCTGTACAAAACAGTGTACAGTATATTCCTAGACTCAATGAAATAGAAAATTGTATTCCATATAGGAAAATAAAAACGGATACGACGACAGAAAGCAGCCCTGAACAGTTGATGTTCCAGTCATCGCAGTACATCTAAAAAGTGTTACAGTAGCTTATATCGAGTCCAGGTTAGATCAATTATCAAAATTGGTTCGACCATGACCAATGGGCCAATAATTTCTCCTATTTTGATAATTGACAAACCTTGAATGACATAACATCTTGATCGAACTGATTTAAAAATCAATTGTACTGATGCCAATTGTAGTCACCAGATGTTGTATCTTTTTCTCCCCCGTTGTCATTTAGCAAAATTTATAGGAGAAGGAACTCCCCCATAAAACATGCTTACAAAAAGACAGACAAGTGAAAAAAAAAGATTGCATATATTTAACAAAAATAGAGCATTTAAAAATGCAGTAGCTAAATATGAATGTTAAACGTGACAGAAAAGTTAATATACATGTAAATAAATAAAACTTAAATAGATAAACTTTTGATTATAGCTAACTGAAAGAGTTTCAGCATACACGAAGTACTATAACTGGAAATGCATAAATAAATCTAATCATTGGAATGTAGAAGATATTTCTAAGATACGTAGACATAAAGTGAAAAATCAAGTAAAAATATCTAGACTAAAACATAACAGCTATATATCTACTTATAATCAGAAGTTATTAATTTTATATTTCAATAAATATAATTAAAATTATTTTATGAATTACTATCTGTATACTGCGATTGTCTCAGATTAGCTGTAGGGGTGCTGTCCCAGCTAGCAGAGGTCCACCGGGGGACAATTAAGTTCTGTTTCGCTTTAGCCGTAGCCGTGGTGACCGACAGATCCTTTGTAAGCTACTCTCCAAAATAATTTTTGTATATTAGAAGTAATTTAATAAGATAAGATTAATTAATATTATTGATTTCTAAAATTCCTAATTTTCGACGTAAGTAGTTGAATCTATCTTCTGCTAAAGGTTTAGTAAAGATATCAGCTAGTTATTTTTCTGTGTCTACATATTCTAAATTAATGTCTCCATTTTATTGATGATCTCTAAGAAAATGATGTCGAATCTCAATGTGCTTAGTGCGTGAGTGACATATATGATTCTTAGTTAAACTAATAGTACTAGTGTTATCACTGTAAATGGGAATATGTGAATATTGCAAGTCATAGTCTTCTATGGTTTGCTTTATCCACAAAATTTGTGCACAAAAACATCCTACAGCGATATACTCAACCTCAAAAGTTGGTAATATGATAAAATTTTATTTCTTGCTAAACCAAGAGACTAAAGCTTTGCCTAGGAAATGACATGTACCACTAGTCTTTTTCTATCCACTTTGCATCCAGCAAAATTAGCATTCGAATAATCGACTAGGTAAAGGGACGTGGTTTTATAATACCATAAGCCGACATAAGAAGTACTTTGAGGTATCTAAAGATACGCTTAATGGCGCACAAATATGATTCCTTAGGGTTAGCTTAAAATCGTGCACACAAGCAAACACTAAATATGATATCAGGACAACTAGCAGTTAAATAAAGTAAACTACCAATCATACCTTGATACTTACGTATGTTGACCAGTTTGCCTTGGTCATCTATGTCAAGCTTTGTTGAAGTTTCTATTGGAGTACTAAAGGGCTTGGCAGATTCCAGATCAAACTTCTTTAAGAGGTCTTTTGTATACTTGGCTTGGTTGATGAACGTCCTATTTTTAGTTTGTTTAATTTGGAGTCCAAGAAAAAGCTTAAGATCTTCCATCATGCCCATCTCAAACTCACTCTACATACACTCAGAAAATTCTCGACAAAGAGATTCATCAGTTGATCCAAAGATAATGCCATCAACATAAATTTTAATTAATGTATTCAAAGATTTAAAAAATAGTGTAGTGTCAACCTTTTCTTTTGAAAAACCTTTTTCAAGTAGAAAAGATCTTAGGCGGTCATACCAAGCGCTAGGGGCTTGTTTCAGTCCATATAAGGCTTTCTTCATCTTGAAAATATGATTAGAATTTTTAAAATCTACGAATCCAGGTGGTTGAGCTACAAAAACTTCTTCTTTTATGAAACCATTTAAAAAGGCACTTTTGACATCTATTTGAAATAATTTATAATTATAAAAATATGCAAATGCACATAACATGCGAATGTATTCTATACGCGCAACTGGGGCATAAGTTTCATCGTAGTCGATACCTTCCTCTTGGTTGTATCCTTAAGCTACGAGTCTAGCCTTGTTACATGTAACTAAACTATTCTCATTTAATTTATTTTGGAATACCCAACGGGTGCCAATGACCGGATGACCATTAGGCTTTGGAACAAGTTCCCAAACTTGATTCCATTCAAATTGGTTTAATTTCTCTTGCATGGCTTCTATCCAATAATTATTACTACATGCTTCTTTAATATTTTAGGCTCAAGCTGTGAAATAAAAGATTTATTAGATACAATATCTCTATTAGAGGAATGAGTACTTACACCTTTTGTGATCTCACCTATTACCAAGTCCTTGGGGTGATCGGCCATAAATTTTATCCTCTTTGGCATATTCTCCAAGTAGTTGGTACTGTGTTTTGTTTCGGTTGGTGCTTTGCTTCATGTACCGATATCTTCATCGTCACTATCATTGTTCGTTTTATTGTTTAACTCATTGAAGGTGACGTCGATTGATTCTTCGATCGTCATTGACTTCTTGTTGAAGACTCGGTATCCTTTGCTCTTGACCGCATAACCTAGAAAAATACCTTCATCGGCCTTTTTGTCAAATTTACTTAAGTTATCTTTGGTATTGAGAATGAAACATTTGCATCCAAAGATCTTAAAGTAGGAAATAGAGGGAGTTCTACCAAACCATAATTCATAGGAGGTTTTCTTTGATTTAGGTCGAATCAAAATTCTATTCAAAATATAGCACGCTGTATTGATAGCATCTGCCCAAAAATACTTAGGTAGACTGAATTGGTTCAACTTTACTCTAGCCATTTTACTTAGAGTTCTGTTCTTACGTTCTACAATGCCATTCTATTGCGGAGTTCTAGGACAAGAGAATTCGTTCAAATAACCGTGTGTGTTACAAAATTACTTAAAGTCAGCATTTTCAAATTCGCCGCCATGATCACTTCTAATGCGAGTGATCATGAATCCTTTCTCATTTTGTACCTTTTTACAAAATATGACAAGTTCTGAAAGTGCATCATTCTTATGAGCAAGGAAATATACCCACGTATATCTAGAGTAATTATCTACAATTACTAATGCATACAACTTACCATTTAGACTAGCAACTCTGTTTGGTCCAAACAGATCCATATGTAATAATTGTAATGTCGAGTAGTACTTACAACGTTGATCGACTTAAATATTGATTTTGTAGCTTTGTTCTTTTCACAATCCCTACATACCATATTTTTTTGAAGGCGATCTCCGGTAAGCCTTGTACCAATTTTTTTGTGGATAATCTCGATATTGTGTTCATATTTGCATGTTCTAGCCTCATGTGCCATAGTTGATTCTCGTTATTTTTGGCGTATAGGCATCTACCTGTAGTGTTACTATCTTCCAAAAGATAAAAAAAATAGATATTGTCTTCCCTAATTTCTTCAAAAATAGTACTGCCAGTTGAGCTATAAAATATAGTACATTTGTCTTTACCAAAGTTAATACCATAACCATGGTAAGCTAAATGACTTATGCTGAGTAGGTTATGCTTTAACTCGGTTACTAAACAAATATATTTAATCATCGGATAGGGAGCCTTACCAATGTTACCAATACCTATTATATAACCTTTCAGATTGTTACCGAAGAAGACGTGTCCTTATTTCTTCTTCGACAGTGTTGCAAACAAAGATGCATCGCTGGTCATGTGCCGTGAGCAACTGCTGTCGAGGATCCATTTACTTCTAGAGTGGGTAGGATGCTCCACCTACAAAATAATTTGCAGATGAAACATTTGGTACCCATTTCTTGTTGGGTCTTGAAAAGTTAGCTTTAGGTATCCATGCACAAATATTCAAAGAAACTAATTTCTTAACTCTACATACAGGAGCAACATGACCAATAGTACCACAATAATGACATCTAGCATGCTTAGTTTTAGGTGTAGTATTTTGTACTTGTTTGGTAGGTCTAGGGGTTTTGGTAGGATACTTGTAGTAGAAGGCATGTCTTTGAGGATTTATCCTCTTGGGCATAGGTTTGATAGTCTTTGGTTGAACAATGTTCCAATTGGGTAAGCGACACGTGTTAGAAGAGAAAGCATTCATCATCGGCTATTTTTCTAACCTAATTTTCAATTTTTTGGAAGTGTCAAACAATCTATTGTAATCAGCTTTTAGGGCATCATTCCTAATCACCGCATTGATACTAATCTTTTTCTCAATTTAAAAATCTTCTTGCAACTGATCTATGGTTTTGTCTTTCTCTTTAAGAGTGCGTGATGCTTCGTGTAATTGTAACTTGATAGAAACTAACTCATTAGTCTCACTAGAAGGTTCAAATTCTCTAATATCTGCTTGAAGTAGGGTCAGCCTTTCTATCTCAAGTTTGTGTTCCTTAAGTAAAGTCTTAGAGGTCTTGTATTTACCAAGCAACTAAGATCTTCTAAGAGGTCACTAAAGGTATCACCTAGCTCATCGAATGTAAAATTATCATAGAGAGGATTAGTGGTTACCTGATTAAATGTAATTAGGCACACATTAACAGCTTCTTGAGAGCTATCGTCTTCTGAGTCGCTGGCCACTTTCATGCCATATGATTGTGTTAGCATATTTTTTTAAGCATTGCATTCTTTGTGTACCTATTTTGTATTTTGTATCCTTCTTTGTTGATGCTGCCGGACAGTCTTTCTTGATGTGAACCTTCTTCTTGCATCCGTAGCATACAGGCTCTTCGTCATCGTTGTTGTTCTTGTGATAGTCTTTGCCTCGATGATTGAATCTTAAAAACTTCTTAAAGTTCCTCACCATTGGAGCTTACTTTTTACTATCTTCGTCTTCGTCTTTAGACTCTTTTTTAAAAGTTCTTTTGTAATAATCCTTGAATGCGATTAATTTTTCCTTGGGTACTAAAATTTTGAAGTCTTGCAAGTATAGCTCATGTATCATCAGATCCCCATCAATGTTTCAAGCGTCATTATTGTGAGGTCATTTTCTTTAATGATTGTTGTAGCCTTGGGGTTCTTGTGATGCCCCGGTTCCAAAGATAAGGAACTGAGTCACGTGGCAATGGCCAGCAGCACACTTTGGCGGGCATCCCAATCTAATGGGCCCATCGGAGTGCACCTAAACTGTAAAGTACAATGAATAACCCAACACGTAACACATAAATAGAAAATCTAAATCTCATACACAGGCAACAGATATAAGAGCACATAGAGGTAATCATAGCTACTAATGTGCAGAAAGGAAATGTCACGAGAAATGTATCATAGTTTAAATACTAGAGTAGTCACACAGGAACAAACTCGCTAGCACAAATACTGGAATAAAAGTAAGCAATAAGATAACTAGGATCGGTATCTGAAAGCTAGATAGTAATACTGCTCTAAGGATAGTGTTACTACCAGTGATAAGACGAAATCCTCGGGTATGATCTTGTCCTCTGTAACTGGTCCAGCTGCCGGATATGCTCCCGGTCCGTACTCCTCTGGGTAATCTTCCTCGCCTAAACCTGGAAGGGAACCAGGTCCTTAGAGGGACGTAACAAGGTACAAAAATACAGCATGCCAAGTATAACAGAAAGAAGCAAGTGCAACAACGGTGTAATCTAGTATAACCAACTAAGTGAGACATAGTTTAAAGACAATGTTCGACGCGTGGGCTGTCCAAAATAAAACCGTAGCTCCGGACACAGAAACACATGGGACGTACCGCAACTTCGGGCAAAGAGTCACACCGGTGATACAACTACTCTAGATACAGGATCACTACAGAAATAATACATATACATATATAAGCGGGTGTAGAGGAGCCCAAACGTCTAGTAACTGTCTTCCCCTTCCCAAGCGATCAACGATTGTGCGCTGATTGTGAACCTCTATCTAGCAGTCTCTTCACACATAAGTAACTATCAACAAACATGACCCAAAGGTCATCCCAGTCTCCAGTCATGATGTCAGTATCAGGATACAGAAAATCTGGCACGATAATAGTGTATGAATGTGTCCTAGGGTTACGATATACACAGGTACGTACATCTAGGTATTACGAACATCTAGCACTCGTTACCAAACGTTATTGACGAACGTCTGTACCCGGTTGTGACCCGGACGTGAAGTAACGATTCTAATCAAACTCGCACACAAAGCATATAATAAAACAATAAATAACTGGTAACTGAAATACAAGGTGGCAAGGTACACTTGCCTGCGTCCGGCTGCTGATGACGGGGATCCGGTACAACGTCCAAGTTCGCGGGTCCCGTTGTACCTAGAGTCGAGATACAAGATCAATCAATAAACTATCACGAAGCTGAAATAAGATATGACACACGTCTAATATATGTTCAAACTTAGTTACAACTCACATGGATACGAAGCTAGAGGGTTGACCAAGGTGGACTCGGGGTATGTTACATCTAATCAAAATAATCATCTGTAAAATATCATCAAACCCAACCTCAATCTTATTATATTCATCACGATATTCAGTTAATCAAACCCTGATCAAATCCTCAGTTTTATCTGGTCTTCATAGACATTATCATTACGTTTAATTATCGTCCTTGACTAAATTAATAATTAATCATTCAACCTTCAAACATATACAATCTTTTCTATTTCTCAATAAAACTACTACGTAATTATGTTCATCATTTTCCATCAATCCTCAATGAATGGCTATTGGTTAGATATTACACACTATTACACAAACAATCACCTCTTCCTCAATATCCATCAGTGTTTCATCATCTTCATATAATTTCACAATAATTTAAACTACTCATCATCAATATATATACAATATGCAAATCAAATGAACAATACCCTAAGATCTTATACTTAGCACTCAATAGACCTTAAACACATTAGCATCATTCACAACCCTAGAGACCATGTAGCATATAACCATTAATACACATTAACAAGCTATTAAACCCTAAAATTTCCCATGCATAATAAACTCCCAACTCAATATATAAACGTAAACTCTACTAATCTAAATGCAAAACACAATATAACTACAAAGGAAGGGGGATGTTCACCTTGGCGGTAGGGTGGTGGTTGCTGGCCGGAGGAGGGAGCTCGGCCGGGGTCAGGTGAAGATGGCGAAGGTGATGATGGTAATGATGAAGACGATGATGATGAAGAGTGGTGGTGCTGGTGGTGTGGAGGAGGTGGTCGTAGGGTGGTGTTGCTGGTGGTGTGGGGTGGAGGTGTTGGTGGTGTGGGGTGGTGGTACTGGTGGTGTAGGGTGGTGAAGGGTAGTATGAAGTGGTGAATGGGTGGTTGTTCGTGGCGGTCATGGTGGGAGGTTGGTGCTGAGGCTGATGAGAACGATGACCGGCGGAGGATGATGGTTGTAGGCGGTCGAGAATCTACGTTGGGTGGCCGGCTCGTGGGGTACAGTAGGTGGAGCTCGACGTCAGGTTGTGATGGCAGCAGTCGGAGAAGGATGAGGCGAGCGGGTGGCCGGATGGAGAAACTCGCCGGAGTCGGGTTGGGTTGGCCGGAGTTGAAGTAGGGAAGAAGAAGAAGGAATGAAGAAGAAGAAGAAGAAGAAAATGGGAGGGGAGGTTTCGGTTTTGATATAGGAAGAGGGAGGAGAGAGAGAGAGGGGGTGGGGTTTTAAAGGTTTGGGGATTAGGGCCGGCATGGGGAGATGTGAAGTGAGGAGACATTTTATAGGGAGTTGTGTGAGGATTGTGTGGCGAGGATGAGCTCCAAATTTAAATGGATGGCTAGGATTTATCATGAGGAAATTGTGTTCACACAATACAGAGGGAGGGATGGACAAAACCGGTCAATGGTTGAGGGGGCTTCTTCATTTGGGTTTAAACCAATGAGGTGTTGACACCTAGTACCATATTTGCAAATATGCCCCTTAAATTTGGGTATTTGCACAAATACATAAAATGATGGAAAGAATGGTGGGGGAATCAGTGTTTGGTGTTTTGTAGGGTGAGGGGGTATTGTGTGTTTTGCATGGGCTTAATTCATGGGGCATTGGGTTAAGTTGGGGTTAAAAAATGGGATTAGTCAAAGTTGGTATCCCTAATTTAATTAGAATAAATTATCATGCGCTCTTAAATTAAATGGGGGAACATGGGATCTCAACTGGGAGTGAAACGAAGGTCATGAACGGTGTAGGCTTGGTGTCAGTCTTGGACCCTTCAATTGGTCCGGCTCAACGGATTGAGTTGGTGTCTCAAAATTGATGGCAACGACACAGGTGCGCGACACAGGATTAAATAATAGATTTTGGATACGGGAAGTTGTGCAATTAAATTAGAGCACAAGAGATTATGATTTTGAGTGACGGAAAATTTTAGCGCCTAAATTGGCATGTCAAGTCAAGAGTACAATAATCTGTTGGAAATTATCGGCTGATATTGGGGTCCGAATATTGCAACAACGGTAGGGTACACCAAGGGTTTAATTAAAGAATCAGACACTGCATACTTAATTCTAAACCTCAAACATCTGCTGCTAAATCAAAATTTTCTAACCCAAAACCAGTATATCTATAGAAGTAAATGAGGGGGTATACATCCTTCCCAAATTAGAAAAATTTCATCCTCGAAGTTAAAAGCAAAGCACGATAATAGATACGATAATTAAAAAACAAACTGGTAATCAAATGCGGTACGTAAATTCATACCTCGATCCTCAAATAAATACGAAAAATGCTGTCGAATGGAATCTTCGCGCTCTCAGGTAGATTCGCCTGGAGAATGATGCTTCCATGCAACTCTGACCAGTCGAATAGTCTGACCTCTCAAAGTTTTCTCACTGTGATCGAGTATCCCCACTGGCTGCTCCATTTAAGATAAACTGGGTCCGACTGTAATCTCTGAATGATCAAGCACGTGGCTAGGGTCTGCCACATATCTCCTTAACTGCGATATGTAAAATACGTCATACACTCCTTCTAATGATGGAGGCAATGCAAGACGATAAGCCACTTTGCCAACTCGTTCCAAGATGTCAAAAGGTCCGATGTACCTCGGACTCAGCTTGCCTCTGCCTCCGAATCTGATGGTACCACGAGTAGGCAATATCTTCAAAAATACATGGTCACCTTCCTTGAACTCCAAAGGTCTGCGGTGCGCATCTGTCCAATGCTTCTATCTGTCCTGTGCTGCACGCAGGTGGCTCTGAATCTGCTTGACTTTCTCCACTGTCTATGTCACCAACTCTGGACCAAGTATCTGACGCTCTCCCACGTCACTCCAATATACCGGTGACCTACACTTCCTGCCGTACAGTGCCTCATAAGGTACCATCTGTATGCTAGCCTGGTAGCTGTAATTGTAGAAGAATTCTACCAAGTGTAAATGGTCCTCCCAAGATCCTCCAAAGTCGATCATGCACGCCCTTAACATATCCTCTAGTATCTGTATCGTGCGCTCTGACTGGCCATTAGTCTGTGGATAATATGCAGTGCTGAACTTGAGACAAGTTCCTAGACTCTCCTGCATACTTCACCAAAAATATGACATAAATCTAGAATTACGGTCCGATAGAATGCTGACAGGAACTCCATGTAGTCGTACTATCTGCCTCATATATATGTCAACTAATATCTCCATGGACTGCCCAACTCTGAAGGGCAAGAAATGTGCAGACTTGGTGAGTCTGTCGACGACAACCTAAACTGCATCCTTTCCACTAGGGCTCCGTAGGAATCCTGTGACGAAGTCCATGGTAATATGTTCCTACTTCCACTCGGGGATGGAAAGCGGCTGCAATAGTCCTGCAGTCCTCTTCAGCCTTGAGTTACTGATAGACCAAGCATCTCGCCAGTAATCTTGCAATCTCTTTCTTCATTCCATTCCACCAGTAATGTTGTCTCATATCTCGGTACATCTTCGTATCCCTGGGATAAATAGAATAAATCGAGCTATGAGCCTCGGTTATCAACTCCTGGCATAGCTCGCCACTCGGAACGTATAGGCGATCTCCACACCTTAATGTTTCGTCTTCATAAATCCTGAGTCCCGTCTGCATGCTGGCCTCTGTCCTCTCTCACAGTCGTCAGAATCTCACATCTGTAGGCAGGGCTGCCATGATCCTCTCAACCAATGTAGACTGAACCTCGAGACTGGCCATTTGTCCATCCATGCCTGGCAATACAATCTCTATCCCAAGCTCCTAGAGATCCTCTAACAATTGTCGCTGAGTATTCAAAAAGTATGCCATGGGCTTCCTGCTTAAGGCATCTGCTACTATATCCGCCTTACTAGGGTGGTACTACAACTCTATATCATAATCTGTCATCAACTCTAGCCATCGCCTTTGTCTCATATTGAGCTCCTTCTGAGTGTAGACATACTTCAGACTTTTGTGATCTGTGTAAATCTCTACACGCTTACTATAAAGGTAGTGCCGCCATAGCTTTAGTGTAAATATCACTGCAGCTAGCTCTAGATCGTGCGTCAGATAGTTCTTCTCATGAACTCTCAGCTGTGTCGATGTATAGGCTATCACTTTGCCATATTGTATCAGTAAACATCCTAATCCGCTCCCAGACGCATCACTGTAAACTATAAATCCTCTTGATCCTGAAGGAAGTGTCAAAATTGGTGCTGATGTCAGATGCTTCTTCAGCTCATCAAAAGCTGTCTGACACTCTTCAGTCCAGATAAACTCCTCGCCTTTACTCGTCAGTCGCATCATAGGCGCAGCGATCCTCGAGAAATTTTTTATGAACCTCCGATAATATTCGGCAAGTCCGAGGAAACTCCTAACCTCTGTAACAGATGTAGGGGTAGGCCACGTCTCTATTGCAGCTATCTTCTCCGGGTCAACTGATAATCCATCTCCGGTGATTATATATCCTAGGAATGGTACTCTATCCAAGCAGAACTCATATTTGCTAAGCTTGGCGTACAGCCTCTCCTGCCTCAGCGTCTCCAACACAATCCTGAGATGTCTCTCGTGCTCCTCCTGGCTCTTGGAATATACCAAGATGTCGTCGATAAATACCACCACGAACTTATCTAAGTACTGGTGGAAAACATTGTTCATCAGACTCATAAATACTACTGGCGCATTGGTTAAACCAAACGGCATGACTAGAAACTCATAGTGCCCATACTTTATCTGAAAAGCCGTCTTTGGGGTATCTTCTCTCCGTTCCTTGATCTGATAATAACCGAATCTGAGATCGATCTTCGAGAATACACATGCACCACTAAGCTGATCAAATAAATCATTGATGTACGGCAGTGGATACTTGTTCTTTATCGTTACAGCATTTAACACCTGTAATCGATACACAAGCGTACTGTCCCGTCCTTCTTCGGCAAAAATAAAATGGGTGCTCCCCATGGAGAAACATTAGCCTGTATGAAACCCTTATCTAGTAGATCATCTACTTGGACTTTCAACTCAACCAACTCCTTCGGTGCTAGTCTGTAAACGGGGAAAGTAACTGGCTCGGCTCCGGGAGTCAACTCTATAGTGAACTCAATCTCTCTGTCAGGTGGCAGGCCTGGGAGATCCTCTGGAAACACATCCTCAAACTCTGATATAAAGTGAGGGTATATCGGTTCACCTTCTGAAATATGTGTAGCTAGGGTAGGTTGGACACCATTCTCTCGGGCTCCCCGAAGAAACTCAAACTCAGGGTGATCTGGGGGTCTAAATATGACACAACCACGACGGCAATCTAGCATTGCATGGTATTGGCTCAATGGTGTCTTCTCTACCACGTGACAATTTTGCACACCATTCAATTAGAGTAGTACTTCGTGAATGAAATGCAGGGTTAATAATCATTAATTGTGTTTTGAGGATGGCTTGATGTTGTAGTACTGAAGACTAGATGTTTTGACTATCGTACCGATAGTCAACTATGGTCAAACCTCCTCTAGTATCTTGTCCCTGAGAGTCGTAGCTGAGCTTGAGTTTAGTTGTAGATGCGTGTCGCATCCCTGTCTGTCGTAGAATAGATTATTGATTCTGGTTTGTATCTCATCTCTAGGTACTGCGGGACCTGAGGACTTGGACGCGGTACCAGATCCCCGTCATCAACAGCCGCACGCAGGCAAGTGTACCTTGCCATCCTGTATTTTAGAGTAAAATTATTTATTATTTCTTTATGTACATTGTGTACGTATTTACGTTGACGTTCGATACTTCGCGTCCGATTCACAACCGGGTGTTGACGTTCGTCGTAACGTCTTAGAACAATTGTTAGATACTTTGTAGTACCTCGATGCACATACCTGAGTACATCGACACCCCAGGACACACTCATACACTGTGATCATGCTAGATTCCTGTATCCTGATACTGACATCATGACCAGAGACTGGGACGACCTTAGGGTCGTGTCTTTTGAGTTATCTTCCGTGTGTCGAGACTGTTAGATAGAGGTTCAGGTTCAGCGCACAATCGTTGACCGCTTGGGAAGGGGAAGATAGTTATTAGACGTTTGGGCTACTCTGCACGCGCTTATATATATATATATATACTATTTCTGTAGTGATCCTGTATCTAGAGTAGTTGTACCACCCGTGTGACTCCTTGCCCAGAGCTGCGGTACGTGCCGTGTGTTTCCGTGTCCGGAGCTACAATTTTATTTTGGACAGCCCACGCATCGAACATTGTCTTTAAACTGTATCACACTAGTTGGTTATGATAGGGTACCCTGTCGTGCACTTGTACTTTCTGTTTACTTGGCATGTTATATTATTGTACCTTGTTACATCCCTCTGAGGACCTGGTTCCCTGCCAGTTTTGCAGCATAGATGAATACGGAGCATTTGGAGTTGCTGTTGGAGACGCATGTCTGGCGAGCATGGTACCAGGTACTCACATCTTATCTACCGACATTATGGTTATTGTACATTGATTATTCATCTGTTGTTATAGCCAAGTTTTATAGACTCATACTTCTTCTCGAGTCTATTCGAGTTAATGTGTTATGGGGAGGCCGACTCTAACACATATAGCTCTTTCTTGTATACTGTTGTGCATTGTGGATTGAGACATAGAGGTTTGCATTTACGGGAAATCTAGATTGTGCCCTTTATATTATACAGCTTATACGTATTCGAGTCAGACCAGAGTCTGGTCGAATACGTAGCTGGCGTGTCACGTATTCCTGGTCCTACGTATTTTGGGACTGGGGCATGATATATTTTTGTGGTGGCCCATACAGGTCCGATTTAAATCGTCTTGGTCACCTGACTATGCCAAGCGAGCCTGCAAATTAGAAATATATGTTATGATTGTTGGATATGATCTCAATCCATAATCGATTTTAAAAACTCTTTGTATATGATTATCGCCCTTGTACTTCCACTTTGTATTCGTTCAATCTTTGTCAATATCGCTATCCTTGTTTCTCGTCCCCTATTGTTCGGGAAGACGAATGCTTGTGACTGATGACTTCCCTCCAGAAGAAGATCGAAGACCAGACGACAGAAGACAGAATTCGTATATCTTTCTCGGAGAAGATTGTTACCTTATCAGGATAGATTGATGGGTTCTTTGGATTCTAGAACTAGTGTAGAAGGTTGGCAAGAGAGTTGGACCCAGTAGTACCCTACCCGTGCTTGAGGTAGCAGTGATCTTGGAAGTACTAAAAGCTGGAAGGATTATTTATCATGACCTAGAATAATTTACGGAAATGCATAGCCTGATGTTGGAAACTAGTAGTTGTATATGATAGCAATGCTAGGAACGATGATTATGAGCTAGAGGAGATAAAAATTTTAGGATCTTACTTGGGAGATAATAATCAGATTCCAGGAAATTCTAGTATGTGCTTGAGTGATACCATTATTGTACTATGCGACTTGGAGAGATAAATAACGAAAAGAAGAAACTCAAGCAAAATTTTTTTTTAGGGAAAATTTGAGGAGAATAGAAATTATACTTTAGGCAGGGGAGAGAATTTTCTTTTAAAGGATTAGTGTGGTAAACCGAACAGGAGGATTTATTTTGAGGTTAAGTCTGGACGATGACACCGTCCTAGCATGAGTTGATTGAGCCAATACCACGCGATACTAGATTGTCGACGTAGTGGCATTTATATTTTTAGGCCACCAGGTTACCCTGAGTTGAGTTCAGGGAGCTCAGGAGTGTGGTGCCCATCTACCTTAGGGGTATACAATACAGGAGGTGAACCAGTGTACCACCATGTTATATCAAAGTTGAGGATGTTTTTCTAGAGGATCTTTTAAGCCTGCCACCTGACAGAGAGAAGGAGTTTGTTAAAGAGATGACTCCTAGAGCCGAGCAAGTTATTCTCTCGTCTTCAGACTAGCACCGATATAGTTGATCGAGTTGAAGATCCATAGTAGAGGATCTCTTAGACAAGGGTTTCGGTCGGGCTAGTATTTTTCCATGAGAAGCAACCATCTTATTGTACCAAAGAAGGACGGGACGGTACGTTGCATAACGATTACAGGGCATTAAATGCCGTAGCAATAAAAAGCAAGTACCCTTGACGCGCATCAAAGATTAATTTGAATCAGCTAAGTGGCGCATATGTATTTTGAAGATCGATCTCAGATCCAGTTATCATCAGATCAAGGTACGGAGAGAGGACATCCCGATGACGGCCTTTCAGATGAAGTATGGCCACTATGAGTTTTTAGTCGTGCCGTTTGGTTTAACCATCGCGCCAGCAGTAAGTATGAGCCTAATGAACAGTATTTTCCACCAGTACTTAGATAAGTTTGGGGTGATAATTATCGATGGCATATTGGTATGTTCCAAGAGTCAGGAGGAGCATGAGAGACATCTCAGGATCGTATTGGAGATGTTGAGACAGAAAGGCAGTACGCCAAGCTCCGCAAATATGAGATATGTTCAGATAGAATAGATAGTCTACGCATCAGGACAGCTAAGAGTTCATGAGAAGGACTATCTGATGCATAGTCTAGAGCTAGCTGCAGTGATATTGTACTAAAGCTATGGCGATACTACCCTTATAGAGAGCGTGTTAAGATTTATACAGAACACAAAGGTCTGAAGTATGCCTACACAAAGAAGGAGCTCAACATGGGACAGAGACACTGGCTGTAATTGATGACAGATTATGAAATCAAGTCGCAGTACCACCCTGGCAAGGCGAATGTATCTTACGACTCGTCGCCAGATGTTAGAGGATTCTTAGGAACTCAGGATTGAGAATATATTGCCAGGCATGGATGGACAGATGGCCAGTCTCGAGCTTCATTGAGAGGATCAAGGCAGCATTGCCAACAGATACGAGATTTCAACGTCTGTGAGAGAGAACAGAGGCCGACATGCAGACAGGACTCAGGATTCATGAAGACGAAACATTGAGGTATGGAGATCGCCTATATGTTCCAAGTGGTGAGCTACGCTAAGAGTTGATGACCTAGGCTCATTGCTCGATTTATTCCATTCATTCCGGAGGTACAAAGATGTACCGAGACTTGAGGCAATATTTCTGGTGGCATGGGATGGAAAGAGAAATTGCAAGATTCGTGGCAAAATATTTAGTTTGTCAGCAAGTCAAGGCTGAACATCAGAGAACTGCAGGACTATTATAGCTGCTTCCCATTCCCGAGTGGAAGTGGGAACACATTACCATGGACTTCGTCCCTGGATTCCTGCGGAGCCCTAGTGGGAAGGATGCAGTTTGGGTTGTCGTAGACAGACTCACCAAGTCTGCACATTTTTTGCCCTTCAGAGTTGGGCAATCCACAGAGATTTTAGCTGACATGTATATGAGGCAGATAGTACGATTACATGGAGTGCCTGTCAACATCGTATCGGATCGTGATTCTAGATTCATGTCATATTTTTGGCGGAGTATGCAGAAGAGCCTAGGAACTCGTCTCAAGTTCAGCACTGTATATCATCCTCAGACTGATGGTCAGTCAGAGCGCACGAAACAGATATTAGAGGATATGTTGAGAGCGTGCATGATTGATTTTGGAGGATCTTGGGAGGACTACCTACACTTGGTGGAATTCTCCTACAATAAACAGTTACTAGGCCAGCATACAGATGATACCTTATGAGGCACTGTACGGCAAGAAATATAGGTCACCAGTTTGTTGGAATGACGTGGGAGAGCATCGGATACTTGGTCCAGAGTTGGTGACACAGACAGTGGATAAGGTCAAGCAGATTCAGAGCCACCTGCGTACAACACAAGACAGACAGAAATATTGGACAGATGTGCACCGCAGGCCATTGGAGTTCAAGAAAGGTGACTATATATTTTTGAGGATATCGCCCACTCGTGTTACCATCAGTTTTGGAGGCAGAGGCAAGCTGAGTCCGAGGTACATCAGACCTTTTAATATTTTGGAACGAGTTGGCGAAGTGGCTTACCGTCTTGCAGTACCTTTATCATTAGAGGGAGTACATGATGTATTTTACGTATCGCAACTGAGGAGATATGTCGCAGACCCTAGCCACGTGCTTGATCATTCAGAGATTACAGTCGGGCCCAGTCTGTCTTACGTAGAGCAGCCAGTTGAGATCCTCGATCATTCGGAGATCGCAGCGAAAAGACTTTGAGAGGGCAGACGATTCGACTGGCCAGAGTGGCATGGAAGCACCATTCACCAGGCAAGTCTACTTGGGAGCACGAGGATTCTATTCGACAGCGATTCCCGTACTTATTTGAGGAGCAGGGTACGAATTTACGTACGGTATTTGATTACTAGTTGTTTTAAAATTCTGTTAGATATTATCGTGCTTTACTTTTAATTTCGGGGATAAAATTTTTCTAAGTTGGGAAGAATGTAAACCCCCTCGATTTATTCTGTAGATAGTTAGTGTGGATTTGAAAAAAATTGGTTTTTGGTAGCAGATGTCGAGATTTAGAGTGGAGATAATTATATCTGGTGTTTAAATCATTTAATTAAAACCCTTGGCTCGCCCTATCATTCCTAAATTAATCGGAGCCCAATATCTGCCCATAAATTCCATCGGGCTATTATACTTTCGACTTGACTCGCCAAATTAGGCACTGGACTTTTCCGTCTCTTAAAAATTAGTTTTTATTGTGCTCTAAATTAATTGCACAACTTTTCAAAAATCGTAACCCATATTTAAATCCGTATCGGACACCAGTGTCGTTACCCTAAATTTGGGCTACTCTGTACGCGCTTGGGAAGGGGAAGACAGTTACTAGATGTTTGGGCTACTCTGTACGCGCTTATATATATATACTATTTCTGTAGTGATCCTGTATCTTGAGTAGTTGTACCACCCGTGTGACTCCTTGCCCGGAGCTACGGTACGTGCCATGTATTTCTGTGTCCGGAGCTACAATTTTATTTTGGACAGCCCACGCGTCGAACATTGTCTTTAAACTGTGTCACACTAGTTGGTTATGATAGAGTACCCTATCGTGCACTTGTACTTTCTGTTTACTTGGCATGTTGTATTATTGTACCTTATTACATCCCTCTGAGGACCTGGTTCCCTGCCAGTTTTACAGCATAGATGATTACGGAGCATTTGGAGTTGCTATTGGAGACGCATGTCTGGCGAGCATGGTACCAGGTACTCACATCTTATCTACCGGCATTATGGTTATTGTATATTGATTATTCATCTGCTGTTGTAGCCAAGTTTTATAGACTCATACTTCTTCTCGAGTCTATTCGAGTTAATGTGTTATGGGGAGGCCGACTCTAACACATATAGCTCTTTCTTGTATACTGTTGTACATTGTGGATTGAGACATAGAGGTTTACATTTACGGGAAATCTAGATTGTGCCCTTTATATTATACAGCTTATACGTATTCGAGTCAGACTAGAGTCTGGTCGAATACGTAGCTGGCGTGCCACGTATTTCTGGTCCTACGTATTTTGGGACTGGGGCGTGACAGACTGGCTAGGAGACAGTCATGCTACGATAGATTGCCATAAGGGTAGGGTATTATTTAGTATCCCGGGTATGAAATATTTCATCTTTGACAGATCTATGGGAGACCAGCATGAAGAGAGGATCACGACGATAGTGATTACATGAGAACTAATTCTCAAGGTAGTTAAGGAGTACTTAGACGTTTTCTAAGAAGAACTACCAGGGTTACCCCAGTAAGAGATGTTGAGTTTTGTATATAGTTGGTTCCTGGAGCAGTACCAATATCTTTTAAAGTTTACCAAATGACACCATCAGAGTTAGACATACTATACCAATATATAGAGGAACTGAAGTCAAAAAAGATTGTTCGAGCTAGTGGATCACCTGGGGGAGCGCCAATGGTTCTAGTGAAAAAACCAGCTGTAGACCCAGCGGTAGCATAAGTGGATCCAGAAAAAGATGGTTCGTCACAGTTATGTATCGACTAGAGACAGATGGATGCTGTAATGGTGAAGAAAAAGTATTCATGTCACGATCCACACCTGGTATAGGGGCACGAGAGCGTGGGTACGTCCAGCCTACGATACAGCATCGGCGGTAGAACGCTGTCTAGGTCATGGTACTATCTAATCAATCTCACATGGATATCCAACTCCATACGGAGACACGGATAATCATAATATAATATGAACAACATACTCAATCAGATAACTACAGTACGATAAGATCTCGAAGAAATAAGATAAAATGCAACACAAGTCAAAAATAGAAGTAGTCTAACTCAACAATATAATCCAAGTCTCAGAGAATATGCCGGAGACAAATCCGGTACCAAAAATAATATGTTAAAAGAACTAACTAGATAACTAGTGATTCTGGCTAAACCTCCCGGAATCACAACTGAACTACCAAGTCCAAGTCTCAGCTACTCACCCTGTGGCCCATAAGTGTCGGACACCAGTCCTCTTGGCATAGTCTGGAAATATTTTCCAGTCAGGAAGGAGCAAAGTACATCTCAAATAATATTTTTATTTAATTAATAAGGGCTATAAAACAATAAACAGATAATGCTATATACTGAGAGAAGACAGTGAATAAATGCAATGACAAAATAAAGAGACATGTAATGTAAAGAGACAGGCAAATATAGACAATATGAAGCAGTCAGTGCATATATGAAATGAAGAGAACGAGATACAATATCATATACGGGTGATGTAGTATATGATCTAAAATAAAGAACTGTAACTATTCTAAGTGTTTGAAATATCAGTCTATCATGTGATCGGCTTGGGACAAGATCAGGCTGACTACATATGATTAGCTATGATTCATGTAAGGTCAGGCTAACCATTTGGTTAGCTATGATGCATGTAGAGGTCAGGCTAATCATATATAACAACTATGAGGCATATAATGGTAGGCCACACCCGACGTGAGATGTGGGGTGAGCTATGATGCATGTAGAGATGGATATGATCACATAATCTACTAATATTTTCTTTCGCCCCCAACTAGTACAGTAGATCCAATCACGACACGTCACGATACACGAGCAATATCCAATATATCATGTATGCAGATCCAATCTATATACTAGTCCGTGTAGCATAGTGTCAAGAATCAGATTTAATATTTCTAGATACTGGAATTATAGATATTATCAAATAATTAGAAATTATCAGAGAATGTACTCGCCTTGGGTCCTTAGTTGGTAATTCTACTTTCATGTTCCAGAGTATCGTCTGGATGATCCAACAGTGCTATAGACATATCATAAAATAATACAACATTTGCATTAGATGCTACACCAACACACGATCAAAAATACATCAAACTCAGGGGTTATGCCAGGTATGGCACTAGTCAACTAGGGTCAAGTGCGTCAAGTTGCACTAGCGTCGCGTCTGTGATTGCTGTACAATCCGACAGTCGGTGATACGGGTCTTGCCAATACGTTGATGTACATATGGCAGCCTTCTATTAATTAACAGGGTTACATGTCCATGTAAATACGAGGCATTCGTAATTACACTCGGGTCACCTAAAATATTCACTAATTACCTATTATCAATAATTAAATATAATACATATATATAGTTATACCAATAATTTTGTACAAATATGTATAACTATATATACACTAAATAGAAATATATATATATATATATATATATATATATATATATATATATATATATATATATACAGATGTTAAAAATATACATAACACATTTATACATAACAACCATTATTTAAGAATATATATATACTGAATATATATATATATATATATATATATATATATATATATATATATATATATATATATATATTTATATATATATACCAATAAAAATGCACCTATACTATATTTATATATATATACCATATACATATACAAGTACATATATATATACCAATAAATATATATATATATATATGCTACATATATACATACCCAAAATACATACATACATACATACATATATATATATATATATATATATATATATATATATATATATATATATATATATATATATATATATATATATATATATATATATATATATGTATATTCATATACCAAAATACGTATTTATATATATATCAATACAAATATACTATCTTCATATATAAATGCATATATTCATACATACGTACGTACACGAGGGAGGACCGTACCTACGCACGACGACGGCGAAGACGTCGACGACGATGATGAAGACGAGGACGACGAGGTGGCTGGAATGAGCAGCTGACCGGAGCTCGTGCTCGGCCAGGGATGCAGCAGGGTCGGCTGTGCAACGGAGGAGGCCGGCGGGGCTTTAGGCAGGGTGCTCTCCGGCGGGCTTGGGGCAGGAGGTGGAGCGAGTGAAGTATGGTGGTGATTCGCCGGTGCAGCTGTGTGTGTGTTTGATAATAAATGAAAGAGATATAGAAAACGAGGTTTATACGAAACCCGCCCTTCTCGGTTTACAAACAAGATTGTACAATTGATCCTATAAGAGGATGTCGAGTATAATTTATTTAATCTGGGTAAATATTGCTATAGGAGTATGATCTGCAGTCGATCACTTTGTCCCTTGGACCACACGATGGTGAAAAAGTGCCGTAGAAGACGGAAAGCAGCTTCGAAGGTTGCAGAAGAGAGTAGATACCCGATGCCAAAGTCATCGATCACTTCTCTTTGCCTGAGCTCTCGATTCTTCCCTCTCCAAGACTCTTTGACTCTCAATTCCTTGACCTCCTCCTTTGATCTTGGACTCTTTGACCAATCTTTGACCTTTCTTTGACCAAACTTTGCCCAATTTTTGACCTTCCTTTTCCCTCTCTTTTTTGACCAAACTTCGACCTTGGACCTCTGTCAATAGAGGTCTCTATTTATAGAGTTTTAGTGACAGTGACCACTCAGTCGACATAGAAACCGAGTAGTGGAAAGTATAACACCCTTTTACACGATGGTTACAATAACCGTTGCCCGCGTATAGATGACCTTTTGAATGAGCGTGTGACGCGTGTCCCTTTAAGAGACAACACATATAACTGCTGCGAAGATCATGGCATAAAAGCCACGTAGGTAGTTATCCTTTGCGTAGAAGAGGTTGGCATAGAAGCCATAACTGTCACCATGGCGTAGAAGCCAAGTAGGCATAGAAGCCGATTAGGCGTAGAAGTCGAGTGGGCGTAGAAGCCGAATGGGCGTAGAAGCCGAGTGGGCATAGAGGCCGAGTGGGCGTAGTCCAAGGAGATAGCGTACAGCATGCTCCCATAGCTGAGAATAGCCCGATGGCGTAATGTGCCAAAGTGATGATGTTGACGTCTTAGCCGAAATCACGGCTTTTGGACATATAATCAAATCTCTTGCATTAAATACAGAGATCTGCCACCATCCTGCACATTAAATGAAGAGGCGTATCTCGAATATCTGTCGTCATTCCGTGCATTAAATGCAGAGACGTGCCTCGAGCCCTGTTTGAAGAGCAGCTTTTGACGTAGCAGCGTGTCTGTCTTCTGCAGAGCGTAAGAAGCTCACGTCTGCCTGTGTAAAACTAGGCAGCGTATTCCAGAGGCGTATCTCGAAGATTTGCCATCATTCCGCGCATTAAATACAGTGGCGTGTCCCGAAGGTCTGCCATCATTCTGCGCATTAAATACAGAGGCGTGTCCCGAAGGTCTGCCATCATTCATTAAATGCAGAGACGTGCCTCGAGGCACTGTCACCGTTTTGCACATTAAATGCAGAGACGTGCCTCGAGCCCTGTACGAAGAGCAGCTTTTGACGTGGTAGTCTGTTTGTCTTCTGCAGAGCGTTAGGAGCTCACGTCTGCCTGTGTAAAACTAGGCAGCATATTCCAGAGACGTGTATCGACGATTTTCCATCATTCCGCGCATTAAATACAGAGGCGTGTCTCGAAGGTCTGCCATCATTCATTAAATGCAGAGACGTGCCTCGAGGCTCTGTCACCCTTCTGCGCATTAAATGCAGAGACGTGCCTCGAGGCTTTGTCACCCTTCTGCGCATTAAATGCAGAGACGTGCCTCGAGTCCTGTACGAAGAGCAGCTTTTGACGTGGCAGCCTGTCTGTCTTCGGCAGAGCATAAACAGCTCACGTCTGCCTGTGTAAAACTAGGCAGCGTATTACTTTGTATGCGTAAAAGTGGTTTACGCCCAGGAAATGGCACTAAACGACAGTCTGGGTCACTGTGCCATGCCATCATTATAGTCGTCGTCTGGGTAGCCGTGCAGTACTCTTTGTTAGGTGTCAGACGTCAGGTTCACTGCATGATTTGACAGGTTCATTTTAGGGAATACGAAGCGTTCCTCGTATGCTTCAATGCTGCATTTAAAGCTGATAAGTTTTACGCCATAAAGGCGAAGTAGCACCCGTTTTACGCTGAAGCAGCCTGGATATACTGCGTTACGCGGATAGTCCTTGAGCTTTATATTCTATGCTGTGCTCAGTAGAAAAGCTCTGTTTGCATGCTGATGGCTCTGAGGTCATCTTTTTACGCTGCCCGGCATCAACATGCTGCGTATGGCTATCCATCGTATTTTTCATGCTTCTAAAAGACCCCCTTCAAAGCTTTTAAATTTCTCGTAATTTGAAACGCTTTGAATGAAGCATGAAACATTCCTCATAATTGGAAATGCTTTGAATGGAGCATAAAACGGTCAAGTCTGACACGTTCTTTAAGGCTGACTTTATAGCGGATTCATTGGGATTCAGCGTGATCTCTTTCGCCTATATAAAGGCTGAGGAGTTTAACCAGTTCTTCCCATATTTCCTTCACCACACAGAGATGATGGCCGGAGTTCGTCGGGTCGACTTGAGAAAGAAGGAGACCATGTTCTTCCAGCATGTAAGAAGCCAAAAAAGACGGCGTCTTCGAGCAAATGTCCTCTGCAACGATGGATCATGAAAGGATATCATAGCCTCCTTTGCTCGGGATAATCAGCAACTTTGTATGGCGGTTCTTCAGGAGATAGGAAGGGTCATATTTGACCACACAGCTTGTAAGCTGTATCTTCTTCTGATACTCGTGGACGAGGGACGAACTAGCCCTGCTGTTCGTGGACGAGAGCAGACAAACTAGCTCTATCGTTCGTAGAGAGCAGACAAACTAGGCTTTGTCCTCGAGTATTGAGTTGGATGAAATACATCAACTCAATCTGTCATGGCGTACGGAGGATGGGATCTGCATAATTTAAGCAGGCCCAGTTTTGTATCCTTCCGCCATTGATTATTTTCTTGTTAGTCGGTTACGGAAACCGACCAACTGCTGGAGAAGATGGATGAAGAATTCCATCCGTGCGAGAACCTGGCAGAACAGATTCTGGGCGCGATCTTCAGACGACGATGATGAAGTCCTCTATAGGTAGGATTTCCCTCATATGTAATCATGAAAATAAAGAAAAACCCTTGTAAACTGGATTTCCCTCATATGTAATCATGTTTTAATAAAATTGTCTTCTTCTGTGCATATGATCATCTTGCCATATATTTTGCTGTGAAGTCTGAATATGTGTAGCTTCGACATGTCTGATACTTTTACGTTGACTCTGATAGAAAGAGTGCTAGGTCCCGTCCTATCTTCTACGCATAGCTGATGATGCGTAAAAAGTTACTTTAGCATTTAAGTCGAGTATTCGAACTGTCTTGCTGTTTGGAATAGGGAGCTACGTAGAATTCTGAACCGTCGCTTCTGATAAATAGAATTTTTGTTCAGACTTATCATCTTCAAGAATGATTCCTCGAAAATCCCTTAGAACAGGGCGAGAAATTGACTGTCAAAAACTGAGTCGCCATCTTGAACTGTAGATGAAATATTCAGACTGGATTCTGGATGAACCTCCAATCGACCCATGAAGAAGAGTAATTTTCAATGTTGAACTCTGTATGCTTTGGGTACTTGGGATATTTTGCGGCCAAGAAGAAGTATCTTCTGTGTGAACCCTTGTAATTGATCGCCTTGAGAATTGTTCAGATGTACTGTACTCTGGCCTGCATATTTTTTAGATATGCAGAAAGTCATAGATCTGTGGGTGAGCGTGAAATCATAAGTTCGTAGCCTCTCGAACGTAAAAGCTGCTGAGCATGAGAGCATCCGGGCGTAGAAACTGTAGATTTGTAGCTTCTGAAAAGGAAATCTTCTGAGCGTGAAGTTGTGGATCTGTTGCCTTTGAGCGTAAAAGCCACCGAGCGTGAAATCATAGATTTGTAGCTACTGAGCGTAAAGTCATAGGTTTGTAGCCTCTCGAGCGTAAAAGCTACCGAGCATAAAAGTATCCGGGCGTAAAACCATAGACTTGTAGCCTGTGAGCGTAAAACCGTAGATCTGTAGCTGTCGAGCGAAGAAAGCTCCTTTGCATAAAACCATGAATCTGCTTTGCACGAAAACTTTTCAAATTCGCTGATTGTTCGCCTTCTCTGAGTAATAAGCTGACGTAGTCCCCAATCATAACCGAATATTAAATGTGAGATTTGGTTCGGGATTCGAGGAGTCCATCTGAACTCTATATATACCCCAAGCTTTTCAGAGAAAAACTTTTCATCCGTCTTTTGCAAAAGAAAGCCTTCGTCTGTTCGAGTTCTCTCCTTCGTCTCCTCTCCGAGCATTCAGAGTTTTCAGCAATGGCCTCTAAACCGATCTCCTCGTCTAAGGGAAAGAAGACCGACTCTTCTTCTTGCCCTTCTGCCCAAGCGAGAGTGACTTCCGTCGGGCAAGGCGAGCTTCATTCTGAGCGACGCGTCCCTCCGACGAGCAGTGCACTCGGCCTTAAAGGTAGAGCTTTTTGGGACGAAAAAGAACGACTAAAATCCTTCGCACACGTTGTACGTAAACGCGCTAGGTCGTCTTCTGTGCTAATAGCCTCTCTGAGGAAGATGATGCACAGGGATGTTTTATCTTTTACGCCCACATTTCTAATGTGGCAGCGGAAAAACTTCATATTTTCGCAGTCGGGCGTAAAAGCACGGACTGTCGAAACTTGGCGTATACCATAAAATTTGAGTGTTACGCTTCTGGATGAAAATTCTAGCATAAAACTCAAACTTTTGCCAGTCTGGCGTAAAACAAAAACTGTCGAAACTTTGCGTATACTGCCCGTCTTGAATTTTACGTCTAGGAAATGGATTTCCAACGTAAAAGATCAAGTTTTTACAGTCTTGGCGTAAAGCACAGACTGTTGATTTTTTTGCATATGCTGGAAGATTGTCTAGTATAGAAACTGACGTATCTTTCTTGTATTTTGCAGTTAGCTTGCAAGCGTCTCCATTGGCTGAGGTGATGGGTTCCGCTGCCGGGATGCTGCACTCCAACTACTTGGAGAATTTGTCCCATGTGACATTTCCCATCTCTGGACCCTAATATCCTGAAGGAAGGGGAATCCTGATCTCGGCTCAAGGCGAGCGAACGCTGTTGAACATGATCAACGAAAATCCCCTGTCGTACATAGATGGGGACTAATACTTAAAGCCGACTTTTCTCTTCGGGGACATGATTGACAAGCAGTCCCAGACGAAGCCAAAGAAAGAACTCTGGGTTTTCTCTGCCGGGGGCTTGGTGATGTATCTGCCCAAGATGCTGAGAGACTATCCCATCTCGGCATTCTTCTATGCTACCCATCCCAAGAGGATGTCGTGGACGCTGACTCCCGATCTTTACGGCCGGGCGGGGAAGATATTTCATCTGAAAGGAGCCGACCAGGGGTCGTTTGTCAGTCGCCCTTCTGGATCTGTGATGCCGTTCAGGGGATTGTACCCGGGCAGTGTCCCGAGTGAAGACAGCTTACTGCTCCAGCCGGTGCAATTACTGACTTTCTGCAATGATTTCATGGGGCGCGGGGGAGTATACCCTAAGGTGAACCCTCGGACAAGTGGGTGGATCACCCCTATAAATCTTCAATGGGCTCGCTTAGCTGAATGGGCCCAGAAGCATTTTCAGACCGAGCTGGAGGGCATTGGTCTATATGTAGCTGTGAGTGCTACCAATGTTGGGTTACCTCTCAACCCCAACCTGTTTCTATCACTGATTGAGCGATATATCTCGCTCACCGGGACTTTTGCCACTCCACTGGGGGAGTTGGGATTGGCCCTCCACGAGATGGCAGAGATCTCGAGACTGCCGATAGGGGATACTCCATATGAAGAGTATGTTCCCACGAACTGGGAGCTGGGGGATTCAGACCCTCCGGTAGTGGAAGTATATCAGGAGCTGATGTGCCACTACCTTGCTTGCACTACTTTTTATGGTGAGCCTTCAGATTTGGCTCACATCAATAAATGGACATCCTACCTCTTCTTTCACCGAGCCAGGACTGCTAAGCCGGAGAAGGTCTTGGATACGAAGGATCAGCCTTTGAATTTTTTGAGTGTGCTTAGTGCTCAGGTAGTCGACGATCTTATGGAAGACTATGGGGCTTCCGATCAGATTCTCAACGAAGGGATAGGGAAGTATCCTGCAGGCACTAAGGCCTATAGTTATTTGATGCGTTGTCGCAGGCCTTTGTCCAAGGAAGCTCAACTGGATGGCTACCACTCCATATGGCTACGCCGACTGGTGGTGCCCGGTATTGCATCCTCGGATTGCATTTACCATAACACTTTATGGCCTGCAGTGTGTCTGGTGTTCGGGGCAAGACTGGGCTTGCTCCCTGCCATGGTGTGCCGCATATAAGCTGGCCTGAGGGACATGATTGATGGGCTGCTCACCAATGAAACTCGACGTGATAGCTTTCCCATGATAGAATTATAATACGTGTATTTGATGGGATGGTTAATTCTCCATATCCCCAGGGTGATGTCTCCTGGCCCTGACAGTAGTTCGGGGGGTAGTTTCTTGTTGAACTACAAGAATTCCTCGTGGAACGTGACCACAGTTTTAGACTGTCGGCGGGTGCTGAACTTCAGTCACAGCTGGATGCTTTTCTACACTGTCCCATTTCTACATCTCAATCAACAGGGGATCAGACTTCAGGATATGGGCGATGGGAAGACCGTTCTTTCTCCTGAGGCTTTCAATTGGTTTGTCTGCATTAAACCTTTCCATTTACTGTACAGAAGTGAAGACCATTGCTTCTTTGAGCCCTACCTGCCTAGTCGGTTTGCCAGGCAATTCGGGTACGACCAGTTGCACGTGGGCAATGCCGTCACCAGCTTCAGGTCCAGGGGCGGACTCATTGATAGAGCGAGAGGATGGCGATACTTCATTATGGGTTGCACTGGAGCAATTTTTACCGTGCCCGTCATTGATCTCTCCACGGAGCTGCACATTCTCCACTCGTATGCCCAGTTCTATGTGGCCACCAACACCTTCTATCGCAATTTTGATATGCATGAAAGTTTTAGGATGCCCTCTTCTAAGCCTGGGGGAAGAGTCAAAATCCCCTCAGTTTCTTCCGACGAGGGTGAAGAGTCCGTTAATCTAGATGAGCCTCTGTTGGCGGTGCCGAGGGGTAAAATACCTCCACCTGCAGGGCCTCTAGTAATCTCTGGGAAGCGAAGGGCTCCTGCTCCGGAGGAGACTTCCCCTCGCAAGAGGAAGAAGAAGACGGTTACTCGTCCTCGCCAGATTCCCGGCAATGAGGCTCCTGGAAGTGAGCCTGCATCTCCCCCTGTTGGGGATAATTCTTTGAGTGGAGGTTCCTCGCCTTTTAGAGAGGGAACCTCTGCAGTTCCGGATGGCGGTGCCGGAGAATTCCTGCTGGAGGCTGCTTTGCTGCTACCACTTTGGGTAGTGGAACGAGATCGCCTTCGGGGCCGAGCCGAATAAGGATATCTTTATCCAGATCAGCATCGAGAGAAACCCCTGCCGTGTCTGTCAATGCATCCAGCGAGATTCCAGTCGACGAACCTCGGTTGGAATTTGACGAGGACCTCGAAGAGCATTTGCCAGTGTCGGTTGACACACCATCTTCTCCAGGTATGACAGCTTGCCTAGTATCATTAAGAAATGATTTAGCTGTACTGGCTGCAGACGCGACATATATGCCATCGGCCATGGGTAAATATCGTCTTCACGCCTTTTTTTGGAAAAGTTAACATCATGTTGATATTAACTTTCTTTTGTCTTCTTTTCAGGGGAAGACGTCTTAAGGGAGGGTAGCATTGACGCTCCTTTTGGCTCTGTGTCGGCTCCTGACGATGACACGGAGGTACCCGGCTTTGAAGAGGAGACGCTTTTGGGTGCCGGCTCGCCTGAGACGGTTCCGATATCTCAAGAGGAGGATAAGCCTGTCATTGCGACAATGCCTCCTTTGAGTACACCGGTCACTTCGTCCGGTGTTGGCGTATCTTCTTTTGTCGCGCCACCTGTTGAGGCGACGACTATGGCAATATCGTTTGCGGTCGTTCCTGGAGGGGGATTCGCCAATATTGCAGCCACTCCCAGCATCCATTCGAATCTAGCTATGCTGACTGAGCAGTATACCAGTATCTTCTGCACCGCTATGAAAATGTTGATATCAATGGTGTTGGAGAAGAATCTGAGCTTCGAGGCGCTGAGGAAGTCCTCTCAGTTTGTGATAGTGCCGATCAGAGAATATGACGACACTGGGATAGCTGATACACTGGAGGAGATAGTTAATGGTTTGGAGCAATCCATTAACGAATATCTGCTGCTATCTCGCGGCAGCCTTGAAGACCTGGTCCGGGCTGACTATGACTCTATGACTACGCAGCTGACTGAATATATGGAAGGCCTAAATAAATCCATCCAGACACATCAGCAGGAGATGGATGAAGGAAAAGCTGTCTTGGAGAAGGTCATTCCTCTCCAAACGAAGTGCCAGGCCGAGCATGAAGGAAATGTAGCGAGGGTCCGCAAACTGGCAGCAAAACTCGCTCAGGCAAAGGAGTGGGCTTCTCAGTCGTCGGAGGCTCTAGATGTGGTGAATGGTCGTCTGGGCCTGGCCCAACAGAAATTGGCGCATGCAGGAGTTGCCCGTGCTGCTTTTGTTCAGGCCAAATCCGAACTGTCCCTCTTGAGCAACAACGAGGCACAACTGGAGCGGGCCTACGCTACTGTTTTAAGCTCCAGGATCGAGAAGATGATCGTGCTGGCGCAGCAGATTCGTGACCTAACCGCTCCTCCAAAATAATGTACTTTTTTGCTTTCCAATGTAATTTTGCTCTTTTTGGGAATAATAAAGAGGCTTTCATCTGACTTTGTGGACCCATCATTTTAGAATATAAATGACAGGTTTGGGTGAAAGTGATATCAGAGGTAATATGGACGTGATATACTCTCGATAAGTTTTAGCAGGATATATCTATTCAGAGGTTATATGGACATGATAGAATATGCTTTTAGCTAAAATTTATACACAAAACACTATCAGAGGTAGTATGGACGTGATAGGTCTTGAAGTTCCAAATTAGTTAAACATATCTATTCAGAGGTAATATGAACATGATAGAATACGATCCAACTAGTTTCGTTTTGGAAGTAGTTTTGTCAGAATGAGATTTTTGCCATATTCCACTTGAGCAAAGGAGGTTAAGCATAGTACCTCTTCAGGAATTTGCCATTGATAGGAGCCATCAATAAGTCTCCGTTAGGCTTGGCTAACCTGTAAGCGCCATTTGCAATCATATAAGAGCCCTCCATTTCTTTACGATTGTTTGTGCAAATTTTGGTCATCATACTAGAGGTAATATAGACGTAGTATGATACCATATTTGTTAAGGATATCCTACTGGGGGATCTTTGGTGGACCTATCATTTGTTGCACACGAGAGTGCAAATAATAGGTTTGGGACAAGCTCTGCCAGAGGTAATATGGATGTGGCAGTTTTTGTGGACTCAACACCACTGGTGTACTTAGAGTTTAGTACGGGTGCTAAGTTGAGATGACAACCGATATCAGAGGTAGTATGGACATGATAACCGATAGCCAAAAACCGATATCAGAGGTAATATGAACATGACAAACTCTCTGGGTTATGACTCCATTGGGGATGGAGGTATATATCTGCTCAGAGGTAATATGGACATGGCAGTTTTTGTGGACTCAACACCACTAGCGTACATAGAGTTAAGTACGGGTGCTAAGTTGAGATGACAATCGATATCAGAGGTAATATGGACATGATAATCGATAGCCAAATTAGGAAGATTTGTTTAGAGGTAATATGGACATGAACCAACTCTTGGGTTGTGACTCCATCGGGGATGGAGGCATATATCTGCTCAGAGGTAATATGGACATGGCAGTTTTTGTGGACTCAATACCACTGGCGTACTTAGAGTTAAGTACGGGTGCTAAGTTGAGATGACAATCGATATCAGAGGTAATATGGATATGATAATCGATAGCAGAATTATGAAGGTTTATTCAGAGGTAATATGAACATGACAAACTCTCTGGGGAAAGAAATAAAATGCTTGGACGATAGTTCAGAGGTAAGATGAACATAAACTTATGTGTGAACAATTCACTGTGGAGTAATTTTCTTGAGTGTGGATAGTCCTGAAGAATCCATTGGGTAAACTTTAGGGACTCTTCTCCAGGTACATTCCTGAAGGGAGCGAATTATCACGTAAAAAGAATAAAAATCCCATTGGTAATGACCGTCCCTTCATTTATAGATGCAAAGTGATGACCTTGGCGTTAATCAACTCCTGGATTCTCCTTTTCAGCACATAGCATGCCTTCGTAGGATGATGAATGTACCGATGAAAGAGACAATAATCTGGGTTAGCAAATTTGCCAGCCTTCTTAGGACATCTGATGCGGGGCAGCTGAAGTTGGTGTTCCTTCATCAACATATTAAAGATTTCAATGATGTCATCTTCATTGAAGAAGAAAGTCCCTTTTGGTCTTCGGGCTCCTGTTGCCTGCGTTTTACGGTCTTCCTGGAAGATCGTCGTTGTTGTATCATCTTCGGATCTTGAAGGAATTCTACCCCCAGCTTTGGATGCCGCTCTGTTTTATCGAGGTAGGCTACCCCCAGACTTGCCGTGGCATCTGTCCACAGAAGCTGATTTAGACTTCGAAGATTTGGGGTTTACAAGAGATACAGTATACACCAACCCTAAACGAGCTTGTTGACGGTAAGAATTACCATACAACGGAGTTCGTCTGCCTTTTCCATAGTTGATGCCTTATTTCAGCTTCAAATCATAACCCATGCTTTGTATAATCTTTAAAGCTTGTGGGCTATACCTGTGGATTTGCATTTTGCCACCCTCAGACTCACAAAATTCTTCTTGTACAATCGGTATGCTCCTCATGCGACCGAAGACTATTGGCTGCTGGTCGTCGCGAGTTAGAGGAATAATAAAGATAGAATCTTCATGTGGCCCATATGTCATGACGATATTAGATGTTGACTGATCTCCCCACCTGATCTCCCCACGTTTGACAGTTAGGGAACTGAATTTTGCTTAAGACTCCTGTCTTTGCATTTCTGGATCAGATATTCACGCAAGTCAGAAGGATTAACTGAAGATGGCTTGTTCCTTTTGTTCACATCAGTGGGCATGCGGATGTTGGGAACCATAGTTCTTCCTGTGCCACCTGTATACAACAGGTTGGCCATCTGGGTAGCGGATAATTCCTGAGGAGCGTGTCTTTCCGCAGACTGAGCCTTCTTTACGCTGAGGGGCTTCACCTGGCGTATTTTTGAGTTTTTCTCAGGTTGGCGTTAGACAGAGGAGGTCCTCAGTCGGCCGTCAGCTCCTCGCGTAATTTGTAGGGCGGGCAGATTCTTCCCTTGCTGGCGTAAAGGCAGAGAAGTTGAGCAGTTCGCCACTTGCTTTCCCTTGCGTAGAATGCAGGGATCATCTGCTTTTCCGCGGAGGGCAGATGCATCTTTACGTGCGGAGCGCGTTAGGATCTTCTGATTTGGCGCTAAGGCATTGTCAAAAATTATGTCTGCCACGTCATCGATGGGAGACTGAATTTTATGCGCAGAGTGCGGAGTAGGCTTCTGGACTAGCGCTGAGGCATTGTCCGAAGTTTTGTCTACCACGTCAGGGATGTACGACTGAGTTTTATGCACAGAGCGCAAAGTAGTCTTCTGGACTAGCGCTGAGGCATTGTCCAAAGTTTTGTCTGCCATGTCAGGGACGTGTGACTGAATTTTATGCACGGAGAATGAAGTAGTCTTCTGGACTAGCGCTGAGGCATTGTCCGAAGTTTTGTCTGCCACGTCAGGGACGTGCGACTGAATTTTACGAGCAGAGCACGGAGTAGTCTTCTGGACTAGCGCTGAGGCATTGTCTGAAGTTTTGTCTGCCACGTTAGGGGCGTGCGACTGAATTTTATGCGTAGAGCGCGGAGTATACTTCTGGATTAGCACTGTGGCATTGCCAGAAGTTTTGTCTATTTCGTCAGTGACGGGAGACTGAATTTTACGCGCAAGGCGCGAAGGGAGCGATTCTACAACCTCGTTGGTCGGAGAGGTCGAAGAGTCGACAGGAATGGTAGGGGATGTCTTTGGCATCCAGACCTTACGCAGCTTCCTGTGGTCTTGAACAGAGATAGAGTGAGAGCTACCCCCTGCTTGAAGCATATCTTCATAGGCAGACTGGTCGAACTGGACGACCAGGGTCTTCTTCACGGATCCCACGAATACCGCATCGTGTTGAGCAATTGCTTCCTCATCAGAAGAGAAAGATGTCCCCAACAGAGTCGCCATCTTGTGTTTGATAATAAACGAAAGAGATATGGAAAACGAGGTTTATACGAAACCCGCCCTTCTCGGTTTACAAACAAGATTGTACAATTGATCCTATACGAGGATGTCGAGTATAATTTATTTAATCTAGGTAAATATTGCTATAGGAGTCTGATCTGCAGTAGATCACTTTGTCCCTTGGACCACACGATGGTGAAGAAGTGCCGTAGAAGACGGAAAGCAGCTTCGAAGGTTGCAGAAGAGAGTGGATGCCCGATGCCAAAGTCGTCGATCACTTCTCTTTGCCTGAGCTCTGGATTCTTCTCTCTCCATGACTCTTTGACTCTCAATTCCTTGACCTTCTCCTTTGATCTTGGACTCTTTGACCAATCTTCGACCTTTCTTCGACCAAACTTTGCCCAATTTTTGACCTTCTTTTTCCACCTCTTTCTTGACCAAACTTCGACCTTGGACCTCTGTCAATAGAGGTCTCTATTTATAGAGTTTAGTGACAGTGACCACTCAGTCGGCGTAGAAACCAAGTAGTGGAAAGTGCAGCACCCTTTTATATGATGGTTACAATAACCGTTGCCCGCGTATAGATGACCTTTTGAATGAGCGTGTGACACGTGTCCCTTTAAAAGACAACGGGTATAACTGCTGCGAAGATCATGACATAAAAGTGTCACTACCACATTATGAAAACAGGGATATTTTCAATTTTTATAATTATTAGTATTGTGGTATTTATGTTAACTGATTTCTTAATATTATATTTAATTTAAATAATTGCATGAGGTGTGTATTTAAATATATTATATTATATACCGCGTTCTTAACGTTTGAGCTGGTAGACTTGACCTAGAGGCCACTAGACGAACACCTGATCGAATATTGGGGATTATGTATTTAATTGTTTATTTTAGAATTAAATTATTGGAGGTTTTATTTAATTACCGTAATTTATTTAATTGTTGTGCGCTGTCGTTGTTTCGATATTTGGAGTGCTACCCTGGCTTATGCCTTCCAACAAATTTCACAACCTTGCCCTAGGCGTGCCTGTCTTCCATTCTGATATTTTTGTAACTCATAATTATGCTCTATGTACCTTATTTTAGCCGCACAAAAATCGTCGCAGAAGTTTATTTAAATTCTGAATAAATTCCAACTTTGTGTCGTTGTGCGTTCCAATTGAAATTGGAGACAATCCTGACCTATTTTTCGTGCGACCCAGATTAGGGTAATATTCTATTCTGAGTCTTCTTCACTATTGGTATTGATGACCCGACCTGATTTTGGTCCCATGTACTCCTAATTAATTTTAGAACACAGCTTGCATTTTATTTCTAATTAAATTAAGGATAACATTTTGACTGATTTCGTAAATTTTAATTTAATTCCAGTACCCGATTAATTAAACCCGTGCCTAACGCACAACACCCTCTCACCATGAAAATTACTAAACATATTTTTCTCCACAAATTTTGTGTCATTTTATGTGTTTGTGCAATTTCCCGAATTTAAGGGGGCTAAGCTGCAATTATTCAATTGTAGGTGTCATCACCCCATTGGCCAAGACCAAATGGAAAGGATATTTATTTGTGGACCAAGTTGCATTTTTCCCCACTCTACTTTACATGAAAACAATTTCCTTCATGAACAATCCTAGCCACTCATTTAAAATTGGACCATCACCACCCTCATCCTATTTAATATCCTATCTACACTAGCCCTAATCCCCAAATTTCCTCGGGAAGCACACCTCCCCAAGCCCCCAAGACCCCTAACCGTAGCTCTCTTTCTCTTCCTCATTTTTTTCTTTTCATTTTTCATTTTTTCTTTTCTCCTTCTTCTTCTCTACTTCTTCTTCTTCTTCGTATTCTTCCTATCTTCTCCTTCTCACTTTTTAAATTAATGAGAAGAAGGGGGGGGGGGGGGGGAACACCACCACCACTCTACAGCAGTTTTCCGGCCGAGCACCCATCGAGCTTCCTCCCGCCGAGTCCATCCTCCTCCCTCGGCCAGTTCGAGCCCCACTTTCCGGCCATCTTCCTCGCCTGAACGGTGTGCACCACCACCATCTCCATTGAACCCATCGACTCTCCGACCTCCCCCGCTCCAGCCTACTCCGACACTGTTCCCCTTCGACTCCGGCGCAGCACCCCGTGCAGCTCTGGTCTGCACCACCCCGCTGTCGAGCTCCGGCGACTCCGGCACTCCCCCTCCACGTCGAGCCCGCTGCCATCTTCACCACCACCATTGCATCACGACCACCGCCTCTTCCCCTTGTTCCCTCCGACGGCCTCCTGCTGCAGTCCGGCGAGCCTCCGTCGACCACCCCCTGTGAGCCTCTCCTTCTTCTCTCCTTATGTGCATAATGTATGTATTAGTGTAATTTATAGTGTATATATAGTTAGTATATATAATGTATGTATAGTATGTATATTAGTATAATGTATATGTATTTAATAGTATATGTATGTATTTTAATTATGTATTATATAGTGTTAAGATGTATATACGTATTGTGTATTATATATGTATATATTTAATAACTGATATACATGTAAATACGTATATATAGTATATATAATTAATTTGGTATAGGTATATATGCATATTTTGTATACTTAATATATTCTCAATATTTCTAATAGGTTTGTATATATGTATATATATTGGTTTATTTTATATAATATCTATTTAATAAAAAGTATATGCTAGTATAAATTTAATTTGGTGTATTAGTATTAGTATATTTAAATGATAATGTTGACAATATATATGTATCCTAAAATGTATTTTTGGCATATATATGAGTATATGTATAATGTTCAACTAGTATAAATCAAATATGTATTTAAAAGGCAGATATATATATATATTATAAATACATTTAAATGGGTGCATGTATAAATATTGTAAGTATTAATAAGTATAATGTGTATTATATACGTATCCCTACTAGATGACCCTAGTTGACTAGAGCCATGCCTGGCATAGCCTTGAGGCCAGGGTATTTCTATTGTGTGTTAGTGTAGCATCTGATACAAGTGATACTATTATATGTTTATAGGACTGTCGAATTCTCCAGACGATACTCTAGGACAGGATATTGGTATTGACAGCTAAGGACCCAAGGCTAGTACATTCTCTGATTAGTTTCTAATTTATGATATCTCCTATGTTCACTGTATCTAGTGTAGATATACATGCTCTTGACACATTGGTTACACGGATTGGTATACACGGATCTCGTCATGAGATGTTATTCCTGATTCATGGTGTAGCTTGTACAAGACTTGTTTCCTTGTTATCTTGTGCATGTACAGACACTGATTCTCGGGGAGACTTGCTACCTCCCTAGGGAATCCCGTGCCATAGCGTACCATGATTGGATCCACTATACCAGTCGGGGGTGGGGACTATTTTAGTGTAGATATATGATCATACCCAACTTTACATGTATCATAGCTCACCCCGCATCTCACGTCGGGTGCGGCCTGACCATTTACATGCTTCATAGCTGTTACGTGTGATTAGCCTGACCTCTACATGCATCATTGCTAACCAATGGTTAGCCTGACCTTACATGAATTATAGCTAATCATATGTAACCAGCCTGATCAAGTTCCCAAGCCGATCACATGTTAAAGCTAGTACTCATACACTTAGTCATAGGTTCTTGCTCATGGACATATTGTTCTTCTCCTGCATTTACTTACAGTATTTCCAGTATTTCTTTTATTTCTCCTATCTATACATGCTTCTGGTATATTTTCATCTAGAACTGCTATATAGTTTATATCATTAATATAGAACTGCTATTTAGAGATGTACTTTGCTCCTTCCTGACTGGAAAATATTTTTCCAGACTGTGACCTTAGTAGACTGGTTTCTGACACACTTGAGGATTGGAAGTTAATGATTGCAGGTATGATTATTTTGTCGTTAGACTTGTCTTGTATTTCTTACTTGCCTTGATATCTTATCGTGTTTTAGTTTATGTGATTGAGTATTTCTAGCATTATTTTATGATATCCACGTCTCCTTATGGAGTTGGATATTCATGTGAGTTTGATTAGATAGTTACATGACCTAGACAGCGTTCTACCGCCGATACTGCGGCGTAGGCTGGACGTACCCACGCACTCGTGCCCCTAAACTGGGTGCGGGTCGTGACACGTTTTTAGTGGTGGCCCATGCAGGTCAGACTTCGTAAGTTGTGCGATATCGTAATAGTGCGACATCATAGTTGTACTAATACGTACCTGCTATAGAATATAGGACATAGGATACTAGGATGAGAGAGGATACTCAATCATAAATTCCTGAGAGATTCCTGGGACGACCCCTTGAGAATCTTATTATAATTTATAATTTAAATCTTTTCTTGTTTTCGTCCGCTCTCGCTTGTTGTTATTGAACTTGATTCTTGTTGATCAGTTATTAAATTAAAATCTTGGGATCATTATTGAGTTTGATTCTTGTTGACTAGTTGTTAAATTTAATTCTTGGTATCGTTGTTGAGTTGATTTCATATCGAGATGAATTTTATGGGCTAAAATTTACGGTATCATCTGATGACATATGTTGATGAGGACAGTGAGAAAGGTAAAACGTCTACTTTGGTTATGGACCCTAGAGTTTATCGCAGCCATATTAGCTGTCGTGACGAGAACGTAGGAACCTGACTTGGATGTACATACTATAATTATGAAACTTAGAGTCTCTCGCAGCCATACCGGTTAGCGTGGCAAAGATTCTAGATAACATGATTATAGAGTTGCATACCTTAGTTACGGAACCTATCGTTTATCGCATCTATGCTTACTGGCGTGGCGAGGATTCTGAGTGTCATGATTTCAGACAGACGTGTATGATTATCAGGTTGTATCTTAAAATGGTTTTTAAAGTATTATCTCAACACTTATCTGTTTCTGTTATACAAGACTTTATTCTATCGTCCTTTTTGGTTGCTAGCAGTAGAAACACCTTCAGTCCTCAATCCAGTTCCTTTGAGCTTTTGTTCTTTGAGGATTCCTTGTTAAGTATGATAATTAGTGACTTATAATTATGGTTGTGTCTTGAGTGTTAGCATTGACTGAGTGTTGCTAGTAAGTTGTAAGTATTTCCTAGTTGGACAGGTGAGCAGTAGGCTTTAATCCAGAGTTAGCCCTTAGTATAGTACCTTGTAACAATGGTTCTAGGAGAAGTGTCATTAGAGACTGTAAGTAGAAGGAGAGTATAGAGTATCAGTGATAGTTCCAAGAATTTGTATCAGAGCCAACATACCCGCCCTGGATAATCATGATTATGCACTTGAGTGATCTATGTAAACAATTGAGTATCCAGGAATTGTGTTAAGGATTAATAGAGCATGATGTTCAAATTTGATGATTGATATCGAGTGTGTTAAAGGTAAAGAAGTTTATATGCATGAGGGGTTATAATGAGGTGTCATGAGTAGTGAAATATCGGAAATTGGTAATGGTGAGGCGTATCACAGATTAGTTTAACAGGCTGTAAAGGTTAAAGGGAAATACCTATGCAACCATCGAGATGAGGAACCATATACATGCCCATGAGAGTAAAGAAACATGAGTGTTATAGTAGATACATGTAATCATGAGTTATAATGAGCTTGATGAATAATCCATTAATGAAGCTAGTGATATAATACCAAGAGTGCCAACGATTCTATATCGAGGATTAGTCGAGAATGACGCTAATCACAGTAAACACTCTGCGTGATGATAATTGGATGATATACCAGTTAATATAGATTGAAAATCATGGAAGAAAATACATGTTATGATAACTTTGATCATTGGAAGTAATAGTGAAAGTGATTCGGGCAGTATAAAAAAAAAAAAATTTAGTACATAATTATAGACACTAGATGCATTGAGTGCACCTTGAGAATCAGAGACCGTGAGTACTGATATGTACATTATGGAGTTATAAATTAAAAGGTGGAAATAAAATTTTATTTTTAGAATAATCGAGGAGTTGAGATTATGTCATTAAATTTTTGAGGATTTTAAATATTGATTCAATAAACATGGTCAAAGCTACAAAGATTTTTGAAGTGATTAAATTTTTTATTTCGATGTTGAGTATCTGACTTTGTGGAGGTATATACAATTTATTTTAAGTTGATTGAGAAGTTAAACCTTGACGATTATTTTGAGGATTAATTTTATGGTAGATGAGAGATATGAATATTAATATATGAGTAGATGATATACATGTGTAAGGATCTGATGACTTGAGCATGGTTGAAATAACATCGCAGACTGACTTGGGTGCCCATCTAAAATTGTATTGGAAAGAGCAGTATTTAGTATGGTGTTGCACTTGACGTATATTTGAGTGATAAGAACGACTAGTATGGACAATTGTAGTAGGAACGAGAACCGACAGCGGGTATGGTACTAAAGAGATAGAGGTATCAACTTAGATGCATTATTGAATCATTGTTATATTAGAGATTCTTGGCATCAGATTTTGGCATTAATAGACAGGTATGTGCAATATAGATATATTCATGGATCGTGTGGATTAGTGATTAGTTGAGATGGGTACCAGTGTACAGGAATAGAAAATTAGTTAGTGAATGTGCTAGAGTTAGGTGTTTGTTAGAGATAGCAGATACCGCAAGTAATACGTTATCAGGTTCTTTCTTTCCCTCATAATGATTCATTCTTCCGTCTTTCGATTGATTGATTTTCCTAATACTGTAGTTCGTATGCATGATTTCTTGTTAGAATATAACTAATAGTACACCCTGACAGAGACTGCAATACCATAACAAAAATATACATGACCTATATATTTTTTTTAAATTGCATGGTTGTAGGTAGAATTTTCTTAAACCATGATCATTAGGGTTTTGACCATAGCAAAGATCTATGACAAGGTTATGACTGGCAAAAAGAGACAAGAGGATTAAATTTATGGATGAGCATTGATTTAAATAAAGAATTTGGGGGTTGTTATAGTAGAGTTGATGGATCATTGATTTTGCGAAAATCGAGGTATGATTGAAATTCGAGGATAAACATTAACTTAAATAGAGAGTTAAGAAATTCATAGGGTAAAATTGAGGATTTATTAATTTTAGGAGGGTCTTGATAGGATTGATTATTAAAATTTGAGAAAATTTAGGAAAATTACCATTTTATCTATTTGATTGCAAGATAAAAATTTAAAATTTTATATTATGAATGTTGCATTGAAGATTCTGAAAGTATCGCATCGTTGAGTATTTGAGGAAAAAGAAAATCAGGAAATAAAATCATTGATGGAATAATGTCGAATTCAATTCTCGGGATGAAGATTTAGATTTGAATAAACATCAATTGAATTTGAGTTAGAGGAGTAAGATGATTGATGGATTAGTGGTTAAAATTTAAATTTTGGGATACGATTTTTTATAAATATGCATTGATTGGATTTCAATTGGAGGATTGGATATTAAAATTCTGGAGTATTTAGATACGAACTTAAAATTTTTGGAGGAGATTATGACAAAAAGGGGATTTGATTTTCAACTGGAAGACTTTCAGGAATACAGTAAATTTCAAAAAAATTTGAGATTGTGAAATGGCAAGGTGTATTACTACCTGATTTTGTGGTTGATGAATTACTAATGATGGAAAATAATATAATGAATAAACACTACTATGAGGACGTCAAATTTCGAGGATGAATTTCTTTTAAGGAGGGTAGACTTGTCACTACCACATTCTGAAAACAGGGATATTTTCGTTTTTATAATTATTAGTATTGTGGTATTTATGTTAACTGATTTCTTAATATTATATTTAATTTAGATAATTGCATGAGGTGTGTATTTAAATATATTATATTATATACCGCGTTCTTAACGTCTGAGATGGTAGACTTGACCTAGAGGCCACTAGACGAACACCTGATCGAATATTAGGGATTGTGTATTTAATTGTTTATTTTAGAATTAAATTATTGGAAGTTTTATTTAATTACCGTAATTTATTTAATTGTTGCGCGCTGTCGTTGTTTCGATATTTGGAGCGCTACCCTGGCTTTTGCCTTCCAACAAATTTCACAACCTTGCCCTAGGCGTGCATGTCTTCCATTCTGATATTTTTGTAACTCATAATTATGCTCTCTGTACCTTATTTTAGCCGCACAAAAATTGTCGCAGATGTTTATTTAAATTCTGAATAAATTCTAATTTTGTGTCGTTGTGCGTTCCAATTGAAATTGGAGACAATCCTGACCTATTTTTCGTGCGACCCAGATTAGGGTAATATTCTATTCTGAGTCTTCTTCACTATTGGTATTGATGACCCGACCTGATTTTGGTCCCATGTACTCCTAATTAATTTTAGAACACAGCTTGCATTTTATTTCTAATTAAATTGAGGATAACATTTTGACTGATTTCGTAAATTCTAATTTAATTCCAGTACCCGATTAATTAAACCCGTGCCTAACGCACAACACCCTCTCACCATGAAAATTACTAAACACATTTTTCTCCATAAATTTTGTGTCATTTTATGTGTTTGTGCAATTTCTCGAATTTAAGGGGGCTAAGCTGCAATTATTCAATTGTAGGTGTCATCACCCCATTGGCCAAGACCAAATGGAAAGGTTATTTATTTGTGGACCAAGTTGCATTTTTCCCCACTCTACTTTACATGAAAATAATTTCCTTCATGAACAATCCTAGCCACTCATTTGAAATTGGACCATCACCACCCTCATCCTATTTAATGTCCTATCTACACTAGCCCTAATCCCCAAATTTCCTAAGGAAGCACACCTCCCCAAGCCCCCAAGCCCCCCTAACCGTAGCTCTCTTTCTCTTCCTCATTTTTTCTTTTCATTTTTCCTTTTCTCCTTCTTCTCTCCTTCTTCTTCTTCTTCTTCTTCTTCTTCTTCTTCTTCTTCCTATCTTCTCCTTCTCACTTTTTAAATTAATGAGAAGAAGGGGGGGGGGGAACACCACCACCACTCTACAGCAGTTTTCCGGCCGAGCACCCATCGAGCTTCCTCCCGCCTAGTCCATCCTCCTCCTTCGGCCAGTTCGAGCCCAACTTTTCGGCCATCTTCCTCGCCTGAACGGTGTGCACCACCACCATCTCCATTGAACCCATCGACTCTCCGACCTCCCCCGCTCCAGCCCACTCCGACGCTGTTCCCCTTCGACTCCGGCGCAGCACCCCGCGCAGCTCCGGTCTGCACCACCCCGCTGTCGAGCTCCGGCGACTCTGGCACTCCCCCTCCACGTCGAGCCCGCTGCCATCTTCACCACCACCATTGCATCACGACCACTGCCTCATCCCATTGTTCCCTCCGGCGGCCTCCTGCTGCAGTCCGGCGAGCCTCCGTCGACCACCCCATGTGAGCCTCTCCTTCTTCTCTCCTTATGTGCATAATGTATGTATTAGTGTAATTTATAGTGTATATATAGTTAGTATATATAATGTATGTATAGTATGTATATTAGTATAATGTATATGTATTTAATAGTATATGTATGTATTTTAATTATGTATCATATAGTGTTAAGATGTATATACGTATTGTGTATTGTATATGTATATATTTAATAACTGATATACATGTAAATACGTATATATAGTATATATAATTAATTTGGTATAGGTATATATGAATATTTTGTATACTTAATATATTCTCAATATTTCTAATAGGTTTGTATATATGTATATATATTTGTTTATTTTATATAATATCTATTTAATAAAAAGTATATGCTAGTATAAATTTAATTTGGTGTATTAGTATTAGTATATTTAAATGATAATGTTGACAATATATATGTATCCTAAAATATATTTTTGGCATATATATGAGTATATGTATAATGTTCAACTAGTATAAATCAAATATGTATTTAAAAGGCAGATATATATATATTGTAAATACATTTAAATGGGTGCATGTATAAATATTGTAAGTATTAATAAGTATAATGTGTATTATATACGTATCCCTACTAGATGACCCTAGTTGACTAGAGCCATGCCTGGTATAGCCCTGAGGCCAGGGTATTTCTATTGTGTGTTAGTGTAGCATCTGATACAAGTGATACTATTATATGTTTATAGGACTGTCGGATTCTCAAGACGATACTCTGGGACAGGACATTGGTATTGACAGCTAAGGACCCATGGCGAGTACATTCTCTGATTAGTTTCTAATTTATGATATCTCCTATGTTTACTGTATCTAGTGTAGATATACATGCTCTTGATACGTTGGTTACACGGATTGGTATACACGGATCTCCTCATGAGATGTTATTCCTTATTCATGGTGTAGCTTGTACAAGACTTGTTTCCTTGTTATCTTGTGCATGTACAGACATTGATTCCCGGGGAGACTTGCTACCTCCCTATGGAATCCCGTGCCATAGCGTACCATGATTGGATCCACTATACCAGTCGGGGGTGGGGAGTATTTTAGTGTAGATATATGATCATACCCAACTTTACATGCATCATAGCTCACCCCGTATCTCACATCGGGTACGGCCTGACCATTTACATGCTTCATAGCTGTTACGTGTGATTAGCCTGACCTCTACATGCATCATAGCTAACCAACGGTTAGCCTGACCTTACATGAATCATAGCTAATCATATGTAACCAGCCTGATCAAGTTCCCAAGCCGATCATATGTTAAAGCTAGTACTCATACACTTAGTCATAGGTTCTTGCTCATGGACATATTGTTCTTCTCCTGCATTTACTTACAGTATTTCCAGTATTTCTTTTATTTCTCGTATCTATACATGCTTCTGGTATATTTCCATCTAGAACTGCTACATAGTTTATATCATTAATATAGAACTGCTATTTAGAGATGTTCTTTGCTCCTTCCTGACTGGAAAATATTTTTCCAGACTGTGACCTTAGTAGACTGATTTCTGACACACTTGAGGATTGAAAGTTAATGATTGCAGGTATGATTATTTTGTCGTTAGACTTGTCTTGTATTTTTTGCTTGCCTTGATATCTTATCGTGCTTTAGTTTATGTGATTGAGTATTTCTAGCATTATTTTATGATATCCACGTCTCCTTATGGAGTTGGGTATTCACGTGAGTTTGATTAGATAGTTACATAACCTAGACAGCGTTCTACCGTCGATGCTGCGGCGTAGGCTGGACGTACCCACACACTCGTGCCCCTAAACTGGGTGCGGATCATGACAAAAAGCCACGTAGGTAGTTATCCTTTGCGTAGAAGAGGTTGGCATAGAAGCCATAACTGTCACCATGGCGTAGAAGCCAAGTAGGCATAGAAGTCGAATAGGCGTAGAAGCCGAGTGGGCGTAGAAGCCGAATGGACGTAGAAGCCGAGTGGGCATAGAGGCCGAGTGGTCATAGAAGCAGAGTGGGCATAGAGGCCGAGTGGGCGTAGTCCAAGGAGATAGCGTACAATATGCTCCCATAGCTGAGAATATCCCGATGGCATAATGTGCCAAAGTGATGATGTGGACGTCTTAGCCAAAATTACGGCTTTTGGAGATATAATCAAATCTCTTGCATTAAATACAGAGATCTTCCACTATCCTGTGCATTAAATGTAGAGGCGTATCTCGAAGATCTGCCATCATTTCGCACATTAAATGCAGAGACGTGCCTCAAGCCCTGTTTGAAGAGCAGCTTTTGATGTGGCATCCTGTCTGTCTTCTGCGGAGGGTAAGAAGCTCACGTCTGCCTGTATAAAACTAAGCAGCATATTCTAGAGACGTGTCTCGAAGATTTGCCATCATTCCACGCATTAAATACAGAGGCGTGTCCCGAAGGTCTGCCATTATTCTGCGTATTAAATACAGAGGAGTGTCCCGAAGGTCTGCCATCATTCATTAAATACAGAGACGTACCTCGAGGCTCTGTCACCGTTCTGCACATTAAATACAGAGATGTGCCTCAAGCCCTGTACGAAGAGCAGCTTTTGACGTGGCAGTCTGTTTGTCTTCTACAGAGCGTAAGGAGCTCACGTCTGCCTGTGTAAAACTAGGCAGCGTATTCCAGAGACATGTCTCGACGATTTGCCATCATTCCGCGCATTAAATACAGAGGCGTGTCCCGAAGGTCTGCCCTCATTCATTAAATGCAGAGACGTACCTCGAGGCTCTGTCACCCTTCTGCGTATTAAATACAGAGACGTGCCTCGAGGCTCTTTTACCCTTCTGCGCATTAAATGCAGAGACGTGCCTCGAGCCCTGTACGAAGAGCAGCTTTTGACATGGCAGCCTGTCTGTCTTTTGCGGAGCATAAATAGCTCACGTCTGCCTATGTAAAACTAGGCAGCGTATTACTTTGTATGCGTAAAAGTGGTTTACGCCCAGGAAATGGCACTAAACGACAGTCTGGGTCGCTGTGCCATGCCATCATTATAGCCGTCGTCTGGGTAGCCGTGCAGTACTCTTTGTCAGGTTTTAGACGTCAGGTTCACTGCATGATTTGACAGGTTTATTTCGGGGAATATGAAGCATTCCTCGTACGCTTTAATGCTGCATTTAAAGCTGATGAGTTTTACGCCATAAAGGGCAAAGTAGCACCCTTTTTACGCTGAAGCAGCCTGGACATACTGCGTTACACGGATAGTCCATGAGCTTTATATTCTATGATGTGCTCAGCAGAAAAGCTCTGTTTGCACGCTGATAGCTCTGAGGTCATCTTTTTATGCTGCCCGGCACCAACATGCTGCGTATGGCTATCCAGCGTATTTTTTATGCTTCTACAGTGTAGAGCATGGGCGGTTGCAGTAGGTAGCCGGAGGGGAAACTGCGGCTTGGGTGGAGTAGAAGCGGGAGCTTGGGAAGATGTGCTCGGAAAGAGGGAAGATGGCCGGACTGTTGGAGATGTAGGGCGGAGGGAAGATGGTACGGGGTGGCCGGAGTAGAGGCAGGGGGAGGAGGGAGCTGTGGACGCTCGGGGAAGGAAGTATGGTGGTGCGGGGGATCTCGTCGGGGAAGACAAAGTCGAGGGTGGTGGTGTGGAGTTGATGATGATGGTGGTGGTGATGCTTCGGGTTGGCCGGGATGAGTTACAGTGGAAGGACAACAGGCCGAAGGGGTTCAGTGGCTGCTCGAGTCGAGCGGTTGGTTGAAGGCGTTGGCTGAGGCGTTCAGGTCGGGTGCTCGGTGGTAGTACGGGGGTGGTCGAGACTGCTGATGACGATGGTGGTGGAGGTTCTCAGTGGTCGGTGGAGGAGCTTGGAGGAGGAGCGGGTCAATGCAGGAAGGAGTCGGGGTCGAGGCTTGGCCGGCTGGATGTGGAGCTAGGCTCGACGGTGATGGTTCTGACGATGATGGTGGTTCTAATGGCGGTGGGTGGAATCGGCTGGAAGGGAGAGCGGTGGTGGGGTGAAGCCGAGTACACGGAAGAGTGGTCGGTGCCGGACAGGGTGGCCGGGGCTGGCCGGGCCGGGACGGGGAAGAATGGTGGGGAGCTCGGTTTGATATTTCCCCCCTTTTTTCTATTTGAAAAAAAAGAGAAGAAGAAGAAAGGAAGAAGAGAAAAAGAGAAGAAGAGAAAGGAAAATTTTTCCTACGTTGGGGAGAAGAGGGAGGAGAGAGAGAGGGTGGGGGCTTGTTCCCTAGGTTTGGGGATTAGGGCATGTTTGGGAAGGGTGAGGTGATGTGATATTTTATAGGAAATGTGATGGGAGATATGTGGTGATGATGAGCCCCATTTTGAATGGGTGGCCAGGATTCGTCATGGAGAAAATCATTTATACATGGAGAGGGTTGGGTTGACTAGTCAATATTAGGGCTTCTTCATTGGTTTGAACCAATGGGGTGTTGACACCTAATACAATATTTATAAATTAGCCCCCTTAAATTAGGGTATTTGCACAGACACAAGAAATAATGGAAAAATTTGGTGGACGATTTGGTGATTGTGTTTTGTAGGGTGAGGGGGTGTTGTGTGTTTGGTATGGACTTAATTAGTGGGGTATTTGGATTAAGTCGGGATTAAACGGGATTAGTCAAAGTTGGTATCCTCAATTTAATTAGAAATAAATGCAAGCGGTGTTCTAAAATTAATTAGGAGTACATGGGGCCAAAATTAGGTTGGGTCACAAATATTATTAGTGAAGAAGACTCAGAACAGAATATTATCCTAATTTGGGTTGCACGAAAATGGGTCAAAATTGTCTCCAATTTCGATTGGAACGCACAATGATACGAAGTTGGAATTTATTTAGAAATTAAATAAATATCTGCGATGAATATTGTGCGGCTAAAATGAAGCACAAGAGAGCATAATTACGAGTTACAAAAAGGTCAGAATGGAAGGCAGGCACGTCTAGGGCAAGGTTGTGAAATTTGTTGGAAGGCAAAAGCTAGGGTAGCACTCCAAATATCGAAGCAACGGTAAGGCGCAACAATTAAATAAAATTACGGTAATTAATCACAATCCCAAATAATTAAATTCTAATTAATACAAATTAATACACAACCCTATAATTCGGTCTGATGTTCACCTAGTGGGCTTCTAGGTCAAATCTACTAGCTCAACATTAAGAACACTGTACATAATATTATAAATACACATCTCATGCAATTATTTGAATTAAATACACATATCAAGAAATCATTTAATATAACTATCATAATATTAATAATATATAAAAAGTCGAAAATACCCCTGTTTTTGGAACGTGGTAGTGACAATTCATTACCAAGTATCGATGATTTATTTGATCAGTTGTGTAAAACCAAGGTTTTCTCTAAGATTTATCTTCGATCAAGGTATTATCATATAAGAGTTCGGGAGAAAGATATATTCAAGATAATATTTAGGTCACGATATGGGCATTATAAATTCTTAGTTATGTCATTCGGACTGACTATTGCTCCAGTGATATTTATGGATTTGATGAACTGTATTTTCATGCCATATCTAGCTCAATTTAAGGTGGTTTTTATATACAACATTCTAGTATATTCCAATAGTAAAGAGGATCACGAAGAGCATCTTTGGAAGGTCTTGCATATTTTGAGGGAACACTTGTTATACACAAAGCTCATCAAGTGCGTGTTTTTGTTGGATCACGTATGATTATTGGGTCACATTATCTCTGGAGCAGGAGTAATAGTACATTTGAAGAAGGTTGAGGCCGTAGAGAGTTGGTCAGTTCCTAAGACAATAGTTGAAGTGCGTAGTTTCTTGGGATTGGCAGGATACTACAGAAGGTTCATAGCAGACTTTGCAAGAATTTCAGCATCGCTGGCTCGATTAATGCGCAAGGAGGCTAAGTTCGACTAGTCAATAGAGTGCCAGACATTATTTGAAGAATTGAAGAAGAGATTGATTTTAGCTCCGATTCTCACTCTTCCAATAGCTTCTGGAGGCTTTACAGTGTATTACGATGTGTCAGACAAAGGACTTGGGTGTGTATTGCTGTAATATAGAAGGTGATAGCTTATGCATCACGGTAGCTTTGAGATCACGAGAAGAATTATCCAACTCATGATTTATAGTTGGCGGTGGTAGTATTTGCAGTTAAGCTGTGGAGGCACTACTTGTGTGTTGATCGGGTAGAGATATTCTTGGATCACAAGAGCTTAAAGTATGTATTCACCCAGAATGAATTGAACATGAGGCAGAGGAGGTGGCTAAAATTGATAACAGACTATAATGTTGAACTTCAACACCATCTACATAAGGCAAATATGGTAGCAGATGCTTTTATAAGGAGAGGTAGTATTTATGTTGACATCGCAGCGGCACATCTTAGAAGATATTCGAGAAATGGGGATCGAGATAGTACTTTCGCAAGACGTCGGAGTATTAGCTAGTTTATAGGTACGATATACCATTATAGAGAGGATTAAGTGTAGCTCAGTTTGAGGATCCGCAAGTTCAGAAACTCCGGGCGAAATATGAGTCTAGTCTCAGGAAAGAGTTGACAATTCATGAAGATGGAACTCTTTGGTTTGCAAATCGTCTCTGTGTACCAAGTGTATATATCCGACAAGAATTAATAACCGAGGTGCATAGTTGCCAGTATTCAATTCACCCAAGAGGTACTAAGATGTATCTAGACATCAAGCAATATTTCTTGTGGAACGGGATAAAAAAGGAGAGAACATGATTCATTTCTTGGTGTTTGGTATGCCAATAAGTGAAGGCCGACCAAAAAAGACCGGCAAGATTATTACATCCGCTTTCTATTCTAAAGTGGAAGTAGGAATATATTACGATGGACTGTGTGATCGGTTTACCTAGATACCCGACTGGTCTTGATGTAGTTTGGGTAGTAGTGGATCATCTCACAAAAGTAGCTCACTTTCTTCCTTTCCCAGTAGGGCAATCCATAGAGCAGTTAGCAGAGATGTACATGCGACATATAGTAAGACAAAATGACATCCCAGTGAGTATTGTATTCGATCGAGACACTTGGTTCACTTCATATTTTTGGAAGAGTTTGTACCAGAGTTTGGGCACCAAGTTGAGATTCAGTACCGCTTACCATCCACAAACAAACGAGCAATCAAAGAGAACCATCCAGACCCTGGAAGATATGCTTCGAGCTTGTACTTTATATTTTAGAGGGTCTTAGGTAGATCGCCTTTATCTCGTTGAGTTCTCATACAACAACAGTTATCAAGCTAGTATTCAGATGGCACCCTTCGAAGATTTATATGGGAGAAAGTGTAGATCACCTTTGGCATGGGCTGATATAGATTAGCGAAAGATGTTAGGCCCAGAGATAATCACACAGGTATTCGAAGTTAACCAAATCATCAAGCGACTTCGGGCTGCGCAAGATAGGTATCGACATTGGGAAAATCAGCATCGTAGGCCTTTAAAGTTTTATGTCGGCGATCATGTATTCTTGCAGATTTTCCCAACCCATGGAGTCATTAGATTTTGGGCTCGCGGGAAGCTTAGTCCGTGATACGTTGGTCCGTTCAATATTCTTGAGTGGGTGGACGATGTTGCTTATCGTCTTGCCCTTCCGCCTTCTCTACGTGAGGTACACGATGTATTTTATTTGTCTAAATTATGTATGTATATCCCAGATCTGAGTCATATCCTTGACCATTTCGAGCTAGTCGTTGGTACCGACTTGTCTTACGAGGAGCAACCCGTATCCATTTTGGACCGAAGAGAGAAGGTGCTCAAGAATCAGACCATTCATCTTGTCCGGGTTATTTGGGGTCATCACCCTTTATGAGAGTTAATGTGGGAGCACGAGGACGATATTTGGTCTCGGTATCCTCACCTGTTCCACACGGAAGGTATATTCGTTCTTATGCCTTCGTATCTCGAATCTCATGATTTGTTTACCCATACTATGTGACACTATTTTCTCATTATATGCTTGGATTTGATTGCATGTGTAGATATGCTTGTAGTTAGTGAAGTGCTTGTTCTGATTTCTCTATCTAGCCTTGAGTTTGAATTTTGAGGATAAATTTTTTAAGGTGGGTAGAGATGTCACTCCGCATTCCAGAAATATATATTTTAGGATATATTTATTTCTTGCTTGTATTTATTTCCTGCTTAGAGTATTTCTTGTTTACATGATTAATTAGGTTGCACGTATGGAGACTAGACCCATTCTTTGGTTCAATTAGACCCCTAGTTTAATTGTTGGGTTGGTTCATTCATAATTTGAACCCATGGTTTCATCCTCAAAGACTAACTATAAAATTCATCATCATTCTCTTTCTTACCTCATTCTCTCCATTTTCTCTTCTTCCTTCATTTAGACAAGTACACCTTGCACTACATGGAGAAATCTCTTACTTTTTGATTCTTGCTTTTTTCTTGTATTTTATTAGTCTATTATGTGCTCATGATGATTCTAAACACTTTTAGTACTTGGGATTTTTGGTTTTAATGGATGGATTTGAGTAGATCTACATTCTAAGTTTAGGATTTTTATGGGTTCCTTGAATTTTTGGTGGTTTTGATCTACTAAAACATAGTATTTTAGAAAAAAAATTGGGATGGATGGAGCACTTCATTTTCAGCATTTTGGCTTTTGGTTTACTCTATTCAGAGTAAAAATAAAAATTTTATGAAGGAAACAATTTTTGGTTTTTGGAGTTCTCGTCATGGCCGAACTACTGCCGGGAGAAGACAAAGTCGTATACAGCCATGCTGCCTGAACCCATATGACCCGATCATGCGGACTGAACCCATACGGCCATGCGGCCTGAACCCATACGGCCATGCGGCCTGAACCCATGCGGTTATGTGGCCTGAACTTATATGGCCATGCGGTCTGAGTTCATGCGGCCATACGATCTAAACTCATGCGGACATGCGACCTCTGCGGTCAGCGACTATGCGACCATGTGATCCATGTGGCTATGCGACCCGACTTCCTATATGAAAACTGATTCTATATGGCAGTTGATCCACATGCGGCTATACAGCCTGAACACATGTGGTCATGCGGCCTTGATCTTATGCCACCTCTTTGGTCAGTGACCATGTGACCCATACAGCTACTCGGAATGACTTCTTATGCAGAAGCTGACCCCCACGCGGTCTTGATCCTTATGTGTGCATGCGGCCCCTTGTACACGCTTTATTGGACTGGTTTTGTTAAATGTTCCTTTAAAATTTATGGGATGTATGTGTTACTTTGATGACCACAAGAGTATTAGACCCATCTATGTGCCATAACCCGACCACTTGTATCCGTGCTGATACACTTACTACGTGTTATGCGTTCCTACATGCTAAGTGTTCCTACATGATTATATTACATATTTACACTACGGTGTACCTATGCGCTACGTGACGTGTGATATGACTTAATCTCCAGCATGGACATAAGGGTTAGTCAATGACCAAGCGTGACTAGGATCTTTTGATTGTTGCATCGCGCTGGGTGAATCCAAGTTGAACTGCAAAGTGACAAGTGGATTCTTATCTAGCGAGGTCGTACTATGGTATATTATTTAAGGGGAATACCATGTGACCACGCTATGTGATTCCAGTTAACGATAGGGTTAACTACGCAACTAAAATTGTAGAGCATTAGGAGGGAATGGAATCTCGAGATCGTGCCTAACTAGCTACCTCCAGTTATCTGAATTAGGGTGTGCAGGCTACTCCCCATGGATATTACTTAAATCCTCATTAATGGATGGCAATATCCGACTATTATACTATACTATGTGTTCTATGCGATCTTAGCAAGGTGGCCTTACAAGGGACCGGTGTACAATACTATGTGCTATGCGATAATTTATGGCTCGGCTAACCATGCTAGTACTTGGTTCGATCTAAGGATTTCTATATGCATAATATCTCTGGAATAACCCGGACTCCATATAGTAAGCCGTATAAATGATTGGTCGATTATGTAACTGAGCTTGTTTGTGTATTGTACCTGCTGTCAAATAGCCTAGGGACATGGACTATCATGGTGCGATGGTCTAGTCGTTGTCCTTGTTTGGTTGTAGGGTTAGATTATTATGTCACCTTAGGTTATGAACCAAAACTACGAGACAGAACTATATATATATATATATATATATATATATCTATTTAATAACCTGGTTTTATTTCTTTATTCGTGCTTCCTTTATTATACTTACTATTTGGGGTCTAACCCCACTGGTTTTGCATGTCCAGATTTAGAGCCAACATCCGAGGATCAAGCGTACTTCCCCAGAATAATGGAATGCACTAGACGGATGGCAGTTGAAGGAAACAAATGAGTTTCTTCTTTCCTGCTCGTTATTGCATACTTTACTTATTTTGGGCATTTAGTCACAGACACTTGTTAGCCGTAAGATCTGAACATTTAGTTTCCTTTATATGATTGTAATTAATCAGAATATAGCTAATTATGGTTGTATACTTTTGATACTCTGCCAGCTTTCTTATTTTGCACAACTAGTTTCCAGAATATTGTGGCAGGGCTTTTGGGATGCCTTACTTCCTTGTCATATATGTTCTATGTTTACTATTCTTGCTTGACTGATTGATACAATAGATATGCTGTGTGACCCTAAGTGACTTGCATGTAGTATGTACCACCTTGTCTAGTTACAGCTGTGACCGCGGTATGATGTTCTATACCTTGTAGGGGGAGCTGGCCATGTCTATATCCGTATTTTGGTACTGGGGCATGACATCCCGTGAAGAAGATCTCAAAGAAAACCTCGTTTAATCTAAAGGCGTCAGTTAGCACACTACAAAGCCGTCCAATGAGTAGTACGCAAGTACCCACTGTGGGGGTATTTTAAAGTATACGCTCGAGAACAAGGGCTGGGGGTAGACGTGCCTCCCCGAATCAAGCTGCAACCGGAGCTGGGGGTAGCAGTCCCCTGGTATTCCATAATAATCCATCCTTCCAAGATGACAGTGAACCTCTACACACATGACAGCTTAACCAGAGTTGGGGGTAGCAATCCTCCGGTGTTCTATAGCAATCCCCCGGTAGCCATACATTCTAGGACGAGCCCACAACTGAAACTGGGGGTGGCAATCCCTCCAATAATTAAAGTGATACGACACTACCCACTCTCCCTAAAGACAGTGATACTTAGACAACGGAGGCAGAGAGTAAAGCATCTAACTTCCCGTCTGTCTCTTCTTACTTAATGCCAGTGTATATGGCAGGAGATGAACATGGCATCGAATCCAGTAAACAAAAATGCCTTGAGACAGTCGTAGCTATGATGCAGGCTTTTTGTACTTTAATGCAGGCATTGACTCACACAGTGCTAGAGCTCAAAGAAGTATCGCCCCAACATAGCCGCAAGCACTGGGACAAACAAACGAGGAACTTGATGCGCTTGATCCAGCTTCTCAGGTTGCAAGAAGTCATACAGTGCCTCGATCCTCTTCTTCCATTTTGACAGACTGTCACCCTCACTTTTTCATTTGAGGGTAGTTTTGTAAGTTGGCATGGGTATATTTTATTTTAGGATTATTATATTGAATATTATGCATGTATAAATATATTTGTTATAATATTTATTGATTGTTAGATGTAGTATTTATTTTTTTGGACTTATTTAGTGGACCTAACTAGTTAGTTTAGATGCATGAACCCAACATTTATTTTAGTTTAGATTGAGCGCAATAATTAGGCCCATTCATGAGGGGGATGAATTAATTAGTAAAACCATTAGACTAGAACCTTTCCTCCTTAATTAATTTCTTCATGAGAGGCCCCAAGGGATGTTTTGGTCATTTTATACTTTCTTGGGAGAGGGGTTAGGGTCGGCCACCATAGGAAGGACAGAGAGTCTCTCTCTTCTAATTTTTCCATTTTATTTAGATCTAGAAAATTTTCTCCTTCCAATATCTTCATTCCCTCACCATTCCCTACTCAAATTCTTCTGAAATTCCTTCCCTATTCATCATTGGAGGCTACTACGACAAGGATCTACAAGAAGGAAGCAAGGATCTACATGGAGGAGCCAAGGTCTACAAGGAGGAGGCTACATTCACTCATTTGGGGATTTTTATTAGAAATCCATCTCCCAATAGGTACATTTTAGTTTTTTCTCGCTTAGTAGGCTATAAATATGAGATTTAACCATAAGAAACCACCCCATATGCATAGGCTATCCATTGTAATTAAAATTAGGTTCATAGGAGGCATATGGAGGAAGTTATGTGTATTTTTGTGTCAATTTTGGGAGAATTCCGAGATTAACACATGTTATGTTTGTCAATTGGTCAATTAGATCAAATTGACAAGTGTTTGATTATGTGTGACTAGTATCGTGTCCACAATTGGATACGTGTTGGCCGTATCCCGTCAAATTGCCGATACGGGTTGATTTGGGGGTTTTCCTGCGACACGGAGATTTATGCATGTCACTTCTTGACACGGATACGTAGTTGATTTAATTATTCTTTGTATCATGCATAATTAGTATTCTAGACTTGCTCGTGTCCTTTGGGATGCGTTTGGTTGTGTAGTGGAGCCGTATCACATGTGTATCATAGAATGAGTGTGATACGGGTGCGGTGCACTCCACGTGTTTGTTTTATTGCTCTTTAATTCTATTTGACTTGTGTAATATATTATGTATGATATATATCTATGGATACGTATATGTATCTATGAGTATATGTAGCTAGGTATATATATAACTATGTGGCTAAGTCTATAGAGGTATCTATATGCATATGTGTTTATATATATGTAGATATATATCTATATATCTATATGTTTGTTTATGTTATATGTATATATGTATGTTGTATATATATATATATATATATATATATATATATATGAGATGTTATATCTATATGTGTATATGTGGGTGTATATATATATATATATATATATATATATATATATATATATATATATATATATATGAGAAGGTATGTGTATATGTATAGGTTGTATATATATATAGCAGTATATATGTGTGTGTGCTTATACAATTTGTGAGTGTGTGTGTGAGGGTGCATAATAAGTGAGCAGTTTTGATGAGAGATCGGGGTAGTGGACCTCAATGCAACAACAACAAGTATCAGCAGAGGGCATCCTACAACAGAGTAGCTACTGCAGTGTGCAACCATCAGAAATACCTCCACTGCATAGCAGTTGCAACAAGAGAGTTGCAGTAGCAGTTACTGCTCAAGGAGAGCAATACAGTATCCATACTGAGAAGAGATAGCAATAGCAGCTAGATGCACTGCACAGTACAGCAGAGAAGACCAACTGTACAACAACCTATCGACAGCAAGGAGCTTCAAATTGCAGTAGCAGTTGCAGTAAAGCAGAGAGGATGCAGTAGCATCAGAACAGTGCAAAACTGCAGTGAGCAGCCATCAACAAGTCTTAGTATAAACAGAGAACAACAAAAACAATAACAACCCATGAAGAGCAACGCAACAACAAGGAGCTTTATATTGCAGGAATGCAGTAGCTTGTGCCTCAATTGCACAGTATCAACAACTCTGAGACAGTGGTTTAGCAGCAAGATATGGTTTAGCTAATGGGTTAGTTAGTGTAGTTAATATAGCTAGTAGTTTAGTAATAGTTATATATATATATATATATATATATATATATATATATATATATATATATATATATATATATATATATATATACTTGATAGTGTAGTAGTTAAGTGTTAGTATAATAGTTAGTTATATACTTTGTTATCTAATAGTTAGTTATTCATACTTACTAGTAGACTATTAACTATATCTATGTAGTATATGGGTATTGATAATAAGTTAGTAGGTAATATTGATATGCATTGTTAGTGTTAGATAGTTAGTAGTATTGAAATAGATTAATAGCTATATATTAGTTATAGTTTAGTTTTTGTATTAGCTATATGCAATAGGATTTGAATTACCTTGGTATACCAAGGTAATGTCAAGGTAATAGGTCGATACTCAAGGTATTGGGTTTGAGTATCGAGATGGGTGTGTAGGTAGTGGGATACGCATTAGTTCAAGGCCAAGGTATCCGCTTTGCTTTAGTTAGCTAGGATACTATATGTATTGCCTTGTATATATATATAAATTACTATTTTCAAATTAAAAACTTGTGTATCCTATGATACGACGTTTTATGTGTATCATAGTATCTTAGATTAGCTAGTGTAGCCTAGTTTCATAGTGTGTTGACCTAATATCCAAGAGTTGGACTCATACGACCTAGAAATAGCCAGTTTGACCTAGTTTGACTGTTTTGACTTAGAAATGGCTTTATGACCTAGAATTACATTAGTTTAACTTATTTTCATTCCCGAACCTTGTATTGATGCAACATACCATATATAAGTCTGTGTGACATCATCTTGGGCGTCGAGAGACACACCTTGCTAAGGACCTTAGGCGAGTACATTTCTTTGTTAGTTTTTATTTCATAATAGTGTATATATTCATGTTCTAGAACTGTATACTTGATTCTGACACAGTGGTTTTTCGGACTGATACTACATGGATCCTGTCTGGAGATGTTATCCACGACCATGTTCAGCGAATACTCCTTCATATATATTTCATCGTGTGTATTGGGTATTGATTATTTATATTTCGTGTTCACACACTACTCGTGTCTAGTATGCTTAGTCGTGTACACACACTGCTCGTGTTCAGTGTGATTATATTCGTGTACACCCACTGCTCGTATTCATTAGCCATATTCATGTTCGTAACGTGTCGTGATTGGATCCATTAGTATTAGTTGGGGATGGGAGAGTAGGAGTTGATTATGTTATCAAAGCCCATTGTTATTCGTGTACATATCGATTATATACCATACTTGTAATCTAATTACCTTATTGATCATGTTCAACCCAAACCGATCACATAATGAACTTGTATTCTTAGGCACATTAGTTAGATTTCAGCTATTTCTTCATATTGTAAATATTTATATTATTTGTTCTCTATTCCAGTATATTACCTGTTTCCTCTTGTTTATTTTATTCATATGTTTTGTTATCTTGTATTCATTTCTATTATCTGTTTTATATGCTCGATTATGTATTTGAAGCTGTTTCAGAAGTATGTAGTTTGCTTTAATCCTGACTGGATATATTTTTCCAGATGATTAGCTCATAGATCAGTGTCCTACATTCTATGGGCCGTAGGACGGTATACCTTTAGAGGATACTCCTGTAGACCAGGAGGACTTAGTTGCCGAGCCTGAGGAGGTTTAGTTTATTTTTAGTGGACTTGTATTACACTATTGTTGAGATTCATGGATTGTATTTTATTTTAGACTTGTGGATTGTATCTTCATTCTTTTCTTCGTTATTTTATTCATGCTCTATCTTTCTTAGTTTGCATTATGATTGAGTTTAGTTACATCTGTGAGATACCATATCATTTCTCCGTTTAGAGTTGAGATGTTTGACATGTACCATATTTTACTGCTGAGATGTTTAGTTAGTTAGAATTGAACCAGACAGGTTCTACCGCCGATACTGCGGCATAGGCTAGGCGTACCCATGTACTCGTGTCCGAATATCCGGGTGCGGGTCATGACACATTTTTAGTGGTGGCCCATGCTTTAGAGTACTGCTATGAGCCTGCTTTAGGAAATAGGATTTAGGCTGAGAGTTTACTCAATTACAACTAAGAAATAATTCCAATATCAGTTTTGCTATCCTTATCTATTGAATGTTTGCTTTGCTTTGAATATATTATGTCCTTCATTGATGATATCGTATCTCACTCAATATTGATTCCTTTGTTCAATCTATCTTCAGGATGTGTCGAAGATGCGTTCCCAGCGCTCAGGTGTCGCGATGGCAAGGTCAGTCACTTTATCACCTATGAGGGCAACACCATCAGACGTTGTTCCAGCACCAACTTTCTAGAGGTAGGCTTCACCAGTCTAGGTGGGTGTATCTGCAGCAGCTTTTAGAGATGCTCCACCTCCGGTACAGAGGATAGCGTCGACAGTTTTAGGGGATCTTCCACCCCCACCACCTACAGTCGATCAGACGTAGATATTCGTGCTATTTCAGTAGAAGATAGAGGTGCAGCAGAGTCATTCAGAGGTCCTATGGTAGAGCATTGAGAATGCTCACCAGATCGTACTCGCAGTAATTGAGAGAGCTTCCTTAGTCCAGCCACAGACGGCACCACCTCTGTTTACCCCACAGCAGTCGAGGTCGGGGACCATCATAGACTTTAAGAGGATGGGCCCCAAGAACTTTAAGGCCATAGAAGGGATCCTTTATGCTGATGATTGGATCGAAGACATCGAGCAAAACCTGCGGCTGGCGTAGATTCCAGAGAGGTTGCAGATAGAGGCAGCGGGGTGCATGATATTCAATATTATGTTATCTTGGTTCAGGACAGACCCCAGAATCTCAGTACCTGGACTTACTTGGAAAGCTTTCAAAGAGCTCTTCAAGGTAAAGTTCTTTCTAGATGTGGCTCTAACATCTCTAGAGAGCCAGTTCCAGTACCTTGTTCAGGGAGGTATATCAATGGATGAGTATGCGACGAAGTATTGCAGACTAGGTCACTTTGTGAAGGGGCAGAACCCCAGAGGGAGAGCTAGGAAGTTCAGAAAAGGCCTGAATAGGGAAGTCAAATCATACACAAACGGAGATCCTACCGCTACTTTCGAAGAGATTCTGAGATAGGAATAGCGGGCAGAGGATGATCTACAGCTTGGCTCTAAGAGACCAAGGGACACAGGAGGATCCAGTACCAACACAACTCTAATGAAGGGGCCTCATTTTCAGTAGCAGCAACACCAAAGGCATTTTCAGCATCTGAGGCAGCAGTATCATGGACCAGCTAGAGCGCCGGCACAGCAGATGTACCAAATCCAAAGGGCAGCTATTTCTTGCACTTTCTGTAAGAAGCAAGGGCATATATGGGAGGCATACAGGATGAGATTGGGCAAATACTTATTCTGCGGATCAGTAGACCATCAGTTGAGGGCATGTCTTAAAGTCCCAGCTCATCCAGCTCACGATGGAGCTCAGGCACAAAGAGCAGCCATGAGACCACCAGTGGGACAGAGAGGACCTCCTCTACCATCGTAGCAACAACAGTTCACTCAGTACCAGCAACAGCAGAGAGGTGCCCAGCGATAGGGGCGAGTTTTTGCCTTGACCATCGAGGAGGAGGAGCTAGTCGGTGATGTTATCTTAGGTTTAGTCTATCTTGATTCTTTTCAGCTCATGCTTTATTTGATTCCGATGCTTCTCATAGTTTTGTATCTGTATCTTTTGCTATGAGACATCATCTTGAGTCTAAACTGTTGGTGAGGACTTGCAAGATCACGACCGGGGGTGGCATTATCCTGGTTAGTGACATTTGCAAGGACCGAAGAGTTTTTTGAGGAGGCCGAGAGTTGAGCGTATGTCTAATCATAATGCCACTTTCGAGTTACAATATAGTACTCGGGATGGATTGGTTGAGTAGGTATTATGCTAGTATCGATTATCGTAGAGGCAGAGTTTTGTTTGAGGCAACAGGAGAGCCAGAGTTTGAGTTCATCAGAGGAGCAGCATAACAGAGCGAAGGAGACTTCTGTAGAGCTTTGGTAGAAGACAAGGAGCTGCCACATCCGTTGATTGCAGAGTATATGGACGTCTGTCCGGAGGAGCTGCCGGAGTTGCCACCGGACAAGGATGTGGAGTTCTCTATAGATTTGGTGCCAGACGGAGAGCCAATATTATAGCACGTCTATAGAGTAAACAACAGCGAACTGGAAGAGTTTAAGAAGCAGGTGGATGAGTTATAGGACAAGGGCTTCATCCGCTCTAGTTCATCACCATGGGGTGCTCCGGTATTATTTATACCAAAGAAGGATGGGTCGTTACCCATGTCTATCGACTACAGGGCACTCAACAACCTCACTAAGAAGAACAAATATTCATTGCCACGGATTAACGATTTATTTGATCAATTGAGCGAAGCGAAGGTATTCTCAAAGATAGACTTAAGGTCGAGGTACCACCAGGTGAAAGTGAAGAAGGAAGACATTCCGAAGATAGCTTTTAGGACTCGGTATAGGAAGTTTGAGTTGTTGGTGATGCCGTTTGGGTTGACCAATGCCCCGACGGTATTCATGAACCTGATGAATAAGGTATTTCATCAGTTCTTGGATCAGTTTGTGGTAGTATTCATTAATGACATACTGATATATTCGAAGACCTCGGAGGAGCATGAGAAGCACTTGAGGACAGTTCTGGAGACCCTCAGGAAGGAGAAACTTTATGGCAAACTTTCGAATTATGAGTTCTTCCTTGATATGGTTGAATTCCTTGGGCATGTGATTACAGGAGGCAGGATCTCAGTAGACCCGAAGAAGATTTTAGCAGTTGAGTCATGGTCTACCCCGAGTTCAGTGACGGAGATCAGGAGTTTTAATGGATTGGCAGGCTATTATCAGAGATTTGTTCAAGATTTTTCCAAGATTGCAGAGCCGATTACTAGACTAACCAGGAAGGACATGGAGTTTGTCTGGACTTAGGATTGTTAGTCTGCTTTTGAGGAACGAAAGAAGAGATTGACTATAGCTCCAATATTGACATTGCCATCAAGAATAGGAGAATTTTCTATATACAGTGATGCATCAGATAAGGGTTTGGGTTGTGTGTTGCAGCAGAACGGGAAGGTGATTGCCTATACTTTTAGGCAATTACTCCCGTATGAGAAAAATTATCCTACCCATGACTTGGAGTTTGCAGCAGTTATCGTTGCTCTTAAACTGTGGAAATACTACTTGTATGTAGAGCGGGCAGAGATCTTTCTAGACCACAAGAGCTTGAAGTATGTGTTTACAAAAAAGAGCTCAACATGAGGCAACGACGATTATTGGAGTTGATAAAGGACTTTGATATTTCTTTGCAGTACCATCCAGGAAAGGCCAACGTAGTCGTGGATGCCTTGAGAAGTTATCTAGTGGCTATGTATTTGACGAGAGATAGACATTTGTTGGCCGATCTTGATAGTTTGGGCATTGAGGTATTAGTTCCTGGAGTTGCAGCACAGATGTGGGGACTTCAGGTACAGTCAGAGTTGATGGACCGGATCAGAGATGCACAGTTCGAGGATGAATCTCTGAGGAGCATCAGAGCACAGGTCCAGATAGGGGTGGCAGAGGACTTCAGCATTGCAGATGATGGATCATTGTGGCACGGTACCAGATTGTGTGTGTCGAGTGGAGCATTACGTGAGAAGATTCTTCAAGAAGCGCATCGATCTCAGTACTCTATGCACCCAGGTGCCAACAAGATGTATAGGGACATGAGAGAGCATGTTTGGTGGTATGGTATGAAGCGGAAGGTAACTAACTTCGTATCCAGATGTTTGGTTTGCCAGTAGGTAAATACGAAAAGACAGAGGCCAGGTGAATTGCTATAGCCTTTACCTATTCCAGAGTGTGTCACGCCCCAGTTCCATAGGGAAGGAACCGAGTCACGTGGCAATGGCCAGCAGCGCACTTCGGCGGGCATCCCAATCCAATGGGCCCGTCGGAGTATACTTAAGCTGTAAAGTACAATGAATAACCCATCACATAAGACATAAATAGTTAATCTAAATCGTAACCATAGGCAGCAATATACGAGCACAATAGAGGTAAATACAACAACTAATGTGCAGAAAGGAAATGTCAAAGATAAGTATCAAGTACAAATACTAGAGTAGTCACACGGGAATAAACCCGCTAGTACAAAATACTGGAATGAAAGTAAGCAATAAGATAACTTGGAACGACATCATGTAACTAGGTAAGGATACCGTCCCAAGGAAAGAGTCACTACCAGCTATCAGGCTAAGTCCTCAGGGATGACCTCGTCCTCGGCAGAGAGTATAGCTGCTGGATATGTGCCCGGCCCGTACTCCTCCGGGTAATCCTCATCTCCTACACCTGGAAGGGAACCAGGTCCTCAGAGGGACGTAACAAGGTACATAAATACAGCATGCCAAGTATAACAGAAAGTACAAATGCAACGACAGGGTACTCTATAATGACCAAACAAGTATGACACAGTTTGAAGATAATGTTCGACACGTGGGCTATCTAAAATAAAACTGTAGCTCCGGATACGGAAATACACGGGACGTACCACAGCTCATATCAACTGTCTTCCACTTCCCATGCGGTCAACGATTGTGCGCTGAACCTGAACCTCTATCTACACTCTCGACACTAGATACAGGATCACTACATAGATACTACATAAATATATATGCGCGTGTAGAGGAGCCCAAACGTCTAGTAACTGTCTTCCCCTTCCCATGCGGTCAACGATTGTGCACTGAACCTGGACCTCTATCTACAGTCTCGACACACAGAAATAATACGACAGACGCGACCCTAAGGTCGTCCCAATCTCTGGTCATGATGTTAGAATTAGGATATAGGAGTCTGGTACGATCACAGTCTATGAGTGTGTCCTGGGGTGTCAATATACTCAGGTACGTACATCGAGGTGCTACGAAGCATCTAACAATTATTCTAAGATGTTACGATGAACGTCAGCACCAGGTTGTGATCCGAACGCGAAGTATCGAACGTCAACATAAATACGTGCATAAAGTACATAAAGGACAACAAATATCTGTAATCTGAAATACAGGATGGCAAGGTACACTTGCCTGCGTGCGGCTGTTGATGATGGGGTCCCGGTACCACATCCAAGCCCTCAGGTCCCGCAGTACCTAGAGATGAGATACAAACCAAAATTAATAATCTATTCTACGCCAAACAGGGATGCGACACACATCTACACCTAAACTCAGTCTCAATCTCAAATAGTTAACTACTAATTTCACATTCCTCAATCTCTGATCCTTGATCCGATATAACACTTATCTAAAATCAATCACCTGTATAATATCATCAGACCCAATCCTCAATCCCCAATATTCATCATGATATTTTTCAGTAGTTCAGGTCATGATCATCCTCAGATTTTACCCTGGTATTCACCGACATTAATATGTACGTTTAAAATATATCAACCTTGAATAAGATAAATATTAATTATTTAAACCCTCGATTATACAAAACATTAATTTAATTATTTGAATACAGCTTTCAAATAACCTAGCTACTACTCAAATAAATTCATTATTTAATATTAGCTCTCAATAATAACCAATGTTTTGGGTGGTGCACAGCCGAAGTCGGGGTGGTGCGGCACTGTCGGCAGCAGGCGGGGTCAGAGTGGTCTGAGTCGGGGTCAGGAGCGGTGGTGCCAGCAGTTGCCGGAGTGGTGCGGCGCTATCGGCAGGGCCGGAGTTGAGTCAGTCGGTCGGCCGGAGATATGGTCTTCAAGAAGAAGAAAGGAAAAAGAAGAAGAAATGAAGAAGAAGAAATTTGTAAAGAATAAATATGAAGGAGGGAGGAAAGAGAGAGAGGGGAGGTTTCCAATGCCTAGGGATTAGGGCCTGCTTGGTATGTGTGCATTAAAAAGACACTTTATAGGGTTGGTGATGAGAGTGTGTGGGAGGGATGCTCCAATTCAAATGGAGGGTTAAGATTGAACATGGAGGATTGGGTTTTTCCATGCAAAGGAAGGGAATTTTTTTTTGACTAGGTCAAAGAATGGTAGGCTCTCCATTTGGTCTTGGCCAATGAGGTGAGGACACCTAATTCAATAAATTGCAACTAAGCCCCTTAAATTCGAAAAATTACACGAACACATGAAATGATACAAAAATTATGGGAAAAATAGTGTTTGGTGATTTGCATAGTGAGGGGGTATTGTGTGTTTGGCATGGGTTAAATTAAATGGGCATTGAGATTAATTGGGGATTAAAATAGGATTAAAAAAAATTGGTATCCCCGATTTAAATAGAATTAAAGTTTCCCGTGCTTTTAAATTAAATGGGGGCACTTGGGATCAAAATTTAGAGATAACGCAAAGGTCAAAAATGGTGGGGGCTTGGAGTCAGTCTTGGACCCTTTAGTTGGTCTGGCTCAATGTGTTAAGTTGGTATCTCAAAATTGAGGGTAACGATACATGTGTCCGACACGGAATTAAATATGGGATTTAGGATACGAGAAATTATGCGATTAATTTAAGGCACAACCGATTTGATTTTTTTGTGACAAAAAAGTCCAGTGCCTAAATTGGCGAGTCAAGTCAGAAGTACAATAGTCCGATGGAATTTCTGGGCTGATATTGGGCTCCGAATAAATCAACAATGATAGGGTACGCCAAGGGTTTAATTAATAAATAACAGACAATGCAACTCTACTCTAAACCTCAAACATCTGCTGCTAAACCAAAATTTTTCCAATCCATACCTGACTATCTATAGAATTTATCGAGGGGGTTTACATTCTTCCCAACTTAGAAAAATTTTGTCCCCGAAATTAAAAATAAATCACGATAATAGCTAAGAGAATTTAAAACAACTAGTAATCAAATGCCGTACGTAAATTCGTACGTTGCTCCTCAAATAAATATGGGAACCGCTAGCGAATAGAATCCTCGCGCTCCAAGGTAGACTCGCCTGGCGAATGATGCTTCCATGCAACTCTGACCAGTCGAATAGTCTGCCCTCTCAAAGTCTTCTCGCTGCGATCGAGGATCTCAACTGGCTGCTCTACGGAAGATAGACTGGGCCCGACTGTAATCTCCGAATGATCAAGCACGTGGCTAGGGCTGCGACATATCTTCTTAGCTACGATACGTGAAATACGTCATGCACTCCTTCTAATGATGGAGGCAATGCAAGAGGGTAAGCCACTTCGCCAACTCGTTCCAAGATGTCAAAAGGCCCGATGTACCTCGGACTCAGCTTGCCTCTGCCTCCGAATCTGATGGTACCACGAGTAGGTGATATCCTCAAAAATATCTGGTCACCCTTCTTGAACTCCAATGGTCTACGGTGAGTATCTGCCAAATGTTTCTGTCTGTCCTGTGCTGCACGCAGGTGGCTCTGAAACTGCTTGACCTTCTCCACTGTCTGTGTCACCAACTCTGGACCAAGTATCTGACGCTCTCCCACGTTACTCCAACAAACTGGCGAGCAACATTTTCTGCCATACAGTGCCTCATAAGGTGCCATCTGTATGCTAGCCTGGTAACTGTTATTGTAGGAGAATTCTACCAAGTGTAGGTTGTCCTCCCAAGATCCTCCAAAATTAATCATGCACGCTCTCAACAAATCTTCTAATATCTGTATCGTGCGCTCTGACTGACCATCAGTCTGTGGATGATATACAGTGTTAAACTTGAGATGAGTTCCTAGGCTCTCCTGCATACTCTGCCAAAAATGCGGCGTGAATCTAGAATCACGATCTGATACGATGCTGACAGGCACTCCGTGTAATCGTACTATCTGTCTCATATATATGTCAGCTAAAATCTCTATGGACTGCCCAACTCTGAAGGGCAAGAAATGTGTAGACTTGGTGAGTCTGTCTACGACAACCCAAACTGCATCCTACCCGCTAGGGCTCTGCGAGAATCCTGTGACGAAGTCCATGGTAATGTGTTCCCACTTCCACTCAGGAATTTAAAGCGGCTGCAATAATCCTGCAGTCTCTGATGTTCAGCCTTGACTTGCTGATAAACTAAATATTTCGCCATGAATCTTGCAATCTCTTTCTTCATCCCATGCCACCAGAAATGCTGTCTCAAGTCTCAGTACATCTTCGTACCCCCGGAATGAATAGAATAAATCGAGCTATATGCCTTGGTCATCAACTCTTGGCGTAGCTCGCCACTCGAAACGTATAGGCGATCTCCACACCTCAACATTCCGTCTTCATGAATCCTTAGTCCCGTCTGTATGCCGGCCTCCGTCCTCTCTCGTAGACGTCAAAATCTCGCATCTGTAGGTAGGGCTGCCCTGATCCTCTCAATCAGTGTAGACTGAACCTCGAGACTGGCCATCTGTCCATCCATGCCTGGCAATACAATCTCAATCCCAAGCTCCTGGAGGTCCTCTAGCAATTGCCGCTGAGTCATCAAAAAGTATGCCATGGGCTTCCTGCTTAAGGCATCTGCTACTACATTCGCCTTACCAGGGTGGTACTGCAACTCAATGTCATAATCTGTCATCAACTCTAGCCAGCGTCTCTGCCTCATGTTGAGCTCCTTCTACGTGTAGATGTACTTCAGGATTTTATGATCTGTGTAAATCTCAACACGCTCACCATAAAGGTAATGTCTCCATAGCTTTAGTGCAAATATTACTGCAGCTAGCTCCAAGTCATGCGTCGGATAGTTCTTCTCATGAACTCTCAGATGTCTCGTTGCGTAGGCTATCACCTTACCGTGTTGCATCAGTACACATCCTAATCCGCTCCCAGACGCATCACTGTACACTACAAATTCTCCTGATCCTGAAGGTAGTGTCAAAATTGGTGCTGATGTCAGACGCTTCTTCAGCTCATCAAAACCCGCCTGACACTCGTCGGTCCAGATAAACTCCTTGCCTTTAAGCGTCAGTCGCGTTATAGGCGCAACTATCCTCGAGAAGTTTTCCATGAACCTCCGATAATATCCGACAAGTCTGAGGAAACTCTTGACCTCTGTAACTGACGTAGGGGTAGGCCAGGTCTCAACTACAATTATCTTCTCCGGGTCAACTGCTAGTCCATCTCCGGTGATTATGTGCCCCAAAAATGGTACTTTATCCAGGCAGAACTCACTTTTGCTGAGCTTGACGTACAACCTCTCATGCCTCTCATGCTCCTCCTGGCTCTTGGTATATACCAAGATATCGTCGATAAATACCACCACGAACTTATCTAAGTACTGGTGGAAGACGTTGTTCATCAAACACATAAATACAGCAGGCACGTTGGTTAAACCAAACGGCATGACTAAAAACTCATAGTGGCCATACTTCATCCAAAAGGCCGTCTTCTGGATGTCCTCTCTCCGTACCTTGATCTGATGATAACCGAATCTGAGATCGATCTTCGAGAATACACATGCACCACTAAGCTGATCAAACAAATTATCGATGCGCGGCAGTGGATACTTGTTCTTTATCATTACAGTATTTAGCGCCCTGTAATCGATACCCAAGCGTACCGTCCCGTCCTTCTTCGGTACAAACAGAATGGGTGCTCCCCATGGAGATACACTAGTCCGTAACCCTTATCTAAGAGATTATCTACTTGGACTTTCAGCTCAACCAACTCATTCGATGCTAGTCAGTAAACGGGGGAAGTAACTGGCTTGGCTCCTGGAGTCAACTCTATAGTGAACTCAATCTCTCGTCAGGTGGCAGTCCTGGGAGATCCTCTGGAAATACATCCTCAAACTCTGCTATTTAGTGAGGGTATATTGGTTCACCTTCTGCAATGTGTCTCGCTAGGGTAGGTTGGCACCATGCTCTCGGGCTCCCCGAAGAAACTCAAACTCTGGGTGATTTGGGGGTCTAAAGATGATACAACCACGATGGCAATCTAGCGTTGCATGGTATTGGCTCAACCAATCCATGCCTAGGATAATGTCATTGTCCGACATAGAGAAGACCAAAAATCGGGCAAGCATCTCTCGCCCGCAGACAACTACTGAACATGATCTACAAGTGTCACTAACAGGTACTATTCCACCTCCCGTAAGAATTCTCTTGATCTTCGAAAGGGGTACGGTGGCTATTCTATGGGTAGCCACAAAACTAACAGCTATAAAAGAGTGTGTGGCACCAGAATCAAATAGGACTAATGCTGGTAATAAAGCTACTAAGATAGTACCTGTGATCACTTCTCCGGTCGTCTCTGCCTCCTCTACAGTCATCGCATAGGCCTAACCAAGTCTCGGTGCGTGCCCTCAGCTGATGTCGAGCCTGATGGAAGTGGTCTGCCTGTGGGGCCAAGGGTGGCCTCCTCTAATTTTGCCTTGTGCTGGTGGTCGCTGTGCTCCAGCTCCTGCGTAAGGCGGCCTCGGTCCAGGAGGCTGCTGATAAGGCCTCGGTGCTGGCAGGGCTGGCCGATGAACCATCTGTGCTGGAGCCCTCTGGTCTGGGCAATCTCGGACTGCATGTTGGTCTGACCCACATCTCAAACAAGCGCCCAGTCTCCGTCGACAGTCCCTCAATAAATGTCCCTTTTTGACGCAGTAATGGCATATGGGAATGACATCTCCCTGCTGTGGTGCTGTCCTCTACTGCTGCTGCTGCTATACTAGAGGATGCTTCACAAGTCCTCCCTGTGGGGCTCAAACTTTCGATGATGACGCACAGGAGCGCTTTAGGCTGGCCTCCATCTTGTTGATGTGGTCCTGGCGTCGTGCTGCTAGTAATACCTCGGAGTAAGAGGTGGGAGGTATGGACCCGATAAACCTCTGGGTCTCGAAACTCAGGCCTTCATAAAACTTCTCGGCCTTCGCCTCCTCAGTGGGGATCAAGTACGGTGCAAACCTGCTCAGGCGGAGGAACTCAGCATTGTATTCCTCTACAGTCATACTCCCCTGCCTGAGGTTCTAAAATCTGTCCCGAAGCTCTGCTCGGGCAGTGGAGGGTATGTACATCTCCTGGAAGAGCCTAGAGAACTCTTTCCATGTGGCACGATCTGGTCCCAAATGCTGCTCCTAGAAAAGCCACCAGTGATGCGTATTTCCAGTGAACTGCATCCTGACGACCGTCATCCATCGGTGTCGGGGGAGGTCGGTAGCCTCCAGCTGGTGCTGAATGCTGGTGAGCCAAGCGTGGACCTTTGTCGGCTCCTCTGTGCCGGCAAAAGGTTACGGCATCAAACAACGGAAGTCTATGACAGACCCCTACGTCGACTGGTATGCTGGTGGTGACACCTGCCCCAAGGCCGTCATGATACTCTCTCTCAGGGTCTCAGCCTGGCGCTGCTGGGCCTGCTGCTGAGCCTGCTGCTGGACCTGCTGATGGGCATGCATTATCACATACATCATCTGGAATATCTGTGTCCCATCCATCGGTTGCCCTGCGGGGAATGGCATATAGGGAATCTGGGGTAGGAATGGTGGAGGTGGTGGTAGCTGCTGCTCCTCCTGACTCGGGATCCTCTGATCCTCATGTCCTGCCTGATGTGGATCTGATGCCCGTCTGACGATACCTCGGGCTGTCCTGATGACTGCCCCAAGGGATCTGGAGTCAGCATAAGGACCTGCTCCAGTTCTGTTTCCCCGGATGATCATGCGTCACGGGGGACATCGCCAAGATGTACGATGCGTCCACTACAGAGATTCATAACTCTAAAAAGAAGTCATGACTGCGATCGGCGTTGAGGGAAATAAATAAGATACAATTTGGTAAAAGATATCAAGATAGAGGTGTCATGTGAAGGTTTCAAACTTTGCAGATAAGATTCCTAATATCTATTCCTAATTTGCAGGCTCGCTTGGCACAGTCAGGTGACCAAGACGATTAAATTAGACCTGTATGGGCCACCACAAAAACCTTGTCACGCCCCGGTTCCATTGGGAAGGAACCGAGTCACGTGGCAATGGCCAGCAACGTACTTCGGCGGGCATCCTAATCTAATGGGCCCGTCGGAGTACACTTAAGCTTTAAAGTACAATGAATAACCCATTACATAACACATAAATAGTCAATCAAAATCTCATCCACAGGCAGCAATATAAGAGCACAATAGAGGTAAATACAACAACTAATGTGCAGAAAGGAAATGTCCAAGATAAGTATCAAGTACAAATACTAGAGTAGTCATACGGGAACAAACCCGCTAGTACAAAATACTGGAATGAAAGTAAGCAATAAGATAACTTGGAACGACATCAGGTAACTAGGTAATGATACCGTCCCAAGGAAGGAGTCACTACCAGCGATCAGGAGAAGTCCTCAGGGATGACCTCGTCCTCGACAGTGAGTATAGCTGCTGGATATGTGCCCGGCCCCTACTCCTTCGGGTAATCCTCGTCTCCTACACCTGGAAGGGAACCAGGTCCTCAGAGAGACTTAACAAGGTACAAAAATATAGCATGCCAAGTATAACAGAAAGTCCAAATACAACGACAGGGTACTCTATCATGACCAAACAAGTGTGACACAGTTTGAAGATAATGTTCGACGCGTGGGCTATCTAAAATAAAACCGTAGCTCTGGACATGGAAACACACGGAATGTACCACAGCTCTAGTCAAAGAGTCACACGGGTGATACCACTACACTAGATACCGGATCACTACATAGATACTACATAAATATATAAGCGCGTGCAGAGGAGCCCAAACGTCTAGTAACTGTCTTCCCTTTCCCAAGCGGTCAACGATTGTGTGCTGAACCTGAACCTCTAACTACAGTCTCGACACACAGAAATAATTTGACAGACACGACCCTAAGGTCGTCCCAGTCTCTGGTCATGATGTCAGTATCAGGATACAGGAGTTTGGCACGATCACATTGTGTGAGTGTGTCCTGGGGTGTCGATATACTCAGGTACGTACATCTAGGTGCTATGAAGCATCTAACAATTATTCTAAGACATTACGATGAACGTCAGCACCCGGTTGTGATCCAGATGCGAAGTATCGAACGTCAACATAAATACGTGCACAAAGTACATAAAGAACAATAAATATCTATAATCTGAAATACAGGGTGGCAAGGTACACTTGCCTGCGTGCAGCTGCTGATGACGGGGTCCCGGTACCACGTCTAAGCCCTCAGGTCCCATAGTACCTAGAGATGAGATACAAACCAAAATCAATAATCTATTCTACGCCAAACAGGGATGCGACACACATCTATACCTAAACTCAGTCTCAATCTTAAATAGTTAACTACTAATTTTACAGTCCTCAATCTCTGATCCTTGATCCGATATAACACCTATCTCAAATCAATCACCTGTATAATATCATCAGACCCAATCCTCAATCCCCAATATTCATCATGATGTTTTCAGTAGTTCAGGTCATGATCATCCTCAGATTTTACCCTGGTATTCACCGGCATTAATATGAACGTTTAAAATATATCAACCTTGAATAAGATAAATATTAATCATTTAAACCCTCGATTATACAAACCATTAATTTAATTATTTGAATGCCGCTTTCCAATAACCTAGCTACTACTCAAATAAATTCATTATTTAATATTAGCTCTCAATAATAACCAATATTTTGTTATCACCGCATTATGTCACTACAATTTAACCTGCTCCTCAATTAACCATCAAATGCTTGGAACAATCATATCAAACCCTAAAACTCCACGCATTTATAAACCCTAAATCCAATATAGCAAACATAAACCCTAAATCCAATAGCATACGTAAACCCTAAATATGTTCTATATAACATTACACAACACAATACTACACAAGGAGAACTCAAGAGAGGGGGAGAAGTATACCTAGGCGATGAGTTGGGTCGCTGGCCGGAGCGAGGTGGTGCATGGGGGGGATGACCAAAGTGAGGTGGGGGTGGCCGGACTGGATGGGTGTCGATGGTGGTGGTAGTGATATCGTGGTGGTGGTGGTGGTGATAGTGAGAGATTATGGTGGTGGTGGTGGTGATGGTGAGAGCTTGTGGTGGTGGTGATCTCGTGGTGGTGGTGGTGGTGATGGTGAGAGCTTGTGGTGGGGGTGGTGGTGATAAGACCGGACAGGAAGGAGTTGACCGGATAAGGGAGGAGGTCGGGATAAGAAGCTTTGAAGTGGAGGAGGTCGGTGCACAGTCGAAGTCGGGGGTGGGGTGCTGCACTGGCCGGAGTGGGAGTAGAGTGCGGGTGGTGCACAGCCGAAGTCGGGGTGGTGCGGCGCTGTCGACAGCAGGCGGGGTCAGGGTGGTCTGAGTCGGGGTTAGGAGCGGTGGTACCAGCAGTCGTCGGACTGGTGTGACGCTGTCGGCAGGGCCAGAGTTGAGTCAGTCAGCCGGCCGGAGCTGTGGTCTTTAGGAAGAAGAAGTGTCATGCCCCATTCCCAAAATACCGAGGGGCCGGACGCGTGATAATGGCCAGCAGCACGCACCGATGGACAACCCAAGTTAATGGATCCATCAGGGCATACTTAAGCTGTAAAATAAGTCTACGACAATATGGCACAACTAATCTCATCCACATAAGATATAAAATATGATCCACATAATAAGTAAGGAATATAAATCATCAGCTAGTCTCACAAAGTGCTTTGGGGAACAACCCGATAAATATCTGATACAATGGTTCAATAGACCAGAAATAAATGACTGAAATAAATAAATACTGAGCAAGAAACATGGATGCTCAGGAGAAGTCCTCGTCTAACACCTCGTCCTTGGAAGGCGGTACAGCTCCTGGATCAGCTCCTGCTCCGGTCCCGTATACCTCGGGATAGATCTCGTCCTCAAATCCTGGGGACAAAATCCGGATCCAGGTCCTCAGGGGACATAGCAAGGTACAAGAAAGCTCATGCCAAAATAAATGCAGTGCAGAAAATAATTGGAATAAACAGGGCAAGTAAGTAACCATCTATGTGAAAATATAAGTGAGAGCAGCACGAGTACTTAGGCTGTGCCACTACAAGCTCTGTGTCGGGGTACCGGTAGTAGAAATAAACACGTAATGTGCCTAGCTCTGCTACGAGAGTCTACGGCCTCACAATAGTAGTAGATATATATAGAAAACAGCCTGTAGCCTGTGTGTCTCTCCCCACCCCATGTAACCACGCATATCATAACCATAACGTCTCATATCCATGTCAAGCGGGATCATCACTAATGCAATAAGTCATATGTATCTATGAATATAATATCTCTGTCAAGTCCTGTATCCTATACAGAATCACCACGAATATCTCAGGAATTTCCTGTCTCATTAACAGTATCAAGTATCCTGGGTCGTATGGTACTTGATAAGACAAATACGAGAATATAAAGTGTCACGAATGTCCATCTCTACATGACAATACCCAACACTGCGTACAGTGTTGGCACCCGACTAATAATTGGACGCTAAGTACGTCACACGGTCCTAGGTTGAGCATGCACAGCAATATAAATAAAGCAAGGAAATTATATAACAATACTGCAGAGTTTGACAAGGTACACTTGCCTGGTGTTTAAATATCAACAGTTATCCCGGTATCAGTGGATCCTGTAGGTACTACTCCAAAAGCTATAATAAATATCACTAACAGTCTCAGAAGATATCAAATAGCTAAAAACGCCTGTCCTTACGTCCAATTTGGACACAGGGGCAAAAAGGACATTTCTGGCCCAAAGCGGGGTCCACATGTGGGCTACTTTGCACCAAAAAGCGTGTCAGGGTCAAGGTCTCCAAATTCCTTAAACTCAGTGTCTATAAGTCAGGAACGATGATACGAACCCAACGGAACATCCAGAATTTAATTCCGATGAGCCGTTCACAAAATCACCCGTCAAGTGGAACCTGTGGGGCCCACGATACGTAATTTTGTCAACGTTCTCAGAATCAGACCAAACATGAGTCACAGGACCAGCGTATTGCTACGAGTCCGATGGCATAAATTTTGTCTCGATCCGACGTGTGTACACAAAGTTACAGCGTGTTCCAGAAAAGTCGGATATGGGGCGTTGTCCGTGGATACGCACTGATTTTGGTGTGCTCGCACATCCGAATCAGCTTGTACGAAATCTCGCACGTCCGTATCAACGATGTGCACGTATCGGTGAAGACCGTACGCGACCAAGTCGTCCCGTTTGGCGGGGCGTACTCAGTTCCGGGGTAAAACAGGGCATTGTTTTTCCTATTTTTGGATCGTGGTGTGCGATCACCACAGGACGCGATGCACCGAGCGGGTTGCATGGGCACCGAAAGGGTTATACAGTCTACGCGTAGCAACTGACGGAAACTAAATCGGAGTTGCGAAGAGAAAATAATACCTGAACAGGGCTCCGCGAACGCTGAATTCCACGTGTCCGAGAGTCAACTTCATGTCCTGGTCGAGAGTTCCCGCGTCCTCGTGTCTGCCGTGAGTCCTGGCTAGGGCTCTGATCGAGACCACAGGGGGGGATTCACCGGAGGGGTCGGTCTCGAGGTCGGGCTGGGGCAGCGGCTTCGTACAGTCTGGTCCGAGCGGGGCTGGGTCGACGACGGGAGCGGAGTCGAACAGAGGGGCGGGGTTGTGGGGAGAAGAGGAGGCTGCCGTGGGGTAAGTCGACGGCGGGCGGAGAGGAACTCGGCCTGGCGGAGGTGGGGAGTCAGGCTCGGCGTGCGGGGAGTCGTTGGCGGCTAGCTAGGGTTCCGGTCAGGACGGGGAGCGGCGACTTAGGAGAAAGAGCGAGGCGGCTGCTGTGGGAATCTCAAGGAGGCGGCTGCCTAGGGCACGAACGCCGAGGCACACTTATAGGGCCACCGCCGGGTCGGAATCACTGTTCCGACCTGAAAGAAATTTTAGGGTTCGGTTGGATTGCGGATCCGGGTCGGGTTTGGCTCTGTTTGGTTTGGGTTTATAAAGCCAATAGTTTTTAAGGCTTTAAACGCGTTTTCGGAGTCCAATAAATTTACCGAAAAATATCCTGCGTCTGGTTTTCCATTTGCAACTATAAAATATTATTTCTATAATATTTTAACACCAATGTACAGCATTTAAAATTCTTTAGATCACTATTACCTTTGTTTTAAATTCCAGAAAATATACCGAAAATCCGTGAAAAATTATATTAAAATTTCTCTAAAAATTAGGGTGTTTACAATATACCCCTTTAAGAGGATTGCGTCCTCGCAATCAAAGAATAAGTACTACAAGAAGAATTATGGTATTTACAAGATTTCTTAGGTGACCACTGCATTCGTGAATAAGTGGGGATAATGCTGGCGCATACTATCTTCTCGTTTCCAAGTTGTTTCACCAGGAGAATGATGTTTCCAAGCTACATGAACCAGTCTGATTGTCTGTCCCCGTAATGTCTTCTCACTGACGTTGAGGATGCCCATTGGTTGTTCTTCATATCTCAAGCTTGGGCCTACTGCGATCTCTGAATGATCGACTACGTGACTTGGGTCGGTCACGTACCTTCGCAGCTGCGAGACGTGGAATACGTCATGCACTCCCTCTAAGGATGGAGGTAATGTAAGATGATAAGCCACCTCACCAACGCACTCTAGAATGTCAAATGGCCCAATATACCTTAGGCTCAACTTGCCTCTGCTCCCGAATCTGATAGTACTACGAGTGGGCAAAATCCTCAAGAACACGTGCTCTCCTTCTTTAAACTCTAGGGGACGTCTGTGTGTATCTGCCCAATGCTTCTGTATATCTTGAGCTGCTCGAAGATGATTATGGATCTGTTTTACCTTCTCCACTGTCTGTGTTACCAATTCTGGACCCAGTATTTGACGTTCACCAACGTCACTCCAACATATAGGCGATCTGCACTTTCTTTCGTATAATGCCTCGAATGGTGCCATCTGAATGCTGGCCTGATAACTGTTGTTGTAGGAGAACTCCACTAAGTGTAAATAATCTTCCCAAGATCCTCCAAACTCTAGCATACATGATCGCAACATATCCTCCAAGATCTGAATGGTGCACTCCGATTGGCCATCTGTCTGTGGGTGTTATCCTATGCTGAATTTGAGTCTGGTTCCCAGGCTCTCTTGCATGCTTCTCCAGAAATAAGATATAAATCTCGAATCTCGATCCGATACAATACTAACCGGCACTCCATGTAATTTGACGATTTGTCGCATATACATGTCGGCTAGTACCTCTGTGGACTGTCCAACTCTAAATGGCAAGAAGTGTGCCGATTTAGTGAGTCGATCCACAATAACCCATACTGCATCTCTTCCGCTTGGGCTTCTTGGAAATCCTGTGACAAAATCCATCGTGATATGTTCCCACTTCCATTCTGGTATAGGAAGCGGTTGTAACATACCTGCAGTCCTCTGATGCTCGGCCTTTACTTGCTGGCAGACTAAGCATTTGGCCACAAATCTTACAATTTCCCTTTTTATTCCATGCCACCAGTAATACTGTCTCATGTCTCGGTACATCTTGGTTCCTCCTGGGTGAACAAAGTACATAGAGCTATGTGCTTCAGTCATTAACTCTTGTCTCAGTTCTCCATTTGGAACATACAAGTGATTTCCAAACCTCAATGTCCCATCTTCATGTATGCGAAGTCCTGTCTGTATGCCTGCTTCTGTCCTCTCTTTCAATTTTCTAAATCTAGCATCGGTGGGCAATGCCTCCTTAATCTTCTCCACGAGTGATGACTTAATTTCAAGATTAGCCATCAAGCCGTTCTGTCCTGGTAAGACAACCTCTATCTGAAGCTCCTGTAGATCTCTTAATAACTCGGGCTGTATTATCAAAAAATAAGTCGTAGGCTTCCTGCACATTGCGTCTGCTACAACATTCGCCTTTCCCGGATGATATTGTAGATTAATGTCAAAATCTACCATCAATTCAAGCCAACGTCTCTGCCTCATGTTAAGCTTCTTCTGAGTATGTACATACTTCAGACTTTTGTGATCTGTAAAGATGTCTACTTTCTCCCCATAAAGGTAGTGCCTCCAAATCTTCAATGCAAATATGACTGCTGCTAGCTCTAGATCGTATGTTGGGTAGTTCTTCTCGTGGACCTTCAACTGTCTCGATGCATAGGCAATGACTTTGCCATGTTGCATCATGACACATCCCAATCCACTACCCGGTGCATCACTGTAAACAACAAAACCTCCTGACCCTGAAGGAAGAGTCAAGACAGGTGCTGTTGTTAATCTTTTCTTCAATTTCTCGAAGGCCTTCTGGCAGTCTTTTGTCCATAAAAACTCCTGGTCTTTGCGTGTCAGCTTCGTCATCGGTTCTGCAATCCTCGAGAAATTTTCTATAAACTTTCGGTAATATCCCGCAAGTCCGAGAAAACTTCTCACCTCTGCAACTGATGTGGGTGTAGGCCAGGTCTCTATTGCCGCAACTTTCTCTGGATCCACTGAAAGTCCTTCTCCTGAGATGATATGTCCCAAGAAAGGTACTTTGTCCATACAGAACTCACACTTACTGAGTTTGGCATATAACTTCTTCTGTCTCAAGGTCTCTAACACGATTCTGAGATGCTCCTCATGCTCTTCATGGCTCTTGGAATATATAAGAATGTCGTCAATGAACACAACCATAAATTTATCCAAGAACTGATGAAAGACTTTGTTCATTAAACTCATAAACACTGCTGGTGTGTTGGTTAAACCAAACGACATCACCAAGAACTCATAATGTCCGTACTTGGTCCTGAAAGATGTCTTTGGTATGTCTTCCTTCCTTACTTTGATCTGATGGTAGTCGGATCTAAGGTCAATCTTCGAGAATACCCTAGCACCACTCAATTGATCGAATAGATCATCAATGCGTGGTAAGGGATACCTATTCTTGATGGTTACAGCATTCAGTGCCCTGTAGTCAATGCATAACCGTACTGTTCCATCCTTCTTTGGCACAAATAATATGGGTGCTCCCCAAGGTGAAATACTGGGCCGAACGAAACCCTTCTCCAGAAGATCGTCAACCTGTTCTTTCAACTCCACTAACTCCTTAGGTGCTAGCCGATATACTGATGAAGTGATAGGCTCTGCTCCTGGAGTTAAGTCTATTATGAATTCTATTTCCCGATCAGGCGGTAAACCAGGAAGATCATCAAGAAATACATCCACAAACTCAGATATGACTCTTGGGTAACCTGTCTCCCCTTATACAGATAGTACCCTAAGAGTAGGCTGAACTCCTTGCTCTGCTGCTCCTCGAAGAAACTCGAATTTTGGATGTCCAGGCGGTCTAAATATAACCTTTCCAAGCCGACAATCAAGAGTCGCATGATACTGACTTAACAGTCTATAGCAAGTACAATATCATAGTCAGGCATAAAAAAGATCAAAAATTGGGCTCGCATCTCTCTTCCACAAACTACTACAAAATATGATCTACAGACGTCACTAACCGGAATAATTCCACCTCCCGTAAGAATTTTCTTCATCTTCGGAAGGGGTGCAGTAGCTACTCTATGGGTGGCTACAAAGCTAGCTGCTATAAATGAATACGATGCTCCAGAATCAAATAATGCTACTGCTGGTAATAAAGCTACTAAAATAGTACCTGCGATGACCTCGCCTGCAGTAGCTTCCTGCTCAACAGCTAATGTGAATGCCTGGCCTCTTCCCTGAGCTGGACCTCTCTGCTGCTGCTGCTGAAATAGGGTTGCTTGTGGTGCCAGTGGTGGTCTCTGCTGGTAGCCCCCTGTAGCTGGTGGTCTAACTCCTCCAGCTCCTGTCTGCTGTGCTCCTACTACTGGATAAGCTGGTCGTGGTGCAGGTGTTTGTGTTATTAAACGAAATAATGAAAGTGTATTTCAATGACAGGGTTTATGCGAAACCCGTGCCCTTTGGTTTACAAACAAACTTGTACAATTTAATCCTATATGATGTAGGAGTATAATTTATTTAATCTGGGTATAAATTGCTATAGGTGTCTGATCTGTAGTCGATCACTTTAGCCCTTGGACCACACGATGTTGAAGAAGTGCCGTAGAAGACAGGTAGCAGCTTCGATGGTTGCAGAAGAGGGTGGATGCACGATGCCAAAGTCGTCGATCCCTACTCTTTGCCTGAGCTCCGGACTCTCTTTCTCTCTCTCTTGACCTCCGGTTCGATCTTTCTGGGAAGTTTGACCTTGTGATATGGTATTGGTTTTCTTGACCAATTTTTTGACCCTACAATTTGTCTCTTTCTTCCCCATTGATAGGGTCTCTATTTATAGAGTTTTGGTGACAGTAACCACTCCGTCGGTATAAAAACCGAGGAGTGGGAAGTACAGCACCCTTTTACACAACGATTAAGATAACCAATGTCTGCGTATATATGACCTTTTGAGTGAGCATGTAACGCGTGTCCAACTAAGGGGACAAAACGCGTTTATCTGCTGCGAAGATCACGACGTAGAAGCCATGTAGGTAGGTATCCCTTGTGTAGAAGAGGTTGGCGTAGAAGCCAAATGACTGTCACCCTGGCGTAGAAGCCGAACAGGCGTAGAAGCCGAACAGGCGTAGAAGCCGAATAGGCATAGAAGCCGAATAGGCATAGAAGCCGAGTGGTCGTAGAGGCCGAGTGGGCGTAGAAGCCGCGTGAGCACAGATCCTGAATGGGCGTAGAAGCCGCTGCGTACCGTGCCAGAGTGCTGATGTGGACGTCTTAGCCAGAATTATGGCTTTTGAAGATGTAATCAAATCTCTTGCAGAGATTTGCCACCATCTTATGCATTAAATACGGAGGCGTGTTTTGAAGGTCTGCAGTTCTTCTATGCATCCGTCGCAGAGACGTGCCTCGAGGGGAACTGTCACCGCTCTGTGCAATTAGACGTAGAGACGTGGCTCGAGTCCCGTACGAAGTGCAGCTTTTGACGTGGCAGACGGTTTATCTACTGCGGAGCATAAAACAGCTCATGTTTGCCTGTGTAAAACAAGGCAGCGTATTCCCTTGTACGCGAAAGAGCGGTTTACGCTGAGGGAACTTCAGTAAACGACGGTTCGGTGATGTTTTAACCAAATCCTCTACATTAAATGCAAAGATCCGCCATCATACTGTGGGGCGCGTCTCGAGGGGTCTGCCATCGTTTCCAGCCGTCGTCTGGGTAGCCGTGCAGCACTTTTTGTCAGGAGTCAGAGGTCAAATTTACTGCCTGACTTGACAGGTTCATTTCGGGAAAGATGAAGCGTTCCTCGTACGCTTTAACGCTGTTTTGAAAGCGGATGAGTTTTATGCCATGGAGGCGATGAAGAACCCTGTTTACGCTGGAGTGGCCTGGACGTACTACACTTACGCGGATGGTCCTTTGAGCTTATTCTTCACGCTGTGTTTTAGCGAAAAAAGCTCTGTTGCATGCTTGATGGCTCTGAAGGCCTCTGTTTACGCTCCTCTGCATCAAGAGGCTGCGTAGATCCTCCCAGCATATTTTTCATGCTTCTACAAGACCCCCTTCAAAGCTTTTAAATTCTTGGAATTTGAAATGCTTTGAATGAAGCATGAACGACCCCTTGTAACTCGAAATGTTTCAGCGTTGAAACGGTCGATGCTGACTTTATGGCGGATTTATTGGGGACCGCTGTGATCTCTTTCGCCTATAAAAAGGCTGGGGGGGTTAACCTGTTCTCCCCATATTCCAATCACCATGCAGGAATGATCGCCGGAGTTCGTCGGGTCGACCTGAGGAAGAAGGAGATCATTTTCTTCCAGTATGTAGGGAGCCAAAAAAGATGGCATCTTCGAGCAAGTGTCCACTGCAACGATGGATCATGGAAGGATATCTTAGCCTTCCTTGCTCGGGATAATCAACAACTTTGTATGGTGGTTCTTCCGGGAGGAGGGAAGGATCATATTTCACCATACGGCTGGCAAGCTGTATCTCTTCTCCTGAGACCCCCGCGGACGAGATTAGACAAACCGTAATCTGTCATCCTCGATCAAGTTGGGCTAAAGAAGCCTCAACTGGATCGACCATGGCGTATGGAGGATCTTCTTGTTCGTGACTGTGGTAGTCGATGCACTGTCTTCGAAGAAGAGGAAGATCTCCACCCATGCGAGAACCTGTCAAACCAGCTTCTGGGCGATCTTCAGACGATGAGGGGGTATCTCCTTTGTAGACGGAGTTTTCCTCAGATGTAATCATAAAAATAGAGAAAAACCCTTGTAGATTGGATTTCCCTCATATGTAATCATGATTTTTGATTTTAATAAAATTGTCTTATTCTTCATATGATCATCTTGCCATATGTTGCTGTGAAGTCTGAATATGTGTAGCTTCGACACGTCTGAATCTTTATGTCGACTCTGATAGAAAGAGTATTAGGCCCTATCCTTTACGCATAACGAATAGTCCATAGAACGTTGTTTAAGCATTTTGAATATTTAGAACTGTCATATTGCTAGGACTGAGAGACCGCGTAGAGCTCTGAACTATTGCTTCTGATGAACAGAACTTTGTTCGACTTCGTCTTCAAGAATGATCTCTCGAAACTCCCTTGGAACAGGGTCGAGGTTTTGGCTGTCAAACTGAGTTTGCCATCTTGATAGACGAGATGTTCAGACAGGAGTCTGGATGAACCTCCAATTTTGGACCCGAGAAGAGTAATTTCTCAATGTTTGAACTCTGTATGCTTCGGGTACTTGGGATGCTCTGGGTCAAGAACGAGTATCTTCTGTGTGAACTCTTGGCAATTGACCGCTTTGGGGACTATTCGATTATACGGAAAGTCGTGGAGCATGAAATCATCAGTCTGTAGCCTCTGGGCGTAAAACACCATCGAGCGTGAAATCATAGACTTGTGGTTCCTGAGCGTGAAGTCATAGGTTTGTTGCCTCTCGAGCATAAAAGCTACCGAGCACAAAGGCATCTGGACATAAAACCATTGACTCATAGCTGTCAAACGTAAAGCCGTAGATTCGTAGCTGTCTAGCGTAGAAAGCTCCTTTAGCGTAGGACTGGAGATCTGTAGCCTGTGAACATAGAACACCATCGAGCGTAAAGTCGTAGACTTGTGGTTCCTGAGCGTGAAGTCGTAGGTTTGTTGCCTCTCGAGCATAAAAGCTACCGAGCACAAAGGCATCCGGACATAAAACCATAGACTTATAGCTGTCGAACGTAAAGCCGTAGATTCGTAGCTGTCGAGCGTAGAAAGCTCCTTTAGCGTAGAACTGTATATTTGTAGCTCCTGAAAAGAAAATTTCTTCGAGCGTGAAGTTTGCGGATCTGTTGCTTCTGATCGTAAACTGAGCGCCACCGAGCGTGAGATCATCGATTTGGTATCTGCTGAGCGTAAAGTCGTAGGTTTGTAGCCTCTCGAGCATAAAAGCTACCGAGCACAAAGGCATCCGGGCATAAAACCATAGACTTATAGCTGTCGAACGTAAAGCCTTTGATTCATAGTTGTCGAGCGTAGAAAGCTCCTTTAGCGTAGAACTGTATATCTATAGCTCCTGAAAAGAAAATTTCTTCGAGCGTGAAGTTTGCGGATCTGTTGCTTCTGAACGTAAACTGAGCGCCGCCGAGCGTGAGATCATCGATTTGGTATCTGCTGAGCGTAAAGTCGTAGGTTTATGGCCTCTCGAGCATAAAAGCTACCGAGCACAAAGGCATCCGGGCGTAAAACCATAGACTTATAGCTTGCGAGCGTAAAACCGTAGATCTGTTGCTGTCGAACGTAGAAAGCTCCTTTAGCGTAGAACTGTATATCTGTAGCTCCTGAAAAGAAAATTTTTTCGAGCGTAAAGTTTGCGGATCTGTTGCTTCTGAGCGTAAACTGAGCGCCGCCGAGCGTGAGATCATCGATTTGGTATCTGTTGAGCCTAAAGTCGTAGGTTTGTGGCCTCTCGAGCATAAAAGCTATCGAGCACAAAGGCATCCGGGCGTAAAACTATAGACTTATAGCTTGCGAGCGTAAAACCGTAGATCTGTTGCTGTCGAGCGTAGAAAGCTCCTTTAGCGTAGAACCTGCTGAACCGTCTTGCACGAAAATATTTTCGAATTTGCTGACTGTCCGTCTTTCAAGGGTAGTGGGCTGACGTAGCATCCAATCATAACCCACTATTAATTGCGAGATATGGTTAGGGTCTCGAAGAGTCCGTCCGAGGATTCGAGGAGTCGACCCGATCTCTATATATATCCCAAGCTTTTGAGAGAAAAACTTTTTATCTGTCTTCTGCGAAAGAGAGCTTTCGACTGTTCGTATTTTTCTTCGTTCCTTCTCCGAGCACTTCGAATCTTCAGAAATGGCGTCGAAACAAACCCCCTCCGCTAAGGAAAAGAGTATAGGTTCTTCTTCTCATTCTTCTGCCCCAGCGAGGGAGTCTTCGGTCGGACAAGGCGAACTTCCTTCTGAGCGAAGTATCCCGCCGACGAGCAGCGCACCCGATCTTAGAGGTAGAGCCTTTGGGGTGACAAAAATGACAAAAAATCCTTCGCACACGTTGAACGTGACCACGCTAGGTCATTTTCATCTTTTACGCCCACATTTCTAATGTGCCAGCGTAAAGACTCCATATTTTCCTAGTTCTGAGCGTAAAAGCTCTGGCTACCAAAAATTGGCGTATATCATAAAATTTGAGTTTTACGCTTGTGGAGGGGACTTCCGGCGTAAAATAACCAAATTTGTACAATCCTGTATAGAGCACAGACTGTTGTTTCTTTGGTTTGTATATTTGTGCAAGATTTATAATGACATATTTTTCTTGCACTTTTGTAGTTAATTTGGGTTAGTCTCCACTGGCCGAGGTGATGGGTTCCGCTGCCGGGATGCTGCACTCGAACTATCTGGAGGATCTGTCCCAGGTGGCATTTCCCATCTCCGGACCCCAGTATCCTGAGGGAAGGGAGTTTTTGATATCGGCTCAGGGCGAGCGGACGCTGTTGAACATGATCAACGGAGAGCCCCTGACATACGTAGATGGGGAGCAGTACATAAAGCCGACTTTCCTCTTTGGGGACATGATTGACAAACAGTCCCAGACGAAGCCCAAGAGGGTGCCCTGGGTTTTTCCTGCCGGGAATTTGATCTTGTATCAGCCAACGATGTCGAGGGATTATCCCATCTCGGCTTTCTTCCACGCGACGCATCCCAGGAAGATGTCGTGGACGCTGACTCCTGATCTTTACGGCAAGCCGGGGAAGATCTTTTATCTGAAAGGAGCTGACCAGGGGTCGTTTGTCAGTCGCCCTTCCGGCATTGTGACATTGTTCAGGGGACTGTGCCCGGGCAGTGTTCCGAGTGAAGACAGCTCAGTGATCCAGCCGGTCCAATTGCCGACCTTCTGTAATGACTTCATGGGACGAGGCGGGGTATATCCCAAGGAGAATCCTCGGTGCAATGGGTGGATCACCCCAACAAACTCCCGATGGACATGCCTAGTTGATTGTGCCTTGAAGCACTTCCGGAGAGAGCTGGAGGGCATTGGACTGTATGCCGCTGTGAGTGCGACGAGCATCGGGTTGCCTCCCAATCCTAATTTATTCTTGGCACTGATGGAGCGATATATTTCGCTCACTGGCACCTTTGCCACTCTACTGGGGGAGCTGGGATTGTTCCTTCATGAGATGGCAGTTGTCTCAAGACTGCCGATGGGGGATACCCCATATGAAGAGTATGTTTCCACCAACCGGGAGTTGGAGGACTTGGACGCTCGGGTGGCGGAAGTATATCAGGAGCTGATGTGTCAATACTTCGTGTGCACTGCTTTTTATAACGAGCCTTCTGATTTGGCTCACACCACCAAGTGAATGTCCTACCTCTTCTTCCACCGAGCGAGGGGCGCCAAGTCGGAGAAAGTCTCGGGGGGCAAGAATGAGCCCATTAACTGTTTGGGCGTGCTCAGTGCCCAAGTCGTGGAGGATCTTATGGAGGAGCTAAACAATTAACCACCGCCTCCAGAGCGTCAGCTACCCCAGGATCGCCGAGCTCCCTGATGGCCCCGATCGAAAACTGAGAAGTCTTCTTCAAGCGCTCGAAATCTAGACTCTTCGCCAACACCATTGATATCATCATTTTCAAACCGGTGTAAAAGAGGCTGGTATGTTGCTCGGTCAACGCAACTAGATCCGACTGAACGCCAGGAGTGGCCGCAATATCAGCAAGTCCCTCTCCAAGGATAATTGCAGATGAGGTGGCCACAGCCGCCGCCTCAACGCGTGGCACGACCGAAGAAGGTGCGACGACAACAATCGAAGTCATCGGCATACTCTCGAGGGGCGAGGTCACGATGACGGGTTCATCCTCCTCTTGAGACGACAAAACTACTCTGGGCGAGCTAGCCCCCGAGGACATTTCCTTCTCGAAGTCGGGCGCCTCCACATCATCGCCAGGAGCCAGAGCAGAGCCAGAAGGCGCTTCAACGCTGTGCTCTCCGTGGACGCCATCCCCTGAAAAAAGGACAAGAAAGTTGATATCAGTATGATGGTAATCTTTCTAAAGGGAGACATAAAGACGATATTTACCCGGAGCCAACGGCATATACGACGCATCTGCAGCCGATGTATCTAAACCACGCCTTAATGACGCAATGCGAACTGTCATACCTGGAGAAGGAGGTGGGCCGACCGACATCGCCAAGAGTTCCATCAAGCCTTCACCAAGACGCAGTCGAGGTTCGTCAGCTGGAATCTCATTAGAAGTACTCACCGACACGGCGGGAGTTTTACCCGCTGCTGACCTCGGGAAAGATTCTCCCATCCGTCTCGGCCACACAGGCAATCTCGCTCCGCTACTTGGAGCAGTAGCCACGACAGCGACCTCTAGCGAAGATTCTCCGGCGCCGCCGGTCGGAACTGTAGAAGGTCCCTCTCTAAAAGGCGAGGAACCTCCAGCCAAAGAATCATCCCTGATATGGGGAGATGCAGGCTCACTCCCAGGAGCCTCAATACCAAGAATGCGGAGAGGACGAGCAACCGTCTCCTTCCTTCTCTTACGAAGAGAAGCTTCCTTTGGAGCAGAAACCCCCGCAGGCGGAGGTACTTTATACCTCGGCACCGACACCAGAGGCTCTTCCGGAGTGCCAGACTCCTCACCCTCGTCCGAAGAAACCGAGGGGACTTCGACTTTTCCCCCAGGCTTGGGAGAAGGCACCCTGAAGCTTCCACGCATGTCAAAATCACGATGGAAGGTGTTAATCGCCACATAGAACTGGGCGTAAGAATGGAGAATGCGGAGCTCCATGGAGGTTGTAACGACCGGCACGATAAAGATTGCTTCCGTACAACCCATAATAAAATATCGCCACCCTCTGGCTCCATCAATGATTCTGCCCCTGGACCTAAAGCTGGTGACGGCATTGATGGAGCCAGAGGGTGGCGATATTTTATTATGGGTTGTACGGGAGCAATCTTTATCGTGCCGGTCGTTACAACCTCCATCGAGCTCCGCATTCTCCATTCTTACGCCCAGTTCTATGTGGCGATTAACACCTTCCATCGTGATTTTGACATGCGTGGAAGCTTCAGGGTGCCTTCTCCCAAGCCTGGGGGAAGAGTCAAAGTCCCCTCGGTTTCTTCGGACGAGGGTGAGGAGTCTGGCACTCCGGATGAGCCTCTGGTGTCGGTGCCGAGGTGTGAAGTGCCTCCGCCTGCGGGGGCTTTGGTAGTCTCTTCTGGGAAGCGACGGGCTTCTGCTCCGAAGGAAGCTTCTCTTCATAAGAGGAGGAAGGAGACGGTTGCTCGTCCTCTCCGTATTCTTGGTATTGAGGCTTCTGGGAGTGAGCCTGCATCTCCCCATATCAGGGATGATTCTTTGGCTGGAGGTTCCTCGCCTTTTAGAGAGGGACCTTCTACAGTTTCGGTCGGCGGCGCCGGAGAATCTTCGCTAGAGGTCGCTGTCGTGGCTACTGCTCCAAGTAGCGGAGCGAGATTGCCTGTGTGGCCGAGACGGATGGGAGAATCTTTCCCGAGGTCAGCAGCGGGTAAAACTCCCGCCGTGTCGGTGAGCACGCCTAGCGAGATTCCAGCTGATGAACCTCGACTGCGTCTTGGTGAAGGCTTGACGGAACTCTTGGCGATGTCGGTCGGCCTACCTCCTTCTCCAGGTATGACAGTTCACATTGCGTCATTAAGGCGTGGTTTAGCTACATCGGCTGCAGATGCGTCGTATATGCCGTTGGCTCCGGGTAAATGTCGTCTTTATGTCTCCCTTTAGAAAGATTACCATCATACTGATATCAACTTTCTGGTCCTTTTCTCAGGGGATGGCGTCCACGGAGAGCACAGCGTTGAAGCGCCTTCTGGCTCTGCTCCGGCTCCTGGCGATGATGTGGAGGCGCCCGACTTCGAGAAGGAAATGTCCTCGGGGGCTAGCTCGCCCAGAGTAGTTTCGTCGTCTCAAGAGGAGGATGAACCCGTCATCATGACCTCGCCCCTCGCGAGTATGCCGATGACTTCGATTGTTGTCGTCGCACCTTCTTCGGTCGTGCCACGCGTCGAGGCGGCGGCTGTGGCCACCTCATCTGCAATTATCCCTGGAGAGGGACTTGCTAATATCGCGGCCACTCCTGGCGTTCAGTCGGATCTAGTTGCGTTGACCGAGCAACATACCAGCCTCTTTTACACCGGTTTGAAAATAATGATATCAATGGTGTTGGCGAAGAGTCTAGATTTCGAGCGCTTGAAGAAGACTTCTCAGTTTTCGATCGGGGTCATCAGAGAGCTCGGCGATCCTGGGGTAGCTGACGCTCTGGAGGCGGTGGTTAATGGTTTAGAGCAACCCATTAACGAATACTCGTAGCTGACTCAGGGCAGCTTTGATGCTGAGGTCCAGACCAGGTACGACTATATGACTGCGCGGCTCACTACAAAGTTGGAAAGCCTAGACAACTCCATCAAGACACATGAGCTGGAGATGGATAAAAGAAAAGCTGTCGTGGCAGAGGCTCTCGCTCTTGAGACGAAGTACCGATCCGAGCATGAAGGGAATGCAGCGAGGGCCTCCAAGCTGAGGGAAAAACTCGCTCGGGCAGAGGAGTGGGCTTCTCAATCGTTGGCGGGTCTAGACGTAGCGACTGGTCGATTGAGCGTGGCGCGACGGGATTTGGACCGTACAGAAGCTGCCCGTGTGGGCTGCCTTCGGGCAAGGGCTGAGCTGTCCTGTATGAATACTCCCAAGGCACGGCTGGAGCGGGCTCGCGCCGATGCCTTGGTTCTTAGAAATGAGAGGATAGCTGCTCTGGAGCGGCTGATTCGTGATCTGACTACTCCGCCATCATGATGTATCCTTTCTCTTTTTGCTTCCCCAGATGTAATTCTGCTCTCTTTTGGAAATAAATAAAAGTGACTCTTTTCTGACTTTTGTGGACCCATCATTTCGGAATGTAAATGACAGTTTTTAGGCGAGAGTGATATCTGATGATAAACTTTCAATAAACTTTTAGTAGGACATATCTGTTCAGAGATTATACGGACATGATAGAATGTAACCCAACTAATTGCGTTCCGGAAGTAGTTTTGTCATAATTGAGATCCTCGCTATATTCCACTCGAGCAGGGGAGATTAAGCATAGTACCTTTTCAGGAACTTGCCGTTGATAGGAGCCACTAACAGGTCTCCATTAGGCTGGGCTATCCTGTAGGCGCCGTTCGAGAACGTTGTCTCGATCACATAAGGGCCTTCCCACTTGGGCTGGAATTTGCCTTTACTTCTGTGAGTAAGAATCATCGGCCTTCTTACGGCTAGAACTAGCTCGCCGACTTTGAACACTCTTTCCTTTACTTTATGATTGAAGGTTTTGGAAATGCGTACTTGGTAGAGTGCGATGCGCTGCTGAGCTTGTATGCGTTTCTCGTCTAATCCTTCTAGCTCTTGGAGCCTTAACAGGTCATTCTTTTCTCGAGTCAGCTCACTAGTCACGGCTATCCTGAGTGACGGGATCTGTATTTTAATGGGGAGAACTGCTTCGCTCCCGTAGACCAGCGAGAATGGGGTGCAACCTGTCGGTGTTCGTACCGTTGTGCGGTATGCCCAGACACATTCGCCTAGCTTCTCATTCCAATCTCTCTTGTTTGAAGAGACAAATTTCTTCAAGAGTTTGATAATGGTTTTATTGAAAGCTTACGCCAAACCATTAGCAGCTGGATAATATGCCGTAGAGGCAATATTGTGTATCCAATTTTTATCGCAAAATCGATGAAACGCTTGGCTGATGAACTGAGGCCCATTGTCGCAAATTATCTCCGGGGTACCCCGAAGTGATAAATGACGTAATGCTTGATGAAGCTGATCACATTAGACGCCTTCACCTCAGCGAGGGGGATCGCCTCTGCCCATTTAGAGAAGTAATCCGTGATAGCCAGTATGAACTGGTGATCGCTGGAAGAAGACGGGTGAATAGGACCAATGATATCCATACCCCATGCTTTAAAAGGTCAGGATGCAACCGAAGGATGTAGATATTCAGACGGTTGATGTATGAAGTCTGCATAAACCTGACAGGCTCTGCATTGTCTTGCAAACCGTATTGCATCTGCGATCATAGTAGGCCAATAATAGCCCATTCTCCTGATGCGATCATGTAGCTTAGGACTGGGTTGGTGCACTCCGCATACACCGTCGTGAGCTTCCCGGATAATCTGCTGTACTTCATCTTCGGATAGACATCTTAATAGCAGTCCGTCGTAGGTCCGGCGATACAGGCATTGTGAAGATGCATCGTAGTAGAAGCGTAATGATTGTCTTTTGACGGATATTGCTTCTTTGGGGTCCTCCGACAAGATTTCGTACGCGACAAAATCTATGAAAGGACTTCTCCAGTCTCTTCTGGAGGGATTTGTGTTTACAGCGTGGCTGCATTCTATGTGAAAGTTGTTCTTCACACAGAATAAATCTATGTTAAAAAGGATTACCGAATCCTGCCTTCTTATAAGAGTGGCTAAATCTGTAGCTAGACTGGCTAGGGCATCAGCTTCCAGATTCTGAGATTGAGGTACATGCTCTAAGAAGAACCCTTTGAATGTCATGGCTATCTCGACCGTTGTCACGCCCCGGTTCCATGGATAAGGAACCGAGCCACGTGGCAATGGCCAGCAGTGTACTTCGGCGGGCATCCAATCCAATGGGCCCGTCGGAGTACACTTAAGCTGTAAAGTACAATGAATAACCCATCACACAACACAAGTAAACTCAATCTAAATCTCATCCACATGCAGCAATATAAGAGCACAATAGAAGTAAATACAACGACTAATGTGCATGAAGGAAAATGTCCAAAATAGTATCAAGTACAACCACTAGAATAGTCACACGGGGACAAACCCGCTAGCACAAATAAACTGGAATGGAAATAAGCAATAAGATAACTTGGAACGGTAGCAGGTAACTAGGTAGAGATAACGTCCCAAGGAAAGAGTCACTACCCGCGATCAGGCGAAGTCCTCAGGAATGACCTCGTCCTCGGCAGTGGGTACAGCTGCTGGAAAGATGCCCGGTCCGTACTCCTCTGGGTAAATCTCGAAGCCTATACCTGGAAGGGAACCAGGTCCTCAGAGGGACGTAACAAGGTACAAGAAAATAACATGCCAGGTAAACAGATAGTACAAGTGCGACAACAGGGTAGACTAGTACAACCAAACAAGTGTGACACAGTTTAAAGACAACGTTCGACGCGTGGGCCGTCCAAAATAAAATCGTAGCTCCGGACACGGAAAAACACGGCACGTACCGCAGCTCCGGGCAAAGAGTCACACGGGTGAAACAGGCTACACTAGAAAATACTACATATATATCAGCGCGTGCAGAGGAGCCCAAACGTCTAGTAACTGTCTTCCCCTTCCCAAGCGGTCAACGATTGTGCGTTGAACCTGAACCTCTAACTACAGTCTTGACATACACAGAAGTTAACTCAACAGACGCGACCCTATGGTCGTCCCAGTCTCTGGTCATGATGTCAGTATCAGGATACAGGAATCTGGCACGAACACAGTGTATAAATGTGTCCTGGGGTATCGATGTACTCTGGTACGTGCATCGAGGTACTATGGAACATCAGAAAAATTCTAGGTCGTTAAGTCGAAAGTCAACACCCGGTTGTGAACCGGACACGGAATATCGAACATCAACGTAAACAAGCGCACAATGTACAAAAAGAAGAACAATATCTGTAAACTGAAATACTGGGTAGCAAGGTACACTTGCCTGCGTGCGGCTGCTGATGACGGGGATCGGGTACTGCGTCCAAGTCCTCAGGTCCCGCAATACCTAGAGAAGAGATACAATCTAAATCAATAATCTATTTTACAACAGACTGGTGTACTACACACTGCTATGTCTAGACTCAGTCTCTGGAATTACCTAATATTATTATCGTCCTCAATTCATTGTCTCGTGATCCGATCTACTACTCATCCTGGAATAATTTTCTTGCTCTCCATTTGCAGGTATTTTATAACCTCAATCAATTTCTATGTGATCCGTAAATGTTGGATTTAATTATTTATTATTATTATTATTTTTTTAACCATGTTTATGCCAACAATGTAAATATCAATTCCCATCTGCTATATCTTCCTTTAATCCTCGATATACCAGATTCCATATATATCTCAAACATACATTTTCTTTTATTACTATCTTCCACTATGCATCCACATATATAAGCCAAAACCTTAGCTAACATTCTTAACCGCAAGACACCGGGCTATACTACCACTACATAAACATCCATTTTAAACCTTAGCCAATATGAACCCATATGTATATATAACATCCTCATTCCAATAATATTTGCATACAACAAACTCATATTTCCTTTAGTTCAATTGTTTCACTACACTATCATTTATCATCATTAAGCAAACACTAGTAATATATTAAATCTTTTTAAACACTACCTCCTCCCTAGTCATTTTTAACATCATTAAGCTCAAACTACATGTATATATACCTCAACCGTATTTTTAATTATCATACCATTCTATCCATCCACATCCATATATATAAGAACTCAACCCTAAAACATTCCCTAGTTCATAGCCCACAATCCTAATAATCATATTAAAACAGGTAATAAATTCTGGAATTAAAAGAATGAGATGGGGGGGGGAGTCGACCTCGTCGCGGCGAGGTTGATGACCGGCCGGAGGTGGAGATGATGTTGGGATACACGTGGAGATGGCCGGAAGAGAAACCACACAGCTGGAGCGGGGTTGCTCCGGTCCGGAGGTGACCGGACGGTGGGACTGCAGCGGGGAAGCTCACCCGCGGCTGCCGTGGGGAGGTTCGGCCGCTGGCTCAGTGGGGAGCCCGGCCGCCGCTAGCTTCAGCGAGAAGTTCTGCCGCGGCTGCTACAGTGGGGGTGGGGTCCGGCCGGAGTAGTTGGTCGGCCGGAGGTGGTCTATGGGGAGTAGGGAAGAGTATGGGATGAGCATGGAATGAAGAAGGAGGAGAAGGAAGAGAAGAAGAAACTTAGCATGGGAAGCTTCCTTATTGCATGAAGAAAATTAAATGGAGGAGGAGAGAGAGTGGTGTTGGGATTAGGGCCGGTGGAGTATTGAGGGTGTGGGGAGAAGAGGTTATTTTATAGGGAGATGTGAGGTTTGAATGTGTGGTTAGGATTCTCCTAGGAAAAATGAGTGGTTGGGATTTAATATGAATAGGGGTGGGTTTCTTCATGAGGGAATTGGGTTTGGGACCCCATTTTGGGACCCAAATTAATACTCATGACCAATGAGGTGTTGCCAACAATTTGCTAATTGCAAATAAGCCCCCGTAAATTCGAGAATTTGCATGGTCACATGAAATGACGCAAAAATTGCGGAGAAAAATATATTTAAAATTGTCATAGTGAGGGGGCGTTGCGCGTCAGGCGCGGGTCAAATTTGGAGGGCATTGGGATTAATTTAATATTAAAATATAATTTACAGAGCTGATAAATCCCGATTAAACTAACGATAACGCGTCCCGCGAATTTAATTTAATTGGGGCCCGCGGGGTCAAAATCTGGAAACGGCGCAAAGGCCAAAAATGGTGGGGGCTTGGAGTCAGTCTTGGACCCTTTAGTTGGTCCGGCTCAACGGGTTAAGTTGGTACTTCAAAATTGAGGGTAACGACACAGGTGTCCGACACGAAATAAAATACGGGTTAAAATTTTCGGGATGTTGCACAATTAATTTAGAGCACACGAAAGTTGATTTTAACAGTCAGAAAAGTCCAGTGCCTAATTTGGCGAGTTGAGTCGAGTGTACAATATTTGTACGGAATTTGTGGGCTGAAAATGGGTTCCGAATAAATAGACCAAGATAGGGAGGAAATAATATTTAATTAAATGGATTAAAATTCCAGATAAAATATATCTAAGCTAAACCTCAACAACTGTCATCAAAATTTTCCAGATCCACTCTAACTATCCACAGAATAAAATGAGGGGGTTTACATTCTTCCCAACTTAGAAAAATTTCGTCCCTGAAATTAAAAGTAAAGCACGATAATAACTAACAGAATTTAAATTAACTAGTAATTAAACTGTCGTACGTAAATTCGTACCTTGCTCCTCAAATAAGTACGGAAATCGCTGCCGAATAGAATCCTCGCGCTCCCAAGTAGACTCGCCTGGTGAATGGTGCTTCCATGCCACTCTGACCAGTCGAATCGTCTGCCCTCTCAGAGTCTTCTCGCTGCGATCGAGGATCTCAACTGGCTGCTCTATGTAAGACAGGCGGGGCCCGACTGTAATCTCCGAATGATCAAGCACGTGGCTAGGGTCTGCGACATATCTCCTCAGCTGCGATACGTGAAATACGTCATGCACTCCCTCTAATGATGGAGGTAAAGCAAGACGGTATGCCACTTCGCCAACTCGTTCCAGAATGTCAAAAGGTCCGATATACCTCGGACTCAGCTTGCCTCTGCCTCCGAATCTGATGGTACCACGAGTGGGCGATATCCTCAAAAACACGTGGTCACCCTCCTTGAACTCCAATGGTCTGCGGTGCGCATCTGCCCAGTGTTTCTGTCTGTCCTGTGCTGCGCGCAGGTGGCTCTGAATCTGCTTGACCTTCTCTACTGTCTGTGTCACCAATTCGGGCCCAAGTATCTGACGCTCTCCCACGTCACTCCAACAAACTGGCGACCTGCATTTCCTGCCATACAGTGCCTCATAAGGTGCCATCTGTATGCTGGCCTGGTAACTGTTATTGTAGGAGAATTCCACCAAGTGTAGATGGTCCTCCCAAGATCCTCTAAAATCAATCATGCACGCTCTCAACATATCCTCTAATATCTGTATCGTGCGCTCTGACTGTCCGTCTGTCTGTGGATGATACGCAGTGCTGAACTTGAGACGAGTTCCTAAGCTCTCCTGCATACTCCACCAAAAATATGACGTGAACCTGGAATCACGATCCGATACGATGCTGACAGGCACTCCATGTAATCGTACTATCTGCCTCATATACATGTCAGCTAGTATCTCGGTGGATTGCCCAACTCTGAAGGGCAAGAAATGTGCAGACTTGGTGAGTCTGTCTACTACAACCCAAACTGCATCTTTCCCGCTAGGGCTTCGCGGGAATCCTGTGACGAAGTCCATGGTAATGTGTTCCCACTTCCACTCGGGAATGGGGAGTGGCTGCAATAATCCTGCAGTCCTCTGATGTTCAGCCTTGACTTGCTGACAAACTAAACACTTCGCCACAAATCTTGCAATTTCTCTCTTCATCCCATGCCACCAAAAATGCTGTCTCAAGTCTCGGTACATCTTCGTACCCCCGGGATGAATAGAATAAATTGAGCTATGGGCCTCTGTCATCAACTCTTGGCGTAGCTCGCCACTCAGAACATATAGGCGTTCTCCGCACCTCAGCGTTCCGTCTTCATGAATCCTGAGTCCCGTCTGCAGGCCGACTTCTGTTCTCTCTCGCAGACGTCGAAATCTCGCATCTGTAGGCAATGCTGCCTTGATCCTCTCAATCAAAGTAGACTGAACCTCAAGACTGGCCATCTGTCCATCCATGCCTGGCAATACGATCTCTATCCCAAGCTCCTGGAGATCCTCTAGCAACTGTCGCTGCGTCGTCAGAAAGTATGCCATGGGCTTCCTGCTTAAGGCATCTGCTACGACGTTCGCCTTGCCAGGGTGGTACTGCAGCTCAATGTCATAATCTGTCATCAACTCTAGCCAGCGTCTCTGCCTCATATTGAGCTCCTTCTGCGTGTAGACATACTTCAGGCTTTTATGATCTGTATAAATCTCAACACGCTCACCATAAAGGTAATGTCTCCATAGCTTTAGTGCAAATATCACCGCAGCTAGCTCCAAGTCGTGCGTCGGATAGTTCTTCTCATGAACTCTCAGCTGTCTCGAGGCGTAGGCTATCACCTTGCCGTGTTGCATCAGTACACATCCCAATTCGCTCCCTGACGCATCACTGTACACTATAAATCCTCCTGATCCGGAAGGTAGTGTCAAAATCGGTGCTGATGTCAGACGCTTCTTCAGCTCATCGAAAGCCGTCTGACACTCGTCGGTCCAGATAAACTCTTCACCTTTACGCGTCAGTCGCGTCATAGGCGCAGCTATCCTCGAAAAGTTTTCCACGAACCTCCGGTAATATCCGGCAAGTCCGAGGAAACTCCTCACCTCTGTAACTGATGTAGGGGTAGGCCAGGTCTCTACTGCAGCTATCTTCTCCGGATCCACTGATAGTCCATCTCCGGTGATTATGTGTCCCAGAAATGGTACTCTGTCCAAGCAAAACTCATATTTGCTGAGTTTGGCGTACAGCCTCTCATGTCTCAGCGTCTCTAACACAATCCTGAGATGTCTCTCATGCTCCTCCTGGCTCTTGGAATATATCAGGATATCGTCTATAAATACCACCACGAACTTATCTAAGTACTGGTGGAAAATATTGTTCATCAAACACATGAATACTGCTGGCGCGTTGGTTAAACCAAACGGCATGACTAAAAACTCATAGTGGCCATACTTCGTCCGAAAGGCCGTCTTCTGGATGTCCTCTTTCCGTACCTTGATCTGATGATATCCGGATCTGAGGTCGATCTTCGAGAATACACAAGCACCGCTAAGCTGATCAAACAAATCATCGATGCGCGGTAGTGGATACTTGTTCTTTATCGTTACAGCATTTAGCGCCCTGTAATCGATACACAAGCGTACCGTCCCGTCCTTCTTCGGTACGAATAGAATGGGTGCTCCCCATGGAGATACACTAGCCCGAATGAAACCCTTTTCTAAGAGATCATCTACTTGTACCTTCAGCTCAACCAACTCCTTCGGTGCTAGTCTATATACGGGGGAAGTAACTGGCTCGGCTCCTGGGGTCAACTCTATGGTGAACTCAATCTCTCTGTCAGGTGGCAGTCCTGGGAGATCCTCTGGAAACACATCCTCGAACTCTGCTATAAAGTGAGGGTACATCGGTTCACCTTCTGCAATGTGTGCCGCTAGGGTAGGTTGGACACCATGCTCTCGGGCTCCCCGAAGGAACTCAAACTCTGGGTGATCTGGGGGTCTAAAGATGACACAACCACGATGGCAATCTAGCGTTGCGTGGTATTGGCTCAACCAATCCATGCCTAGGACAATGTCATAGTCCGGCATGGAGAAAACCAAAAATCAGGCACGCATCTCTCGCCCGCAGACAACTACTGAACATGATCTACAAGTGTCGCTAACAGGTACTATTCCACCTCCCGTAAGAATCCTCTTGACCTTCGGAAGGGGTGCAGTGGCTATTCTATGGGTAGCCACGAAACTAGCAGCTATAAAAGAGTGTGTGGCACCAGAATCAAATAGGACTAATGCTGGTAATGTAGCTACTAAAATTGTACCTGCTATCACTTCTCCTGCTGTCTCAGCCTCCTCGATGGTCATAGCATAGGCCTGTCCCTGTCTCGGTGCCGGTGCCCTCTGCTGCTGCTGCTGGACCTGCTGGTATCGATCTCCCTGTGGAGCCAAGGGTGGCCTCCTCTGGTTCACTCCTGGTGCTGGGGGTCGCTGCGCTCCAGCTCCTGCGTAAGGTGGCCTCGGTCCATGAGGCTGCTGATAAGGCCTCGGCGCTGGCAGGGCTGGTCGGTGAACCATCTGTGCTGGATCCCTCTGATCTGGGCAATCTCGGACTGCATGCTGGTCCGATCCGCATCTCAAGCAAGCGCCCAATCTCCGTCGGCAGTCCCTCAATATATGTCCCTTCTTGCCGCAGAAATGGCAAGTGGGAATGACTGCACCCTGCTGTGGTGCTGCCCTTTGGTGTTGCTGCTGTACCAAAGGACGCTTCGCAGGTCCTCCCTGCGGGGCTCGGACTGCTGATGTCGTCGCAAAGGGGCGTTTATGACTAGCCTCCAACTTGCTGATACGGTCTTGGCGTCGCGCTGCAAGTAGTACCTCGGAGTAAGTGGTGTAGGCTGTGGACCCGATAAGCCTCTGGTTCTCATATCTCAGGCCCTCAAAAAACTTCTCGGCCTTCGCTTCTTCATTGGGGATCAGGTATGGTGCAAATCTGCTCAGGCGGAGGAACTCAGAATTGTATTCCTCTAAAGTCATACTCCCCTGGATGAGGTTCTGGAATCTGCTCCGAAGCTCTGCTCGGGCGGTAGAGGGTATGTACATCTCCTGGAAGAGTCTGGAGAACTCTTCCCAGGTGACGCGATCCGGTCCCAAACGCTCCTCCTCGGAAAGCCACCAGTGATGAGCGTTGCCGGTGAGCTGCATCCTGACAGCCGTCATCCATCGGTGTCGGGGGAGGTCAGTAGCCTCTAGCTGGTGCTGAATGCCGGTGAGCCAAGCGTGGACCTCCGTCGGCTCCTCGGTGCCCGCAAAAGGTTGCGGTATCAAACGACGGAAGTCTATGACAGACCCTCTCGTCGGCGCACATGCGGGTGGTGTCGCCTGCCCCAAGGCCGTCACGATGCTCTCTCTCAAGGCCTCAGCCTGGTGCTGCTGAGCCTGCTGGGCCTGCTGCTGAGCCTGTTGCTGGGCCTGCTGCTGGGCCTGCTGGGCCTGCATCATCGCAAACATCATTTGGAACATCTGGGTTCCGTCCATCGGTTGCCCTGTGGGGAATGGCATATAGGGCATCTGGGGCAGAAATGGTGGAGGAGGTGGTAGCTGCTGCTCCTCCTGACTCGGGATCCTCTAATCCTCAGGTCCTGCCTGATGTGGAGTCTGGTGTCCGCCCGATGGCATGCCGGGGTGTCCTGATGACTGTCCCATGGGAGCTGGAGTCAGTAGAAGGACCTGCTCCAGATCCGGTTCCCCGGATGATCCTGCATCTCGGGGAACGTCGCCAGGCTGCGCGATACGTCCACTGCGGAGATTCATAACTCTGAAAAGAAGTCATGACTGCGATCAGCGTTTGAGGAAAATAAACAAGATGCAATTGGATAAACGATATCGAGATAGAGGTATCATGTGAAGGTTTCAAACTTTGCAGATGAGATTTCTAACTCTATTCGTAATTTGCAGGCTCGCTTGGCACAGTTAGGTGACCAAGACGATTTAAATTTGACCTGCATGGGCCACCACAAAAACCTTGTCACGCCCCGGTTCCATGGATAAGGAACCGAGCCACGTGGCAATGGCCAGCAGTGTACTTCGGCGGGCATCCAATCCAATGGGCCCGTCGGAGTACACTTAAGCTGTAAAGTACAATGAATAACCCATCACACAACACAAGTAAACTCAATCTAAATCTCATCCACATGCAGCAATATAAGAGCACAATAGAAGTAAATACAACGACTAATGTGCATGAAGGAAAATGTCCAAAATAGTATCAAGTACAACCACTAGAATAGTCACACGGGGACAAACCCGCTAGCACAAATAAACTGGAATGGAAATAAGCAATAAGATAACTTGGAACGGTAGCAGGTAACTAGGTAGAGATACCGTCCCAAGGAAAGAGTCACTACCCGCGATCAGGCGAAGTCCTCAGGAATGACCTCGTCCTCGGCAGTGGGTACAGCTGCTGGAAAGATGCCCGGTCCGTACTCCTCTGGGTAAATCTCGAAGCCTATACCTGGAAGGGAACCAGGTCCTCAGAAGGACGTAACAAGGTACAAGAAAATAACATGCCAGGTAAACAGATAGTACAAGTGCGACAACAGGGTAGACTAGTACAACCAAACAAGTGTGACACAGTTTAAAGACAACGTTCGACGCGTGGGCCGTCCAAAATAAAACCGTAGCTCCGGACACGGAAAAACACGGCACGTACCGCAGCTCCGGACAAAGAGTCACACGGGTGAAACAGGCTACACTAGAAAATACTACATATATATCAGCGCGTGGAGAGGAGCCCAAACGTCTAGTAACTGTCTTCCCCTTCCCAAGCGGTCAACGATTGTGCGTTGAACCTGAACCTCTAACTACAGTCTTGACATACACAGAAGTTAACTCAACAGACGCGACCCTATGGTCGTCCCAGTCTCTGGTCATGATGTTAGTATCAGGATACAGGAATCTGGCACGAACACAGTGTATAAATGTGTCCTGGGGTATCGATGTACTCTGGTACGTGCATCGAGGTACTATGGAACATCAGAAAAATTCTAGGTCGTTAAGTCGAAAGTCAACACCCGGTTGTGAACCGGACACGGAATATCGAACATCAACGTAAACAAGCGCACAATGTACAAAAAGAAGAACAATATCTGTAAACTGAAATACTGGGTAGCAAGGTACACTTGCCTGCGTGCGGCTGCTGATGACGGGGATCGGGTACTGCGTCCAAGTCCTCAGGTCCCGCAATACCTAGAGAAGAGATACAATCTAAATCAATAATCTATTTTACAACAGACTGGTGTACTACACACTGCTATGTCTAGACTCAGTCTCTGGAATTACCTAATATTATTATCGTCCTCAATTCATTGTCTCGTGATCCGATCTACTACTCATCCTGGAATAATTTTCCTGCTCTCCATTTGCAGGTATTTTATAACCTCAATCAATTTCTATGTGATCCGTAAATATTGGATTTAATTACTTATTATTATTATTATTTTTTTAACCATGTTTATGCCAACAATGTAAATATCAATTCCCATCTGCTATATCTTCCTTTAATCCTCGATATACCAGATTCCATATATATCTCAAACATACATTTTCTTTTATTACTATCTTCCACTATGCATCCACATATATAAGCCAAAACCTTAGCTAACATTCTTAACCGCAAGACACCGGGCTATACTACCACTACATAAACATCCATTTTAAACCTTAGCCAATATGAACCCATATGTATATATAACATCCTCATTCCAATAATATTTGCATACAACAAACTCATATTTCCTTTAGTTCAATTGTTTCACTACACTATCATTTATCATCATTAAGCAAACACTAGTAATATATTAAATCTTTTTAAACACTACCTCCTCCCTAGTCATTTTTAACATCATTAAGCTCAAACTACATGTATATATACCTCAACCGTATTTTTAATTATCATACCATTCTATCCATCCACATCCATATATATAAGAACTCAACCCTAAAACATTCCCTAGTTCATAGCCCACAATCCTAATAATCATATTAAAACAGGTAATAAATTCTGGAATTAAAAGAATGAGATGGGGGGGGGGAGTCGACCTCGTCGCGGCGAGGTTGATGACCGGCCGGAGGTGGAGATGATGTTGGGATACACGTGGAGATGGCCGGAAGAGAAACCACACAGCTGGAGCGGGATTGCTCCGGTCCGGAGGTGACCGGACGGTGGGACTGCAGCGGGGAAGCTCACCCGCGGCTGCCGTGGGGAGGTTCGGCCGCTGGCTCAGTGGGGAGCCCGGCCGCCGCTAGCTTCAGCGAGAAGTTCTGCCGCGGCTGCTACAGTGGGGGTGGGGTCGGGCCGGAGTAGTTGGTCGGCCGGAGGTGGTCTATGGGGAGTAGGGAAGAGTATGGGATGAGCATGGAATGAAGAAGGAGGAGAAGGAAGAGAAGAAGAAACTTAGCATGGGAAGCTTCCTTATTGCATGAAGAAAATTAAATGGAGGAGGAGAGAGAGTGGTGTTGGGATTAGGGCCGGTGGAGTATTGAGGGTGTGGGGAGAAGAGGTTACTTTATAGGGAGATGTGAGGTTTGAATGTGTGGTTAGGATTCTCCTAGGAAAAATGAGTGGTTGGGATTTAATATGAATAGGGGTGGGTTTCTTCATGAGGGAATTGGGTTTGGGACCCCATTTTGGGACCCAAATTAATACTCATGACCAATGAGGTGTTGCCAACAATTTGCTAATTGCAAATAAGCCCCCGTAAATTCGGGAATTTGCATGGTCACATAAAATGACGCAAAAATTGCGGAGAAAAATATATTTAAAATTGTCATAGTGAGGGGGCGTTGCGCGTCAGGCGCGGGTCAAATTTGGAGGGCATTGGGATTAATTTAATATTAAAATATAATTTACAGAGCTGATAAATCCCGATTAAACTAACGATAACGCGTCCCGCGAATTTAATTTAATTGGGGCCCGCGGGGTCAAAATCTGGAAATGGCGCAAAGGCCAAAAATGGTGGGGGCTTGGAGTCAGTCTTGGACCCTTTAGTTGGTCCGGCTCAACGGGTTAAGTTGGTACTTCAAAATTGAAGGTAACGACACAGGTGTCCGACACGGAATAAAATACGGGTTAAAATTTTCGGGATGTTGCGCAATTAATTTAGAGCACACGAAAGTTGATTTTAACAGTCAGAAAAGTCCAGTGCCTAATTTGGCGAGTTGAGTCGAGTGTACAATATTTGTACGGAATTTGTGGGCTGAAAATGGGTTCCGAATAAATAGACCAAGATAGGGAGGAAATAATGTTTAATTAAATGGATTAAAATTCCAGATAAAACATATCTAAGCTAAACCTCAACAACTGTCATCAAAATTTTCCAGATCCACTCTAACTATCCACAGAATAAAATGAGGGGGTTTACAACCGTCGCCCGGTGATAGGGGATGAGGTCTGGATTCCGGACTTCATATATCCCTCTGACTTGATTGACGATAAGCAGAGAATCACGGAAAGCTTCCAGGGATTCGACCCCCAGCTCTTTGGCGACTTGGAGCCCGATTAGCAGAGCGTTGTACTCTGCCACATTGTTGGAGCAGGGCTTGCAAAGAGAATATGCTCGGTAGATGACGAGCTGATCAGGAGTGACCAGGACGACTCCTACTCCTGAAAAGATATTCCCCTAGGACCGGTTCTGGAAGCACCATCGAAGAAGAGTTGCCACGCATCACTTTCCATCGCCGAATTATATTCTGCAACTTTATCGGGAATGTCCTCGTATAATTTGGAGGCCTCCGGGATCGGATGAGCAGCTAGGAAGTCAGCCAGCGCTGGCCCTTGATGGACTTTTACGGTATGTATACCATGTCATATGGTGGTAATAGCATCGTCCAAGTCACGAGTCAAGAATTAAGAACACTCGTCTTGCTCATCAGTACTCGAAGAGGGTTGATCCTGGAGATGATGTGGATAGTCTCGCCGGTGAAATAGTATCGCGTCTTCTGGATAGCGAACATCAGAGCCAAGCATTCTTTCTCCTCTGGGTTGTACCGGTGTTCGACACCGACCATCATCCTGCTGAGGTAGTAGATAGCCTGTTCATGACCTATGTCGTTCTTCTATACGAGAAGAGCTCCTAGCGAATGATCCATCGCTCGAACGTACAGCAAGAATAGCCTTCCCATGACGGGAGGCACCAGAACTGGCGGACTGGTGAGGTAGCGCTTGATATCTCTGAACGCTTGCTGACAGGTTTCGTCCCATACGAAGGATACACCTTTCTTCATGAGATAAGAAAAGGGCTGACATCTCCCCGAGAGGTTGGATATGAATCGCCGGATATAAGCCAGACGGCCTTAAAATCCCCGGAGTTCCCTCAGATTACGGGGCGGTCGCATTTCTACGATTGCCTGGACTTTGTCAGGGTCCACCTGGATGCCTTTGGCGGTGATGAAAAATCCTAGGAACTTGCCACTAGATACACCCAGAAAGGACTTCGTAGGGTTCATCTTGAGTTGATGTTGGCGCATTAGCTCGAATACCGTCCTCAAGTCTTGAATGTGATCACCCTTGAGGCAACTCTTGACGGCTATGTCGTCCACATAACATTCCACTGTTTTGCGTAAATGCTCATGGAATATGTTACTCACAGCCCGTTGGTATGTAGCCCCGGCGTTCTTTAATCCGAAGGGCATGACCGTATAGCAATATACCCCCAATGGTGTCCGGAAGGCAGTGTGCTTCTCGTCTTTAGGATGCATCTTGATCTGATTGTATCCTGAGAACCCGTCCATGAAAGACATGCGTTCAAAGCCGCAGGTGTTGTCGATCATGATGTCCGTAATGGGAAGAGAGAATTCATCCTTGGGGCAGGCCGCATTCAGATCTCGGTAGTCGATGCAAATACGTACCTTTCTATTTTTCTTCATGACTGGGACAACGTTGGCGACCCAGTCGGGATGTTGTTCTTCTCGGATGAAACCACAGGCTATCAGCTTCTTGACTTCAGCTTTAATGGCGTCCATCATGTCCGGGCGGAACCAGCGTTGGTGCTGCTTCACAAGTTTTGAGTCGGTCAATATGTTGAGTTTGTGAGTAGCCACCTTCGGGTCTAGGTCCGGCATATCCTCATAATCCTACGCAAAGACGTCGATATATTCCTTTATCAGCTGTATAATTTCTTCCCTTTCAGCTGGGGGAAGATTGTCACTGATAAATATCGGCTTTGGCGAAAGTTTACCCCCAACATTGATTTGGATAACTTCGTCTTTGGTGGGAGGTTCTCTTTGCTTGAAGCAAAATTCCCACTACGTATCCATTTGTTGAGTCCAAGAGTCATCCTCGAATGGCTCAGAATCCTGTTCATCTGCTTCTGAGGGATTTATCACCACCATATTTACTGATAGTGTTTGTTCGAGAGCATCAGGTGAGTCGGAGGGTGACGATCCGTTCTGAGAAGAGGAAAAGATATCCTCATCTGACTTGGAAGCCATAAGGGAGGTGGCATACCCTAACCCGAAATGAGTTTATCGATAGCGGGGGTCGCCGTGTGGCGGCGTTAGTCTGCCTCTTCCGTAGTTGAGACCTGGCTTTCGCTTTAAGTCGTAGCCCATATTTTGCATAATCTTCAGCGCTTGCGGGCTGTATCGGTGAACTTGCATTTTCCCAGTATCGTCATTGAAAGAATCTTCCTGGATAGCTGGTTGATTGCGCATGCGGCCGAAGAATATTTGATGCTGACTGCTGCAGGTAGGCGGGACAATGAAGATACAATCCTCATGGGGTCCATACATTGTGATGACGTTGGATGATGATGCTACTTCCCAGACATACGGACGGTAGGAGTTTATAGCTTCCAAGAATTTTTGTGCTATGGGTTCTACCTCGTCACGGGGAGTGGATTCCTGTTTTTGAATTTGAGTGTCAATATACTGGAAAAGAGGATGTTTATTATCATCTGAAACTCCACTCCTGGTTGCATTTATATCAGTTGGCTGCCTCTCGCGTCGAAGGTTGATGACAAAGGGTGGGAGCTTCCGGTTCAAAGTGATCGCCAGAGGATCACTCCCTTCTCCTGACTTGGTCTTGTTCAGGTGGATAGCCATGGGCTCTATGGCTTTTGGACGAGTGGTTCGTCCTTTCACTCTGATTGACAGCGGTAGTGTGGCAGAGGGTTCTTCTGGCTCCTGGTGGGATTCCTTTTCTGCCTCGCCTGCCACTTCTTTCGTGTGGTCTTGGGAGTACAATACGGCATCGGAATAATAGGATTCTATTCCTTTGAACGGGTTTATGTCATCCACCTCCGTTTGTACCATTCCTTGTGCGTCTACATATTTAAGGCATTGATGTAGGGTTGAAGGAACGATGTTGTGGTCGTAGATCCATGGTCTTTCCAGCAGAATATTGTAGGATACCTCTGAATCGATGACGTAACATGTGGCCACCGATCTAAGGTTGCCGATCTGGATCCTCAGGCAAATTTTCCCCAACGGCTTACTTTTTCCGATATTGAAACCCACGATCGTAGTGGTGGTGTAAGCCAATTCACTGGTAGGAATTCTCAGCGGTCTGAGTAGACTGTGAGGGATGATGCTGATCGACGATCCCGGATCTATGTGAATTCGGTCGACCTCCATGGAACCGACGTATCCGGTGTAATAGAGGGGCCTGTCATGTCTGTTATGTTTTAACAACATGTCATCTTGAGTGAAAGTAATATTTGGGACCACCTCCATCACGCTGTGGAATTGAGGACACGCCACTGGTTCTTCGTCGGGGGACTTGAGCTGGGTCAAGTATGCCTCCGCCTGCATCAATGCTTCACTCAGGGCTAGACGAGTGTCTTGGGAGAGCCTGAGTAGCTCGAAGATGGACAACCTGGCTGGCGTATTAGCTAGTTGGGCCAGGATGTCGAAGTTGTATGGCTTCTTTAAACCTTTGCTTGGAATATTTTTTACAGGATTATCAAAGCGCACTTCTTTTTGCTTCCCCTTCTCCGCCTGAGTTGGTTTTGAAGGACTGATATCTGGTACGACGGGACCTTGCTCTGAAGGTATGGCCGCTGGAGCGTCTGCCGGTGCACCTTCCTGGCTTGCTCCGTAGTCGTTGAGGTAGGCCTTCCCTGAACGGGTTGCAACAAATACCTCGTCTTCGTCTGATGTCGAAGAAGTCGCGATCATATGGCATGGCCTGTATTTGGAGATCTTTTTGGATGTAGGCTTAGTAGCCTTAGTTTCTTCCTCGAACTATGTCACCAAATCTGGATGAACCCACATAATCTCGCCTTGCCGGGTAGTCAGGGGTACCAGGTTGTAATTTTGATCCCTTGCTGGAGGAAGATTGACGATGTTCATCGTTGTCCGGGGATAGGTGCAACACCATCCGGGATCTTTTGGGGAGACAGATTGCCAAACTGTAGAAAGATCATGTTGGCCATGACCGTCTTCTCGGTGTTGTGCAGGGTGATGGCTTTAGCATCGATTAACCCCTGGATCTTCCTTTTCAGTATGTAATACGCCTTCATCGGGTGGTATACGTATCTGTGGAAGACGCAGTATTTGGGGTCGTTAGTATTGCCGACTTCCTGGGGCTGCCTAATCTCTGGAAGGGTGATCTTGCCACTTTTGACGAGACACTCGAATATAATTGGGATATCGTCATCGTCGAAAGAGTAGACTTCGACGGGCCTGGAAGTCCCAGGTTTTGTTTGCGTGGTTGCCACAATCTTTGGTCTGGCCGTATTGATTGCCAGGACTTCTTTTCCTTTGGGACCACAAGGATGGTCGCTGCTAGAAGATGACCTCTTGCCTCTGTCAGAGGCGGAGATCATGATACCATTGTCGTACGCCTTGCGACCGTTGTCTTCGACGGCTACTGCCGAGATGATGAACGAGGGCCAATCATGGAACTGATATGGTCCCGTAAACACCGAGACCACGGGAGGGAGGTTCTTCCTGCAAATATCTACCAATACAGAGTCGGGAACTCCTGGAGGCATCTGTAAGGTGGCCTGACGAAAACGTTCGATGAATATACGAACGTCCTCCTTTTCCTTCTGCTTGACTTCGTTGAGAGAGGACATAGACATGTCTATTCCTCCCTCGTAGAATCGCGTGAAGAATAAAGCTCTGAAGTCCTCCAAGGAAGTAATGCAGTTGTCCGCCAAGCTACGGTACCACTGATAGGCTACTCCTGAGAGACAGCCTTTGAACAACCGAGTGAGGAGCGCGTCGTTCCCTTGTAGCAACATCGTCATCATACTGAAATAGTTCATGTACTGGCTTGGTGATATTTTTCCCTCGAACAGGGCCATAGTCTGAGGTTTGTACTTCGGCGGAAAAGGGACCTCCTTCCAGATAGCTGGGTAGGACTAGTTGATTCCCAGTTTCTTGATCTGATCTTTGTGCTTTAAGGCGTCGAACTGGGCTTTCAACTCCCGTACTTCCTGCATCGGATTTTCAGTCAGAAGCGGGGCCACAGAGTGGTGCGGAGTTGGTTGTATCGTAACCCAGCGGGAGGTAAGGCATTCTCTGAGTGAGGAAGCGGAGGAACTGCTGACTCTTGATCTAGCGCAGGCTCTTGGCTCGGGTTGGATGGTGGTAAGTCCACCCCCACACGTATCTAAGTTGGCCGGACTGATGCTTGAGCCATGGCAGTTGCGTGCTGAGTTTGCATCATCTGGTGCATGTTCTCCATCATGGATTGTATTTGTTTCAGAGATGTCTCCAGTATAGTGATGCATTGTTCCGCGTTCCCTGACGGCGAAGCTTCCTCGCAATCATCTTCAATGGCGTAAACTCCCATCTCCCTGGGTGTCATTGAAGGATTAGTATAGGTCGCTGTAGAAGTCGACTCTACACTTTCTGCCTCTGATTCGGGGGCTTGGCGACCCCCAGCGTCGGAATCAGAAGAGGACGAAGCTGGTTGTTGTGACCTTACGCGAGTGTTTTGGAACACCCCGGCTTCAGCGTTCCGGAGGAGCTCACTGAACCTCCTTCGGCTCGGGGGCCGGGAGGGATGACGTCTTGAGCTCGACCCTCCTCTACGTATGTGTGAAGCCATGTTCACAGAGCATGCGCGGGTTCCTCCTCCTGGAAAGACTGAGAGTAGCTCAATCGGTCGAAAACCGACCGTTTTTCTTTAGAACAGCGACAGTCAATCATAATTTTATGACTATTACAATATTGCTCGCTAGGGGGCGTAATGACATGTTGGAAGGTCCCCTTTCCTTACGCTTCTGGATTAGATATGCGCGCAAGTCAGGAGGAGTAGAGGAAGAAGACGACGGATTGTTTCTTTCGTTCCCATCAGTGGGCATACGAAGATTGGGCACCATGATTTTCCCTACGCCACCTGTGTACAACAGATTGGCCATCTGGGTGGCAGATAATCCCCAGGAGGGATGCCTTTCCGCAACCTGAGCTTGTTTTACGCTGAGGGACTTTGCCTGGCATAATTTGGAGACTTGCTCAGACTGGCGTAAAGCTGGAGAGGCCCTTAGTCGGCCATCGGCTTCTCGCGTAATCCGGAGGGTAGGCAGATTGTTCCCTTGCTGACGTAAAGGCCGAGTAGCTGAGTATTCGCCTGCTTGCTTTCCCTCGCAAAGATCACAGTGCTCATCTGGTTTACCGTAGAGGTCAGATATTGTCTTACGCGTGGAGCGTGATCTGTACCTCCGATTTGGCGTTGAGGCACCATCGGAAGTTTTGTCTGTACCGCGCGTAGCGGAAGACTGATTTCTGCGCGTAAAGCGCAGTGGATACTCCTGGGTTAGCGCTGAGGCTTTTCTCGAAGTTTTGTCTGTACCGCGTGTAGCGGGAGACTGATTTCTGCACGTAAAGCGCCGAGGATACTCCTGGGTTAGCGCTGAGGCTTTGCCCGAAGTTTTGTCTGTACTGCGCGTAGCGGGAGACTGAATTTTACGTGCGGGACACGGAGAGAGCGATGCTACCACCTCATTGGTCGGAGAGATTGAAGAGTCCACAGAAACGACGGAGGATGTCTTGGGCATCCATACTTTGCGCAGCTTCTTGTTGTCTTGGACGGAGAGAGAGTGAGAGCTACCCCCAGTTAGAATCATGTCTTCGTAGGCAGACTGGTCAAAATGAATGACCAGTGTCTTCTTCACGGTTCCTACAGATACCGTATCGCGTTGAGCAATTACTTCCTCGTCAGAAGAGAAAGACAACCCCAGCAGAGTCGCCATCTTATTTGTGGTATTAAACGAAAGAATGAAAGTGTATTTTAATGACAGGGTTTATGCGAAACCTGCGCCCTTTGGTTTACAAACAAACTTGTACAATTTAATCCTATACGAGGATGTGGGAGTACAATTTATTTAATCTGGGTATAAATTGCTATAGGTGTCTGATCTGCAGTCGATCACTTTAGCCCTTGGACCACACGTTGTTGAAGAAGTGTCGTGGAAGACAGGTAGCAGCTTCGAAGGTTGCAGAAGAGGGTGGATGCACGATGCCAAAGTCGTCGATCCCTGCTCTTTGCCTGAGCTCCGGACTCTCTCTCTCTCTCTCTCTCTCTCTTGACCTCCGGTTCGATCTTTTTGGGAAGTTCGACCTTGTAATCTGGTATTGGTTTTCTTGACCAATTTTTTGACCCTCCAATTTATCTCTTTCTTCCCCATTGATAGGGGTCTCTATTTATAGAGTTTTGGTGACAGTGACCACTCCGTCGGTGTAAAAACAGAGGAGTGGGAAGTACAGCACCCTTTTACACAACGGTTAAAATAACCAATGCCTGCGTATATATGACCTTTTGAGTGAGCATGTGACGCGTGTCCAACTAAGGGGACAAAATGCGTAAATCTGCTACGAAGATCACGGCGTAGAAGCCACGTAGGTAGGTATCCCTTGTGTAGAAGAGGTTGGCGTAGAAGCCAAATGACTGTCACCCTGGCGTAGAAGCCAAGTAGGCATAGAAGCCGAATAGGCATAGAAGCCGAACAGGCATAGAAGCCGAACAGGCGTAGAAGCCGAATAGGCATAGAAGCCGAATAGACATAGAAGCCGAGTGGTCTTAGAGGCCGAGTGGGCGTAGAAGCCGCGTGAGCACAGATCCTGAATGGGCATAAAAGCCGCTGCGTACCGTGCCAGAGTGCTGATGTGGACGTCTTAGCCGGAATTACGGCTTCTGAAGATATAATCAAATCTCTTGCAGAGATTTGCCACCATCTTATGCATTAAATGCGGAGGCGTGTTTTGAAGGTCTGCAGCTCTTTTGTGCATCCTTCGCAGAGACGTGCCTCGAGGGGAACTATCATCGCTCTGTGCAATTAGACGTAGAGACGTGCCTCGAGTCCCGTACGAAGTGCAGCTTTTGATGTGGCAGGCGGTTTGTCTACTGCGGAGCATAAAACAGCTCATGTTTGCCTGTGTAAAACAAGGCAGCGTATTCCCTTGTACCCGAAAGAGCGGTTTACGCAGAGGGGACTTCAGTAAATGATGGTTCAGTGATGTTTTAACCAAATTCTCTGCATTAAATGCAGAGATTCACCATCATACTGTAGGGCGCGTCCCGAGGGGTCTGCCATCGTTTCCAGCCGTCGTCTGGGTAGCCGTGCAGCACTTTTTGTCAGGGGTCAGAGGTCTGATTCACTGCGTGACTTGACAGGTTCATTTCGTCTGGGTAGCCGTCGTCTAGGGAAGACAAAGCGTTCCTCGTACGCTTTAACGCTGCTTTGAGAGCGGATAAGTTTTACGCCATGGAGGCGATAAAGAACCCTGTTTACGCTGGAGCGGCCTGGACGTACTGCACTTATGCGGGTGGTCCTTTGAGCTTATTCTTCACGCTGTATTTTAGCAAAAAAAGTTTTGTTTCACGCTTGATGGCTCTGAAGGCCTCTGTTTACGCTGCTCTGCATCAAGAGGCTGCGTAGATCCTCCCAACGTATTTTTTATGCTTCTACAGCAGGCAAGGCTAGTCTCGGTGCTCCCTCTCTATATTTAGTGCAGTCTCTGGATAGATGCTGGTCTGATCTGCAAAGTAGGCATAGTCCCAACTTACGCCTGCACTCTCTCTCAATGTGTCCTACCTTGCAACAGTGGTGACAGATAGGAAAAGATATGGCCCGGTGTGCTGCTCTCTCTGGTATACTCCTCTGGAATCGTTTTGCAGAATCTCTAGGTGCTGTCTTGGATAGTGCTGATGTGTTTGGCCTCTTCAGATTTGACTCCTTTCTAGTGACGCGCTCCATGCGTCGTGCTGCTGCAAGGACATCGATATAAGATGTAGGTACGACTGAGCCAATCAATCTCTGGAGCTTGAACTTCAGCCCGTCAAAGAACTTCTCAGCTTTCTCTTCCTCTGTCGAGATCAATGTTGAAGCGAAGCGACTTAGGCGTATAAATTCTGCGTTGTATTCTTCCACTGTCATACTGCCTTGGATGAGGCGGTTGAACTTGTCTTTGAGCTCTGACCGTGCAACTGCTGGAATGTACATCTCTTGGAAGAGTCTGGAGAACTCTTCCCATGTGACTCGGTCCTGTTCGAGCCTCCTTTCTTCTGCTAACCACCAGTGATGTGCATTTTCAGTTAACTATATTCTGACTGCATTCATCCACTTCTCTCTCGAAAGTTCAGCGGCTTCCAACTGATGCTGAATGTTAGTGAGCCATTCATGAACTTCTGTTGGCCCTTCTTTACCAGAAAATATGCGAGGCTTGAGATGACGGAAATCGGTGATAGATCTCATCGTTGTTCGCCTCGTTGGTGGATTTGCCTGCTCCAATGCGGATACCAGGCTGGTCCTCAGATACTCTGTTTCCTGGCGATGGGCCTCTTGCTGAATCTGTTGCTGGGCTTGCATCATGGCATACATCATCTGAAACATCTGTTGCCCGTCCATGGCTTGTCCGGGCGAAAAAACTGGCATCTGGGGAGTGAACTGTAGTGGAGGTGGGATGTCATCTCTCCGAAACCTTGGATTAGGCTGACCGGTCTGATCTCTCTGTGATGCTTGTCCTCCATCCCCTGGGGTCACTCCGTCTGTATATGTAACCACAGCGTTGTGTGGTGTATCCAAAGGAATCTCGTCTCCGTTCCTGGGATCCATTACTCTGTAATCAAAAGATAAACTGTAAGAACGCTCTGAGGAATCAAACAGGATGCAAATCAAGTGACAATTTCAAGTTCGGTATAGAGTTCAATAATAGTTTAAATAATGGATGAGATCCTATAACTTTTCCTATTCTTAGGGCAGGCTGGTTCAGTCCCTAAGTTGAAACCGAACAATTTAGTCGTAGACCTGCATGGGCCACCACAAAAACTATGTCACACCCCAGTCCCAAAATACCGAGGGACCGGACGCGTGATAATGGCCAGCAGCACGCATCGATGGACAACCCAAGTTAATGGATCCATCACGGCATACTTAAGCTGTAAAATAAGTCTACGACAATATGGCACAACTAATCTCATCCACACAAGATATAAAATATGATCCACATAATAAGTAAGGAATGTAAATCATCAGCTAGTCTCACAAAGTGCTTCGGGGAACAACCCGATAAATATCTGATACAATGGTTCAACAGACCAGAAATAAATGACTGAAATAAATAAATACTGAGCAAGAAACATGGATGCTCAGGAGAAGTCCTCGGCTAACACCTCGTCCTCGGAAGGCGGTACAGCTCCTGGATCAGCTCCTGCTCTGGTCCCGTATACCTCGGGATAGGTCTCGTCCTCAAATCCTGGGGACAAAATCCGGATCCAGGTCCTCAGGGGACATAGCAAGGTACAAGAAAGCTCATGCCAAAATAAATGCAGTGCAGAAAATAATTGGAATAAACAGGGCAAGTAAGTAACCATCTATATGAAAATGCAAGTTAGAGCAACACGAGTACTCAGGCTGTGCCACTACAAGCTCTGTGTCGGGGAGCCGGTAGTGGAAATAAATACGTAATGTGCCTAGCTCTGCTACGAGAGTCTACGTCCTCACAATAGTAGTAGATATATATAGAAAACAGCCTATAGCCTGTGTGTCTCTCCCCATCCCATGTAATCACGCATATCATGACCATAACGTCTCATGTCCATGTCAAGCGGGATCATCACTAATGCAACAAGTCATATGTATCTATGAATATAGTATCTCTGTCAAGTCCTGTATCCTATAGAAAATTACCACAAATATCTCGGGAATATCCTGTCTCATGAACAGTGTCAAGTGTCCTGGGTCGTATGGTACTTGATAAGACAAGTACGAGAATATAAAGTATCACGAATGTCCATCTTTACATGACAGTACCCAACACTGCATACAGTATTGGCACCCGACTAATAATTGGACGCTAAGTACGTCACACGGTCCTAGGTTGAGCATACACAGCAATATAAATAAAGCAAGGAAAATATATAACAATACTGCAGAGTTTGGCAAGGTACACTTGCCTGGTGTGTCACTATCATTTTTCCAAATAAGGGTATTTGTATAATTTCACTATTTTGAATAATTATGCATTTAATTAATCTGCTGAGTTTTATAAACTATTTATATATTGTTAGTGATATTTGGTTTTAGGTAAAACCCTAGAACTCATTAGGGCTAACCCTAATGAGAAACCCTAAATTGTAAACCTAATTCTAGAGAAACCCTAGAATTTAATTTTTAGGTTTGGACCTCAAACCCTAGACTGACTAAACCTTAGTTAATTAGGTTCAACATGACCTAAAATAGGGGGTTTAACCTAAACTATGCATTAGAAACCCTAACTGGTTTTAATATAAAAGGGAACCCTCTCTTCCTTCATGTAGAAAGGAGAAACCCTAGCCTCCATCAAGAAAGCCATCTCCCCACCCCAAATTCGGAATTAAAACCCTAGGTTTCCGTTTTTCCTCCTTCAAAGCAAGGGAAGCAAGGAGCTTGGGCCAAGGAACCTTGGGGAAGAAGAACCTTCATAGGGAAACCATCTCCCTATAGGTAAAACCCTATTTTTAATTCTTTTATTTCTGTTTTCTGATGATTAATGCCCATTAGGAACCCACCATTGCTGTTAGAATTCGATTTTTAGGGTTTCTACAGGGAGATTTAGGAGAAACTAGGGTTTTGGTGTTCCAACGAGGGTTTTCCCCAATTTCGTGAACCCTAACCCTAGGGGTTTGCATATAGACTGAATTCATCTCTTACATGTAGGTTAGATCTCGATTTTTAGGGTTTTTGATTGAGGATTTATGGGTTGTATGTAAATCTGTTTTTCTATACTTCTTGTGTTTGTAGGAATGCCCCTTAGGGATTTGCCTAGCTATGTGTCCAATTACTGCATGTTCTGATGTATATATATATACATAGATATATTGCATAGGGGTATAGATAGGTTAGAGTTTTGGGGGTTATTGTACAGTCGGGCATTGAGGAAATGTGCAGTCAAGTTCTTGTGTGAAACTGTGCTTTGGTTGTGTGCAGTCAGGTTTTATATGTGCCTGTGCACTGAGTTTTGTGTATCAGTAATGCCTGTGTTGATGTGGGTAGGATTAAGAACTGTGAGTAGCAGTGTCTCACTGTGCAGTTAAGTATACCTGGGTATTCTCAGTGTTAGTTCCTGTGTGAAAACCTATATGAATTCTGTGCATGTGTATCCATGTGTTCCAGAGAACTGTGTGGCTGTGTTGTGTGTCAGTTAGATATCTGGGTGTTCTTGTACTGTGTGTTTTGTATCAGTTAATTAGTGTGTTAACTGGATAGAATGTATCAGTGTCTATGTGATTAGGACGAGTTGTTCCTGTGTGTTGGGCTATCAGTATAGCTCTGTGTTGAGGACCCATGAGTGTGTGTATCACTAGAGTGCCAGTAAGTTAACAGTGAATTCTGAGAGAGTGTGTGAGAACCATATCTAGTGAACCTATATGTGTGAAATTAGTGTACAGATGATGAATGAACCAGTGTGTATTTCCCTGTGTAGCTGTGTATATCAGTGTATATCAGTACTGTGTATCAGAAATCTGTCTATGTAAGTGAATACATGTGTGTGTTCTCAGAGAATATGAGTGTCCCAGTATTCTCAGTGAACCCGAGTGCCAGGGTGAGTGTGTGAGCCTAGCTAGCTCTGTGTGTGCAGAATTCTGTATGTAGCAGTATTGGGAGAACGGGGGGGAATTATGTATCAGTATGAGAGTAATTCAGTTCAGTGTGTAGGTCCTTGGGTCTCAGGTATACTGGGTGTATGGGGGTGATATATATATTAGCATTGCAGTGGTAGTATCAATATTGTAGTATCAACTAAAGGATCACTGTGTCAGTATATGTGTAAGTGTATCAGTGAGTTGTGTGTGTGTGTGTATAGCAGTGTATCAGTGACTGTGTGGGTGCCAATGAATGCACCAGTATGTAAGTGCATGTATGAAGTCTGAACCATTTCAGACTGTGAAACTGTGAAACTGTGTAGTGATTTCTCATATATGCCTTTGTTAAGTATCAGTCTCAGTATTTGGGAGAAAGAGTATCAGGATTTCTGTGAGCAGTGAGGGGAAACTACCTATTGATTCTACCAGTAGCTATACACTGTCTTAGAACTTAGCAAATGCCTGTACAAATCTGAATACCAAATCTAGACTGAGATACTGTGGATGGGTCATTGAATCAAAATCTAGGATCAATGTTTATAGGAGTAGTATCTGTGAACTAAGTTCAGGTTTTGTTAATGTAGTTAGTGAACTGTAGGGCTTTACAATAGGTCCTGTACCCAACAATGTGTTAGTATGGGGTAGACTTTGGGTTGATTAGTAAATTATTCATTATTAGCTAAATGTATATAGTTAGTAGTGGACTGGTTATATATATATATATATACATATATGGATAATGTGTAATGGGTGGTTAGTATGACCTAGTTATCAAGGCCAGAACTAATATAGCTAGGGTTAAGAGTCATGTCTATCTAGTACCTATAAGGACCAGTGCTTACACATCTAATGAGTTTTGAAATACCCTAGTATCAAAGACAATTCTAGTTAATATGACTAGTATGGTTATGTATGGCATGGACAGCTCACCAAAGACCTAGAATGGCCTAACACCCTCTTTTCAACTTAGCTATTCACTTTTATCATTCCAAACTCCATTTAACATTGATATCTTATATTAGGTCATTGTGATCCCGCTTTGGACATTGATCCTCACACTTTGCTCAGGACCACAGGCGAGTACATTCTCTTACAGTTTTCATTGTTGATTACTTCTATAAATTGTAGTGTATTACATACTTGATTCCGACACTGTGGATACACGAGTTAGCACCCTAGATCCCCATCATGAGGAGTCGTGATTGGAATTCATCGTGCTAGCTGGGGGATGGAGAACTATTAGTAGATTATGTGATCATATCCAAATCCTTTACATGCATCATAGCTCACCCCACTTCTCAGGTTGGGTGCGGCCTGACCATCTTACATGCATCATAGCTGTTATATATGATTAACCTGACCACTACATGCATCATAGCTAACCATATGGTTAGCCTGACCTACAAGAATCATAGTTAATCATATATAACCAGCCTGATCAAGTCCCAAGCCGATCACATAATAAACTGATAATTCAAACACTTAGCTAGATGTCTATTTTATTCAGATTCACTTGTTCTAGCATTCACTGTCTATTGTTCATTGCTAGATGCTCTATTGCCTATTTCTATTTCTCCAGTACTTTACATTTTTAGCATTTATTTTCATCTTGTATTTCTTACACTGTTTATAGTCTTTGTCAATTTAATGAAACTGCTGTTAGTACTTGTGCTTCGCTCCAATCCTGACTGGATAACATTTTTCAGAGGACCTGGAGGATCTTTGTCCCACTCATTACGGCCCAGGATTAGAGGGTGATTTTACTCCAGAAACCCCAGAGGAGTTGCCTAGCCTAGAGGAGAATTTACCTGACTGTTCTTAGATTATTTTTCTGCATTTATTGTTCTAGACTGAGACTGAGTTGTATTTATTATTCTGTGATTTTGTGAGGTCATCTAGACCCAAGATTTGAGTTGGACTTATTGTGGTTGGTTTATATTAGAACTCTTTTCTATTCTCATCGTGCCATTATTTTCTATTAACTTGTGATTGAGTATATCATAATACTGTGGATTATTTATTTGTCCTCCGTGCGAAGTTGAGACTATTGACAGGATATATTATATATTGAGACCTAGACAGCGTTCTACCGCCGATGCTGCGGCGTAGGCTGGACGTACCCACGACTCATGCCCAAATTCCGGGTGCGGGTCGTGACATGGTGTTTGAATATCAACAATTTTCCCGGTATCAGTGGATCCTGTAGGTACTACTCTAAAAGCTGTAGTAAATATCACCAACAGTCTTAGAAGATATTAAATAGCTAAAAACGCCTGTCCTTACGTCCAATTTGGACACAGGAAAAAAAGGATATTTTTGGCCCAATGCGGGGTCCACATGTGGGCCACTTTGCACCGAAAAGTGTGTCAGGGTCAAGGTCTCCAAATTCCTCAAACTCAGTGTCTACAAGTCAGGAACGATGCTACGAACCCAACAAAACTTCCAGAATTGGATTCCGATGAGCCGTTCACAAAATCACCCGTCAAGTGGAGCCTGTGGGGCCCACGATACGTGATTTTGTCAACGTTCTCAGAATCAGACCAAACTTGAGTCACAGGACCAGCGTATTGCTATGAGTCCGATAGTACAAATTTCTTCTCGATCCGACATGTGTACACAAAGTTACAGCGTGTTCCAGAAAAGTCGGATACGGGGCGTTGTCCGCAGATACGTACTGATTTCGGTGTGCTCGCACATCCGAATAAGCTTCTGCAAAATCTTGCACGTCCGTATCAATGATGCGCACGTATCGGTGAAGACCGTACACGACCAAGTCGTCCCGTTTGGCGGGGCGTACTCAGTTCTGGGGTAAAATAGGGCATTATTTTTTCTATTTTTGGATCGCGGTGTGCGATCACCACAGGACGCGATGCACTGAGCGGGTTGCACGGGCTCTGAGAGGGTTATACAGTCTACGCGTAGCAACTGACGGAAACTAAATCGGAGTTGCGAGGCGAGAGAAAATGATACCTGAACAGGGCTCCACGAACGCTGAATTCCACGTGTCCGAGAGTCAACTTCGTGTCCTGGTCGAGAGTTCCCGCGTCCTCGTATCTGCCGTGAGTCCTGGCTAGGGCTCTGATCGAGACCGCAGAGGGGGCTTCACCGGAGGTGTCAGGCTCGAGGTCGGGCTGGGGCAGCGGCTCCGCACATTCTGGTCGGAGCGGGGCTGGGTCGACGACGGGAGCGGAGTCGAACAGAGGGGCGGGGTCGTGGGGAGAAGAGGAGGCTGCCGTGGGGTAAGTCGACGGCGGGCAAAGAGGAACGCGGCCTGGCGGAGGTGGGGAGTCGGGCTCGGCGTGCGGGGAGTCGCTGGCGGCTAGCTAGGGTTCCGGTCAGGACGGGGAGCGACGACTAAGGAGAAAGGGCGAGGCGGCTGCTGTGGGAATCTCAAGGAGGCGGCTGCCTAGGGCACGAACGTCGAGGCATACTTATAGGGCCGCCGTCGGGTCGAAATTACTGTTCCAACCCGAAATAAATTTTAGGGTTCGGTTGGATTGCGGATCTGGGTCAGGTTTGGCTCGGTTTGGTTTGGGTTTATAAAGCCAATAGTTTTTAAGGCTTTAAACGCGTTTCCGGAGTCCAATAAATTCACCAAAAAATACCCTGCATCCGGTTTTCCATTTGCAACTATAAAATATTATTTCCATAATATTTTAACACCAATATACAGCATTTAAAATTCTTTACATCACCATCACCTTTGTTTTAAATTCCAGAAAATACCGAAAATCCAGGAAAAAATTATATTAAAATTTCTTTGAAAATTAGGGTATTTACAGAAAGAAAGAAGAAGAAGAAGAAGAAATGAAGAAGAAGAAAAAATTTGTAAAGAATAAATATGGAGGAGGGAGGAGAGAGAGAGAGGGGGGTTTCCAATGCCTAGGGATTACGGCCTGCTTGGTATGTGTTTATTGAAGAGACACTTTATAGGGGTTGGTGATGAGAGTGTGTGGTGGGGATGCTCCAATTCAAATGGAGGGCTAAGATTGAACATGGAGGATTGGGTTTCTCCATGCAAAGGAAGGAAAATTTTTTTTGACTAGGTCAAAGAATGGTAGGCTCTCCATTTGGTCTTGGCCAATGAGGTGAGGACACCTAATTCAATAAATTGCAACTAAGTCCCTTAAATTCGAGAAATTGTACGAACATATGAAATGATACAAAAATTATGGGAAAAATGGTGTTTGGTGATTTGCATGGTGAGGGGGTGTTGTGTGTTTGCCATGGGTTAAATTAAATGGGCATTGGGATTAATTAGGGATTAAAATAGGATTATACAAAATTGGTATCCCGATTTAAATAGAATTAAAGTGTCCCGCGCTTTTAAATTAAATGGGGGCACTTGGGGTCAAAATTTGGAGATGACGCAAAGGTCAAAAATGGTGGGGGCTTGGAGTCAGTCTTGGAACCTTTAGTTGTCCTGCTCAACGGGTTAAGTTGGTAGCTCAAAATTGAGGGTAACGACACATGTGTCCAACACAAAATTAAATATAGAATTTAGGATATGGGAAATTGTGCGATTAATTTAAGGCACAACCGATTTGATTTTTGTGTGACGGAAAAGTCCAGTGCCTAAATTGGCGAGTCAAGTCAAAAGTACAATAGTCCGATGGAATTTATAGGCTGATATTGGGCTACGAATAAATAAACAACAATAGGGCGTGCCAAGGGTTTAATTAATAAATAACAGACAATGCAACTCTACTCTAAACCTCAAACATCTGCTGCTAAACCAAAATTTTCTCAATCCATACCTGACTATCTATAAAATTTATCGAGGGAGTTTACAGAGTGGAAATGGAAGCATGTGACGATGGACTTTGTTTCAGGACTTCCGTATTCTCTAGGAAATAAAGATGCAATTTGGGTCATCGTAGACAGGTTGACCAAATCAGCCCACTTTCTGCCATTCAAAGTTGGTACGTCTACGGAGAAGCTCGCAGAGATGTATGTCTGTCAGATAGTCAGATTGCATGGAGTTCTGGTGAGCATAGTCTCAGATCGGGATAGTCGTTTTATGTCCCACTTCTGGAGGAGTTTGCAGGCTAGCTTGGGCACTCAGCTCAAGTTCAGTACCGCATATCACCCTCAGACCGATAGGCAGTCAGAGAGGACTATTCAGACTCTCGAGGACATACTACGCACATGTGTTTTGGATTTTTGAGGAGCTTGGAAGGATCATCTTTACTTGGTAGAGTTTTCTTACAACAACAGCTACCAAGCCAGTATCGAGATCTCACCATTTGAGGCATTATATGGACGGAGATGCCACACTCCGTTATCATGGGATGATGTTGGTGAGAAAGCTTTATTGGGACCAAAGATGGTAGTGGATGCAGCTGAGAAGGTAAAGCTCATCAGGGATAGACTTTGAGTGGGGTCGGACAGACAACGACATTGGGTCGATAGCCACCGGAGACCATTGGAGTTTGAGGTTTAGATTTTATTTTGTATTGCTTGTGATTGTTTAATTTTATTAGAGTGATAAGGCCGTGTTTCATGCTAGGTTGGCGGTCTAATTTTCTTAAGGATTTCTCTAACACGTGGCACAATTTATTTCGGTGGAGGTGGAAAGCTTAGTCCGTGATTCATCGGACCTTTCAGTATTCTTGAGAGGGGCGGTGCAGTTGCTTATAGACTAGACTTACCACCTGCATTGGAGGGAGTGCACAACGTATTTCACGTGTTGCAGCTGAGATGGTATATGACAGATCCTAGTCATGTGTTGGATCACTCTAAGATAGAGGTGGGCCCTACTCTTAGTTATCCAGAGCAGCCAGTATAGATTCTTGATCAAAGAGAGAAGGTGCTGAGGAACCAGACGATTCCTTTGGTGCACGTCACGTGGTGGCATTACTCGCCAGTAGAGTGTACCTGGGAGCGAGAGGCCGAGATGCGCGAGCGATATCCATATATGTTCGAGCCGTGAGGTATAATTCTTTCTTGCTTGTATTATTTGCTTTTGGTAGTTAGTTTCTTCCTTAATTTCGAGGATAAAATTTTCTAAAGTGGGTAGGATTATCACCCTCACTTTTTTAATTGAGGGTTGTTTGGTACGTTGGCATGGGTATATTTTATTTTAGAATTATTATATTAAATATTGTGCATATGTAGATATATTTATTGTATTATTTATTGATTGTTATATATAGTATTTATTTTTTTGGACTTGTGTAGTGGACCTAACTAGTTAGTTTAGATGCATGAATCCAATATTTATTTTAGTTTAGATTGAGCATAATAATTAGGCCCATTCATTGGGAGGATGAATTAATTAGTGAAATTATTAGACTAGAACCTTCCCTCCTTAATTAATTTCTTCATAAGAGACCCCAAGGGGTATTTTGGTCATTTCATATGCTTGGGAGAGGGGTTAGGGCCGGCCACCATAGGAAGGAGAGAGAGTCTCTCTATTCTTATTTTCTATTTCATTTAGGTCTAAAAAAATTCTCCTTCCAATTTCTTCATTCCCTACTCAATTTCTTCTCAAATTCTTTCCATATTCTTCATTGGAGGCTACTACAATAAGGATCTACAAGAAGGAAGCAAGGATCTACAAGGAGGAGCCAAGATCTATAAGGAGGAGGCTACATTCACTCATTTGGGGATTTTTATTGGGAATCCATCTCCCAATAGTTATTGTCACGACCCGCACCCTAGATTTTGGCATGAGTCATGGATACGTCCAGCCTATACCACAGTGTCGGCGGTAGAACGCTCTACAATAAGCCACAAGTATAATCTATAACTCACAACATATATATATCTACACTATACTCAATCACAGCCACTAGTTTAAATGAATACACCAAGATAATAATAAAATAATAGTCTTGATGCATGTTCAAAGAATCTTCCAAAAAACTAAATATTTAAAGTATAATACTCAAAATACTTTAGAAAAATTATCGGAGAATAATTCGGTCCAAAATAACTAACAAAATTAACTACTACTAAACTACTCCATTGCACATGGTATCTGAGCTGCTAACTCTCCTTGATCCTCCGGAAGGGCAAGATCAGGCTTTATTATGTCGCTAGCATACGGTCCATAATATGTAGGAATTGCATCCTCATTGTAGTCACCTAACATATTTATCCAGTCAGGAAGGGAATGAATACATCACAGAAAAAATAGTTCCAACACGTGGTAGAAGCTATAAGACAATAAATAGTAAGGAATATATGATAGCAACAAAACTGAAATCATAATAAGGCAACTAGAATAAACAAATGCTACAGTCCTGTCATGGTAACATATAGTACAATATCTCTAAGCAATAAAGGAGATAACTGCAATGTATGAAAGAACAGTTAGGAATAACTACTTTATGTATTTTGAAATACCTTGTCGATATATGAACGGCTAAGGGGTAAAATCCGGCAAACCACATGTGTCGTGCATGTGTCATGCCCCAGTCCCAAAATATATGGAACCAGGCTACATGGCATTGGCCAGCTGATACGTCTCCGAGGATATCCCAATTTAATGGATCCTGGCGAAGCGTGCTTACGCTATCCTAAATCTAACAAGTCTAATATCAACAACAGGCAGTGTCTAATCTCATCCACAAAAAACAAGTAAAATACTGAAATGAAAGACTGGAATATAAGAACATAGTCGAATGACATAGTACAACTGAAATATGTCTGGTAGGAACAAACCCACTACAAATATTGAAGATAAAGTACTGATAGTCTAAAATAAGAGTACTGATAATAAGAGTGACTGAAACAACTGCTAACTAGGTAAGGAGCTCCAGTCATAGGCGGAAGGCCTACCAAGATGATCAGGGGTACTCCGATGGTAAAACCTCAAGCTCCTCGCCAAGAGCAAACCTCGTCTCCACACCTGGCCCGTACACGGTGGGGTAATAGGCCTCGTCCAGATCTGGAAGATAACCAGGTCCTCAGAGGGACGTAACAAGATACAAAATACATGCCAGATATAGTACTGAATAAAATAAAGAGGGGTGTGCTAACCATCTAAGTGAATGCAATATAAGGATAACCTCGGAACGTATTGATAGGTGTAGGCATAACGTCCAACGTCTTCTAGAGTGTGGTATCTGCAACGTCCATCATTCCAAAGAATGAGGTATCTGTATATATATAACGTCCAACACTCTAAGGGACGTGGTATCTGGAATGTATATACGTCTGTAACACTCCGAAGAGCGCGATGTCTGAATATAGGGAGTCACTGGGTCTGTGGTTCCTCTGGATACCACGGATTCTGATGGGTGTATCCCATACGTTTATCAGTTGTCCTTCCCGCCCAATGTAGATACGCAAGTCGAATACACGACGTGAGTGTCTCGTATCTATATGCCAAGTCTCATCTAACTATGCTACTCTATAATACAGGCTAGTCCGTGATACATGTCGTACATACCGATAGCGAATCGGGTACGCGAACCCGCATCCCAATATGAATGTACCATCATGATACGTGTATAGTGCCATAGTCTAGGAAGATATCAAAATATCCTCGCAGTAGTGGGTGAGTCAGCTAGCAGCTAGGTCAAGTACACTACTCGTCGACGTATTATCGGCTGCACCCGAGTTAATCTCGGACGCGCACAGTTTTATGTATATTGTAACATTTATCATTTAATTTAAATAGTAATCCAGCAAGGTATACTTGTCTGTCCCGGGTAGCTGCGAAATCCAAAGTCCTGCTCCGGATGCCTCGGCGGTACTGTCCAGCAGTCCTATATATGATATAATAAGGACAATATTAGTCGCTACAATAGCATGACTAAGACACACTACTTGCAACTATAGCTGACACGGGGTCGAGACTGTATATATATATATATATATATAGCTATTACAAATATATATATATATATACACCAAATCATATTAAAATATGTTAAAATAATATGTATGTTTAATAGTACAAAATAGTACTTATGTATTAATTAGTAATACACTAATAATACACACATTAAATATGTGTACACAATTGGTAATATTCACAAATTCATATATTTATACATAAACATATATTTAGATAATAGTTTGTACATAAGTAAATATACACACATATTTATATATATTTAAATATATATATTCATATACATACTAATACACCTTTTATAAATATATTAAATACATAATTAATATATATGTATACATATACATATATACATTACACTAATATACTTAGTACATAAGGTGTATACATATATATTTATATACATAAATATACATATATACTTATATTTGCAAAATAAAATAATTAAACCAATAAATAGCATATAATATAGAATAATACAGAAAATATATATACCATGTATATTAACTATACAATATTTCAAATGTACATAAATATACATTATACATACTTACATATAATTATTATGAAATATAATAATACATAAAATGTTTTTGAAATATATATATATATATATATATATATATATATATATATATATAAGTACATATACCTATTAGGTATAAAAATAAATAAGCATTTATATACAATAGGTATATACACAAATATACATATACGAACTTATATATTTATATTATATATAAATATACATTATATACAGTAATATAGTATATACATTATTATATATAAATATAAAGAAATACTGAAATACATATATAAATACATACATATATGCTTAATAGGTATTTTATTAATATATGTATACAAAAGTACATATATATATTCATATTATATATAATACTAAAGACAATATGTATATATATATATATATATATATAACACAGTATTTATACAGGAGTATTTAAATATAAATACTGACAAATACAGAATATACTATTTAATATACTGAATACGTATAAAAATACATAAACTAATACATGAAGTTATATACATTTAATGCAACCTCAAATACGTATTTAAATACTAGTATTTATACATAAAATACTGTACCTAATTGGTGCTCGGGTCGAGGGCTTCCCGGTGGCTGACCGTCGACGGCGGGGGTGGCCGGACGGAGCTCCGGCGAGGCTCGGGGTGGTCGACAACATCAGCAGCGGGTCTGGAGCTTTTGGCGCTGCGGGGGCGATTGCGGCTCGGGGTTTCGACGTCCGGTGCTGGGCTTCGACGGAAGGGGAGGTGGTTGGCCGGGGGAGGGGTCGACGGAGTTTGGCGGCCGAAGGTTCAGCGGTGGCGGAGTAATAGCTGGTCGGGTGGTCGGCTTCGAGTGCGGGGAGGAATGGCTCGTGTTGAGGATGACGGGGAGGGAGGCGGCTGTGGGCGGAGCCGTGGTCGAGGGCGGTGGTGATAGGTAGGGGGTAGGTCGGCGAAGGGGACTGGGTCGGTGCGGTGGTCGCCGGACGCGGTGGTTGGCCGGGAGAAGGCGGCGGGTTGTCGGGTTGGGGTTGAGCTTGGGCTGGAGGTTTTAGGGAGAAATAGGGTTTGAGTTGGTTTTCTTGGGTTGTGTGCCCTCTTCAATGAAGAAACATGTTGTTTATGTAGGTAAGAGAGTGGGGGGGCTGCCTAGGGATTAGGGCCGACTGTAGGTAAATTTTAGGGAGTTGGGGATGTCCATCAAGATGAGGGGAGGGCTAGGAATGTAGTAATTTGAATGAAGGGCCATGATGTGCCCTTCATAAAGGGGTGCAAGTACACTAGGAATGGAGGGAAAATGAATGGATACGGTTAGGGAATGAAAATTTACTTTCTCCATTATATTGGGCCAATGAGAGGGGGACACCTCATTGCAATTTTGCAAAAAGGCCCCTGAATAATTTGGTATTTGTACAATTTCTAAAATTGGGTATTTGATGTAAACAAACACCATATTTGATGTTCTACGTTGGGCTAGGATGGTGTATGGTATTTTGTATGAGGCTTGTGGGTGTGGGTGTGGGTTTGGGTTGGAGTTGGGTCTAATTCAATTGAGGTTAGGTCACCACATTAATTAATTCATAATTAATGTACCGGGTGTCTCTAATTTAATTTAATAAAAACTGGGGGTCTAAATTGGGTTGGACAAGGGTCATTAGTGTAGTTGGCTCAGTGTACAATGATGTCATGATCTGTGTTGGTCAAGTCGGATCGAGATGGGGTCTCAATTTCGATTGGAACGGACAACGAACGTAATTACGTAATTTATTTAAATTGCGTACGGACGTTTGTAACGACTTTTGTGCGACTAAAATCTGGCACGAAAATCAGTATCCGGGGTTTGTTCTAGGTTCAATATGATAGGTTAGCATGTCTAAGCCAGGTAGGTAGAAATTGTTATAGGGTAACAGCTAGGGTAGTATCCTAAAACAACAAATCATTGCACAGGTATTATAATACTATATAATAAATCTTAATTATATCTAGTTAACCCTAATTAGGCTATTTAATTTAATTAACCCTAATTTCTGGTTGAGGGAGTTTACAACATACCCTCCTTAGAGCATTTCGTCCTCGAAATTAAAAATAGACATATAGAAAACTATTGAATGAAATAAATACTATCACATACCTAGGCCTTCGATGAGATGGGGAAAACGTTGCTGAATATCGTCCTCTCGTTCGCAGGTTGATTCACCTGGTGCATGATGCCTCCTCCAGTAAGTATCTTCCAACTCTTAGGTAAGGGAGAGGTTGCTACTCTATGCATTGCTACAAAGCTACTAGATATAAATGACAGTGTAGCTCCAGAATCAAACAGTACAGTTGCAGGTAATGATGCAACTAAAATTGTACCTGCGATAGTCTCCCCTTCTGGTTCCTCCTCGATAGATGCTAAAGCAAAGGCTTGCCCGCGCCTCTGCCCTCCTGCCTGCTGTCGGGCCTGGTTGAAGTGTGCCTCCTGTAGAACCAAGGGTGGTCCTCTCTGCTGTTCTCCGATAGCTGGTGGACGCTGACCTCCTGCTGGGGGTAGTATCCTCAAGGGTGCTGCTGGTGGCCTCTGCCCAGTCTGGGGTGCTGCATCTCTATGCTGGGTGCAGTCTCTAGCAAGGTGCTGGCTGGCTCCACAGACCATGCAGAGCCCGAGCTTCTTCCTACAGTCTCTGACGATGTGTCCCCTCTTGCCACAGAAGTGATAGGTCGGAAGCTCCTTCTGTTGGTACGGCGCTGTCCTCTGCTGCGCCTGCGCTCCTGGACGACAGATCGGTCCTCCTGCTCCTTGCTGGGTCCTGGCTGGTACGTTCGCGCTGGAACGTCTCGCTCATCCTCCTATAGCCTCCTGGATCCTCGCCTCTGATAGGACCTCTTCATAAGAGATCCTCGCCTGGGTAGTGGTGTACCTCTACAGCTCGTGAGAGAGGCCATGGTGGAATCTCCTGGCCTTCTCCAGGTCGTTCGGGATCAGGGCTGCACCGATTCGGCTAAGTCTGCTGAACTCTCCGTCGTAGGCATCTACATTCAGGTTCCCCTGCTCCAGGTGCAGGAACTAAGAGTACAGGGCGTTCCTCACTGTAGTTGGGAAATACTTCACGTTGAAGTGTTCCAGAAATTCCTCCCAAGTTTGCTGTCTGCCGATGCTGCACTCCATAGAGTCCCACCAGTGATGGGCCTTGCCTGTGAGTTGGGCCTGCACCGCGGTCATCCAGAGGTTGGGGTGTAGCTGCGAACCCTCTAACAATATCTTAGTGTTGGAGACCCAGTCTGAGATCTCCTCTGTCGTCTCCTTGCCCGAGAAGGTTCCTGGGCCCATCTGTCTGAAGCCTCGTACCGTGCCCGCTTGCTGGACAGGTGCAGGTGCTGGTGCTGCTGCTTGGGCAGGTGCCCTCTCCAGTACTGCCATCAGGCCCTGTCTCAAGGTCTTCGTCTGCTGCCACTGGGCCTGCATTATCATCTGGAAGAACTGCATCATCTGGGGCTGTCCCTTCGCTGGTGGCATCTGAGGTGGAAACGGTGGAGGTGGAGGAAGAGGTACCTTCGGCTGTCTCCTTGGTGTCTCCCTCGGGTGCCGGCCTCTGGTACTGCGGCATCGGTATCGCCCTCGAGGTCTGTCCCTCGAAGTACTGCCTCGGGATCGTCTGTGATGTCTGGCCCTCTGGCTGCTGCGTCCCTTCGTCGGGAGAGACCTGATGCCAGTGCATCATCAGGGCCTGAGGGATCACCTGTGCCTCTGGCTGAGGCTGCTCTCTGGGTGGTCCCTGAGTCGTATCCTCCCTCGGTGCTGCAGGTGGCACTATGGCACCAAGTATCTCACGTCTACTGCCAAGGTTCATCTCGCTGTAAGAGATATAACTTCATTAGAAAGAGTACGGAATCAATCAAACAGGATGCAGATATATTAAAATTTGGAAGAGGTTCAAAGGCATAATCAAGTAGATGAGACCTAGTAATTTTTATCCTATTGCAGGCTCGCTGGGCACGTTACCATACCATAAGCGATAAATATTTGATGTTTGACAGACCAGCATGGCTACCACTAAAACTATGTCACGCCCCAGTCCCAAAATATATGGAACCAGGCCACGTGGCATTGGCCAGCTGACACGTCTCCGAGGATATCCTAATTTAATAAATCCTGGCGAAGCGTGCTACGCTGTCCTAAATATAACAAGTCTAATATCAACAACAGGCAGTGTCTAATCTCATCCACAAACAATAAGTAAAATACTGAAATAAAAGACTGGAATATAAGAACATAGTCGAATGACATAATACAACTGAAATATGTTTGGTGGGAACAAACCCACTACAAATATTAGAGATAAAGTACTGATAGTCTGAAATAAAAGTACTGATAATAAGAGTGACTGAAACAACTGCTAACTAGGTAAGGAGCTCCAGTCATAGGCGGAAGGCCTACTAAGATGATCAGGGGTACTCCGATGGTAAAACCTCAAGCTTCTCGCCAAGAGCAAACCTCGTCTCCACACCTGGCCCGTACACGGTGGGGTAATAGGCCTCGTCCAGATCTGGAAGATAACCAGTTTCTCAGAGGGACGTAACAAGATACAAAATGTATGCCAGATATAGTACTGAATAAAATAAAGAGGGGTGTGCTAACCATCTAAGTGAATGCAATGTAAGGACAACCTCGAAACGTATAGGTAGGTGTAGGCATAACGTCCAACATCCTCTAGAATGTGGTATCTGCAACGTCCATCATTTCGAAGAATGAGGTATCTGTACATATATAACATCCAACACTCTAAGGGACGTGGTATCTGCAATGTATATACGTCCGTAACACTCTGAAGAGTGCGGTGTCTGAATATAGGGAGTCACCGGGTCTGTGGTTCCTCTGGATACCACGGATTCCGATGGGTGTATCCCATACGTTTATCAGTTGTCCTTCCCGCCCAATGTATATACGCAAGTCGAATACACGACGTGAGTGTCTCGTATCTATATGCCAAGTCTCATCTAACTATGCTACTCTAGAATACATGCTAGTCTGTGATGTATGTCGTACGTACCGATAGCGAATCGGGTATGCGGACCCGCATCCCAATATGAATGTACCATCGTGATACGTGTATAGTGCCATGGTCTAGGAAGATATCAGAATATCCTCGCAGTAGTGGGTGAGTCAGCTAGCAGCTAGGTCAAGTACACTACTCGTCGACGCATTGTCAACTGCACCCGAATCAATCTCGGATGCGCACAGTTTTATGTATATTGCAACATTTATCATTTAATTTAAACAGTAATCCAACAAGGTATACTTGCCTATCCCGGGTAGCTGCGAAATCCAAGGTCCTGCTCCGGATGCCTCGGCGGTACTATCCAGCAGTCCTATATATGATATAATAAGGACAATATTAGTCGCTACAATAGCACGACTAAGACACACTACTTGCAACTATAGCTGACACAGGGTCTGGACTGTATATATATATAGCTATTACAAATTTTTATATATATATATATACACCAAATCATATTAAAATATGTTAAAATAATATGTATGTTTAATAGTACAAAAATAGTACTTATGTATTAATTAGTAATACACTAATAATACACACCTTAAATATGTGTACGTAATTGGTAATATTCCCAAATTCATATATTTATACATAAACATATATTTAGATAATAGTTTATACATAAGTAAATATACACACCTATTTATATATATTTAAATATATATATTCATGTACATACTAATATACCTTTTATAAATATATTAAATACATATTTAATATATATGTATACATATAAATATATACATTACACTAATATACTTAGTACATAAGGTGTATACATATATATTTATATACATAAATATACATATAAACTTATATTTGCAAAATAAAATAATTATACCAATAAATAGCATATAATATAGAATAATACAGAAAATATATATACCATGTATATTAACTATACAATATTTCAAATGTACATAAATATACATTATACATACTTACATATAATTATTATGAAATATAATAATACATAAACGTATTTGAAATATATATACATTTATATTCATATATATATATATATATATATATATATATATATATATATATATATATATATATATATAAGTACATATACCTATTAGGTATAAAAATAAATAAGCATTTATATACACTAGGTATATACACAAATATACATATACGAACTTATATATTTATATTAAATATAAATATACATTATTATATATAAATATAAAGAAATACTGAAATTCATATATAAATACATAGTTATATGCTTAATAGGTATTTTATTAATATACGTATACAAAAGTACATATATATATTCCTATTATATATAATACTAAAGACAATATGTATGTATATATATATATATAACACAATATTTATACAGGAGTATTTAAATATAAATACTGACAAATACAGAATATACTATTTAATATATTGAATACGTATAAAAATACTTAAACTAATACATGAAGTTATATACATTTAATGCTACCTCAAATACGTATTTAAATACTAGTATTTATACATAAAATACTGTACCTAATTGGTGCTCGGGTCGAGGGCTTCCCGGTGGCTGACCGTCGACGGCGGGGGTGGCCGGACGGAGCTCCGGCGAGGCTCGCGGTGGGCGGCAACAGCAGCAGCGGGTCTGGAGCTTTTGGCGCTGCGGGGGCGATTGCGGCTCGGGGTGTCGACGTCCGGCACTGGGAGTCGACGGAGGGGGAGGTGGTTGGCCGAGGGAGGGGTCGGCGGAGTTTGGCGGCCGGAGGTTCTGCGGTGGCAGAGTAATAGCTGGTCGGGTGGTCGGCTTCGAGTGCGGGAAGGAATGGCTCGGGTTGAGGATGACGGGGATGGAGGCGGCTGTGAGCGGAGCCGTGGTCGGGGGCGGTGGTGGTAGGTAGGGGGGAGGTCGGCGAAGGTGACTGGGTCGGTGCGGTGGTCGTCGGACGCGGTGGTTGGCCGGGAGAAGGCGGCGGGTTGTCGGGTTGGGGTTGAGCTCGGGCTGGAGGTTTTAGGGAGAAATAGGGTTTGAGTTAGTTTTCTCGGGTTGTGTGCCCTCTTCAATGAAGAAACATGTTGTTTATGTAGGTGAGAGAGTGGGGGGGGCTGCCTAGGGATTAGGGCCGGCTGTAGGTAAATTTTGGGGAGTTGGGGATGTCCATCAAGATGAGGGGAGGGCTAGGAATGTAGCATTTTGAATGAAGGGCCATGATGTGCCCTTCATGAAGGGGTGCAAGTACACTAGGAATGGGGGAAAATGAATGGATACGGTTAGGGAATGAAAATTTTCTTTCTCCATGATGTTGGGACAATGAGAGGGGGACACCTCATTGCAATTTTGCAAAAAGGCCCCTGAACAATTTGGTATTTGTACAATTTCTGAAATTGGGGATTTGATGTAAACAAACACCATATTTGGTGTTCTACATTGGGCTAGGATGGTGTATGGTATTTTGTATGAGGCTTGTGGGTGTGGGCGTGCGTTTGGGTTGGAGTTGGGTCTAATTCAATTGAGGTTAGATCACCACATTAATTAATTCATAATTAATGTATCGGGTGTCTCTAATTTAATTTAATAAAAACTGGGGATCTAAATTGGGTTGGATAAGGGTCATTAGTGTAGTAGGCTCAGTGTACAATGATGTCATGATCTGGGTTGGTCAAGTCGGATCGAGATGGGGTCTCAATTTCGATTGGAATGGACAACGAACGTAATTACGCAATTTATTTAAATTGCGTACGGACGTTTGTAACGACTTTTGTGCGACTAAAATCAGGCACGAAAATCAATATCCGGAGTTTGTTCTAGGTTCAATATGATAGGTTAGCATGTCTAAGCCAGGTATGTGGAAATTGTTTTAGGGTAACAGCTAGGGTAGTATCCTAAAACAATAAATCATTACACAAGTATTATAATACTATATAATATATCTTAATTATATCTAGTTAACCCTAATTAGGCTATTTAATTTAATTAACCCTAATTTCTGGTCGAGGGGGTTTTACAGCATGGCTGCTATTATTCTAGTAAGACCATAGGATAGAAAGGGTTGTTCACACTTCCACTAAGTATTTTTCCTTCCAACGAGTACAACATGGATTCTGAACCAGTCACGAAGAAATAACAATAATCCAGAACAGTCACGTATCTCATAATAAGAATCCATCATACTAATCCGTGTAGCAAGTGTCAAGAATCAAATAATTAATACTAAGCATTGCATTATAGAGACTATCAAGCACTTAAAGTAATCACGGAAATGTACTCGCCTGTGGTCCTTAGCTGGTATGAGTCAGAATCCAAGTCACAGTCCAAATAGCCTATGTATTATAATTTATCATGTCAAAAGATAAGTTATTTTAATTTATTTAATTCTGGAAAAATTTCTCTAAAATCCTATTTTAATCTTATTATTCTGATTTTTAGGTTAATTCCTAAATTTTGTCCAAAGGAACTGAATTTTATTAACTCGAGACTCATGGCACGCAGATCGAGGCGATCTGTTGACCAAAAAATCAACCGATACAAACTCAACTTTTATGCATGGTTTCTTGTAGATTTCAACATCATAAATATGTTAGAATTTATGGCTCATCCCGATTCAAGTTTGTTTGGAAATTATTGCACATAAAAAATCGTATTGTGCAATGGTGGTTGATTGCTAACCTAGAAGTTCACCAGAATTAGCAGTACAGAAATATTTAGAATTAAATTTTGGGAAAAATATATGTTAATGATCTTGACATTAGATTTTTGAAACTTCAAATGATTCATGATTCTGATTCCTTGTTCACCCAAAATCGCGAAAATACCGAGACACATCTATTTTCAGACATACTATGCTCTACGAATTTTCTAGGATTTAATATTTAGAATTTCATGAAACAATTTACATATTTAGAAAACTAACCTCAATATAGTTATAACGCAATAAAATGGGCCACGTTTGGAGTCCGGAGCTATGAGTAATGGCTTCTAGAAGATGAAGGAAATGCTAGATGATAATTCACCAAAATCGGCTAAAAGAAAACCCTAGAAATTATAAACTAAATACTATATATATAGGAGAGAGAGAGAGAGAGAGCTGTCGTGGCTCAGAGTGCGCCACGTGGAAACCATCCGCTGCTGCCCGCTCAGATTGAACGGCCAGGGTTCAACCCGGCTTGGCTCGGCTGAGTCTGAGTTGGGTTAGGACTCGGCTCGGCTCGAGGTCGGCTCGGTGACCCGATTCGACTCGCACTCGCCCTCGCCCTCGCCCTCTCTCACTGCCCGCTGGGCCCCGCTGTCTGGCCGTGCTGGCTGACACACAGGCCAGGCTGGCTGCTGAATTGGCGGGTTGGTTTTACTCGGTTTTTCTTTTTCTGAAAATTAGTTTTAATTCAGTTTTTCATAATTAACTCAAAATAAATGCTAAAAATAATCAAAAAATTCCCAAAAAATTCTAAAAAATATATTTGATTATTTTGAACCTAAAATAAATATTTGGGATATTATTAATAACAGTTGACCCTAAAATTAATTCTTGAAAGTTCTAGAAAATTAGTGTTACTAGTTTATAATTAACTAAAAATTATAAAAAAATCCCAATAGCCGAAAATTAACCTAATAAAAATATTTAAGCTTGAATTTTAGGATAAGGAGGTTACAAGTCTACCCTCCTAAAAAAATTTTGCCCTCAAAATTTAGGGCAGAACAAATATAAGAAGAAAATTCCCTCATGGTGCAAAAAGATAGGGGTAACACTCTCGCATCTCCTCTTCCCGCTCCGAAGTGGATTCACCGAGAGAATGATGCCTCAAAGCGATGCAAACCAAGGGAATTATTTTTTTATGAAACACTTTATCTCTATAGTCTAGGATCTCCACAGGCTGCTCCGGATAACGGAGGCTTGGTCCAACCTCAAGCTTCGAATGATCTAATACATGGCAAGGATCTGCCATGTATCACCTCGGCTAGGATACATAGAACACGTTATGTACTCCTTCCAATGTAGATGATAAGGCTAGTCGATAAGCTGCTGCCCCGACCTTCTCCAGAATATTGAAAGGTCTGCTGAATCATCCACATTTCGGAGAGATCCTCAAGAACACTAAGTCACCATCTTATGCCAAAACAGGAACTTGATACATAATCTAAGAACGTAATAGATATTTAAATAAATAAATCGATACCTCAAACTCTAGCGGTCTCCTGTGGCTATCGGCCCATTGCTTCTGTCTGTCCTGAGCCACACGAAGTCTCTCTCTAATCTGCTTTACTTTTTCTGTAGCATCAACTACCATCTCTGGTCCCAAAAGTACTCTCTGTCCTACGTCGTCCCAAGATAATGGAGTTCGGCATCTCCTACCATACAAAGCCCCGAAAGGAGACATCTCGATACTGGCCTGATAGCTATTGTTGTATACGAACTCTACCAGGTGAAGATGATCCTCCCATGAGCCACCAAAATCTAGTACACATGTTCAAAGCATATTCTCGAGCGTCTGAATAGTCCTCTCTGACTATCCATCCGTCTAAGGGTAGTAAGCAGTGCTAAATTTTAGTTGGGTACCCAAGCTAGCCTGTAAACTCCTCCAAAAGTTGAACGTAAATCTACTATCCCGATCGGATGTGATGCTTACTGGAACTCCATGCAGCCTGACTATCTGTCTCATATATAAATCGACGAGTTTCTCCATATTCAATACCACTTTGAAACGCAAAAAGTGGGCTAATTTGGTCAGCCAGTCAACAATGACCCAAATAGTATCCTTTACCCCTGGAGTGCGTGAAAGTCCGAAAATAAAATCCATCGTGATATGCTCCTATTTCCACTCAGGAATTGGTAGAGGCTGTAACAATCCTCCTGGTCTCTACCTTTCGGCTTTGACCTGCTGGCACACTAAACATCTGGAGACAAAATATGCTACCTCTAGCTTCATTCTATACCACCACACGTGTTCCTTCAGGTCCTTATACATCTTGTTAGGTCCCGGATGTATAGAATACTGGGAACGATGAGCCTCATGTATGATCTTTTCTCGCAGGTCCCCACTAGGCACACATAACCTAGTCCCGTGCCTTAGTGAACCATCCTCAGCAATAGAGAAGTCATCAATCAATCCTGCCTGCACTTGAGCTCTGAGGTTTCGCAGACCCTCATTTTGGTATTGTGTCCCTCGGATCTTCTCTATCAACCCTGACTGAATCTGCATACCCATCATCTGTGTCTCCACCACTGGAACAATAACCTCGATGCCCAGGCTATCCAAGTCTACTAATAAACGGTGATCCGTTGTCAAGTATATCGCTACTGGATATCTGCTCAAGGCATCGGCAACCACGTTGGCCTTCCCTGGATGATACTGTAGTAAGATATCAAAATCCTTCAATAGTTCTAGCCACCTACACTGCTTCATATTTAGCTCTTTCTGTATAAAGACGTACTTGAAGCTCTTGTGGTCAGTGTATATTTCCACATGCTCTCCGTAAAGATAATATCTCCACAGCTTTAGAGCGAAGATCATCGCTGCTAATTCCAAGTCATGTGTGGGATAGTTTCTCTCATGTGGCCGCAACTGTCTAGAAGCATATGCCACCACCTTCTTGTTCTGCTCTAAACACTTACCAAGCCCTTCCCCGAAGCATCGCTATAAATGACTAATCCACTAGTCCCCGAGAGCACTGTCAAAATAGGCGTTGTGGTCAATCTCTTCTATAGCTTATTAAATGCAGCCTGGCATTCTTCGGTTCACACGAACTGTACATCCTTCCGAGTTAGTCTAGTTAACGGCTCCGCGATCCAAGAAAAATCTTTTATAAATTTCTTATAATATTCGGCCAATCCTAAGAAGCTTCTGATCTCTACAACAGAACTCAGAGTGGTCCAGGACTCTACAACAGCAATCTTCTTTGTATCCACCAAAATTCTGTCTCCAGTCACCACATGCCCAAGGAACTCTACCTTATCCAGGAAGAACTCATATTTCGAGAGTTTTCCATAGAGCTTCCCTTTCTGAAAGGTCTCTAGCACAATCCTTAGTGCTCTTCCGATGTCTTCGAATAGACAAGGATATCATCTATGAATACTACTACGAACTTGTCAAGGTATTGGTGGAATACCTTGTTCATCAAGTTCATGAAGACTACTGGGGCATTAGTCAACCCAAATGGCATCACCATAAACTCTTATTGGCCATACCTTATCCGAAATACAGTTTTCGGAATATCTTTCTTCTTCACCTTCAACTGATAATAGCTAGACCACAAATCAATCTTCTAAAATACTCTCGCACAGCTCAACTAATCAAAAAGATCGTCTATTCTTGGTAGCGGGTATTTATTTTTGATGGTGATGTTATTCAGAGCCTTGTAATCAATGCACATTCGGACCGACCCATCTTTCTTTGGTACAAATAAGACCGGGGCTCCCTTAGGTGAGTAACTCAATCTAATAAAACCCTTGTCTAGCAAATCATCAACCTGCTTCTTCAGTTCTGTCAGCTCGCTGTTGTTGATCATGTGGACATGCTGCAACACCGGCTCTGCCCCAGCCACTAAGTCTATAGAAAATTTAAGATCTTTATCCGGTGGCAATCCTGGTAGCTCATCAGGAAATACGTCTAAAAATTCTGTAATAATAGGGTGTTGCAAGTCCTTCTCTGCTGCCATGGCTCCACAAATAATTCTATCACTCTGCTCAACTTCTTCTCTAACAAACTCAAATTCTGGCTCTCTTGGAGGGCGGAACAGGATACGTCCTCTACGACAGTCTATGCTAGCATGGTGCATACTCAACCAATCTATTCCAAGGACAATGTAAAAACTCAAAAGTTGTATTATGAGTAAACTAGCATCCAAATTATGGCCTCTTAAGGTAACACGACGCCCCTTGCAAGTATCACTGACTACGATAGTGCCTCCACCGGTCATGATCGTGCAACTCCTACTCAAGGGTTCTGTTACTAAACTATGCTTAAGCATAAATGATACAGATATGAAGCTATGTAATACACCAGAATCAAATAAGGCAAATACAGGAGTATAATCGAGATGAATAGAACCTGCTATCACATCACTAGTCGGCTCAGCCTCCTCTATGGTTATGGCAAAAGCTCTGCCCTGTGGCGGTACTCCCCTTTGCTGGTTCTAGGCAAAGTGCTATTGTTGTGTAGGAAGTGGGGGTCCTCTTTGCTGTGGGGCCACTGGTGGTCCAACTGGTCCTCTCTGGGCTGAGGATCCTCCTATAGGGGGTGCGAAAGGACACTCTCTCATCTGATGCATAGGTGATCCACAATATAGGCACACGCCTAATCTCTTCCGGCTGGTCTCCCATGAATGCCCTAGCTTCTTATAATAATTGCATAGGGGTGCTTGTTGTACTTGTCTCTGTGGTTGCTGCTTCACTTGCTGAGCTGGGGCTCTGACTGGGGCACGGTACTGTTGTTGTTGCTGTTGGAAGGTCCTTGTCTAAAATTGTGGGCGCTTTGCCTGCCCCTGACTACTACCACCACCGATAGCATCCCTGTTTCTCTTGTTCCGAAGACCCATATCCACCTTAACTCTTTGAGCCTTTGCCAATATGTCAGCAAAAGTCGTATGAGCCAAAGAAATATGGACCTTGATCTCTTGGTTCAATCCCTCTCTGAATCGTCTTGCTCTATCCTCCGGGTCCCTCACCATGTACTCTGTGAATCGGCTCAGCTTGCCGAATTCCGCAACATACTTATCCACAGTCATTCCATTCTGCTCCAAGTTCAAAAATTGCTTCTCCAGAACTCCTTTAGCTACTGCAGGAAAGAATTTCCTCTTAAAGAGGTCCTTGAACTGCTCCAAAGTCAGGTTTGGATCTGCAATCCTAGGCTCATTTCTGAACCAAGTATGAGCAATATCGTAAAGCTGCAAGCTATCCACCTCAATCTTCATGTCCTCAAAAAGTCGAGAAACTCTCATGATCTGCTCGATATCCTCGAGCCACTCATCAGCATAGAGGATTTTCTCTATCCCCTTGAACGTCCGAGGCTCCATCTTCTTGAAGTCCTGGATGTTTCCCACCTTCGGTTGAGCGGCCTGCTATTGTGGTTGCTGGGCAACCCTCTCCATGGCTGCTAGGGCAACCAGTTGGGAATTTTCTATTCATGCCCTCAGCATTTCTGTCTGTTGCCTCTGATCCTCTGCTTGAATCTTTTGAGCTTCCATCATGCTCCTGAAGAGTTCGTGTAATGGCTGAGGAGGAGGAGGAAGACTCCCCGATCCAGCTGATGAGGCCTCCTGTGATGCAGATGGTGTGGAAAAAGCACCATTGGCTCTGGCATCGCACGTTCTAGTCTTGGGTGGCATTCTGAAAGGTTGAAAGCAACAAAAATTCAATTAATATGGCACAAGATAAGGAAGTATTCAAGAAGGACAATCAACTATTGAAGAGGTCTGATTATTCGAAAGGAATTAATAAGGGTTAGCAAGTTGAATATATGGGATCCCTAGTTGTGATTGAGTATCTTCCTATCCCTAGTACGTATATCCTATAGCAGGCTCACAGTCGTACATCTAACTTGAGTACCACTACGGGTTTGCAACCTTGTGCGAAATCTGACCTGCATGGGCCACCACTAAAAACGTGTCATGGCCCGCACCCTAGATTTGGGCATGAGTCATGGGTACATCCAGCCTACGCCGCAGTATCGGTGATAGAACGCTGTATAATAAGCCATAAGTATAATCTAAAACTCACAATATATATACATCTCTATACTATACTCAATCAAAGGCACTAGTTTAAATTAATACACCAAGACAATAATGAAATAATATTCTTGATGCGGATTCAAGGAATCTCCCCAAAAACAAAATATCTAAAGTACAATACTCAAAATACTTTAGAAAATTAGATGGAGAACAATCTGGTCTAAAATAACTAACATAATCAACTACTTCTAAACTACTCCATTGCAGACGGTATCTGAGCAACTAACTCTCCTTGATCCTCCGGAATGGCAAGATTAGGCTCTATTATGTCGCTAGCATACGGTCCATAATGTGTAGGGATTGTATCCTCATTTTAGTCACCTAAAATGTTTATCCAGTCAGGAAGAAAAAGAGTACATCACAGTAAAAACAGTTCCAACACATGGTAGAAGCTATAAGGCAATAAATAGTAATGAATATATGATAGCAACAAAACTAAAATCACAATAAGGAAACTAGAATAAATAAATGCTAAAGTCCTGTCATGGCAATATATAGTACAATATCTCCAAAAAATAAAGAAAATAACTGCAATGTACGGAAGAATAGATAGGAACAACTACTCTATATGATTTGAAATACCTTGTCGACATGTGAACGGCTAAGGGGTAAAATCCGGCAAAGCACAGTGTCATGCATGGCTGCTATTATTCCAGTAAGACCATATGATAGAAAGGGTAGTTCAAACGTCCATAATGTATTTTTCCTCCCCACGAGTATAACATGGATTCTGAACCAGTCACGAATAAATAACAATAATCCAGAACAATCACGTATCTCATAATAAGAATCTATCATACTAATTCGTGTAGCAAGTGTCAAGAATCAAGTAATCAATACTAAGCATGCATTATAGAGACTATCAAACACTGAAAGTAATCACAGAAATGTACTCGCCTGTGGTCCTTAGCTGGTATGAGTCAGAATCTAAGTCACAGTCCAAATAGCCTATGTATTACAATTTATTATGTCAAAAGATAAGTAATTTTAATTTATTTAATTATGGAATAATTACTCTAAAATCTTATTTTAATCCTATTGTTCTAATTTTTAGGTTAATTCCTAAATTTTGTCCAAAGGAACTAAATTTTATCAACTCGAGACTCATGGCACACAAATCGAGACAATCTATTGACCTAAAAGTCAACCGATACAAACTCAACTTTCATTCATGGTTTCCTATTGATTTAAGCATCACAAATATGCTAGAATTTACAGCTCATCCGAATTCAAGTTTGTTTGGAAATTATTGCAATACAAAATTGTATTGTGCAACGATGATTGATTGCTAACCTAAAAGTTCTACAGAATTAACAGCACAGAAATATTTCGAATTAAATTTTGAAAAAAATATATGTCAATGATCTTGATATTAGCTTTTCAAAAATTTAAACTTTTCTTGATTCTGATTCCTAGTTCTCCCAGAATCCTGAAAACACCAAGATGCATCTATTTTTGGATATGTTGTGCTCTACGAATTTTCCAGAATTTAATATTCAGAATTTCGTGAAACAATTTATATATTTAGAAAACAAATCTCAGTATGGTTCTAACACAAGAAACTGGGTCACGTTTGGAGTCTGGAGCTATGAGTAATGGCTTCTGAAAGATGAAGGAAACCCTAGATGACAATTCCCCAAAATCGGCTTAAAGAAAACCCTAAAAATTATAAACTAAATACTATATATATATAGGAGAGAGAGAGCAGACGTGGCTCATAGTGCACCACGTGGCAGCTATCTGCTGCTGCCGGCTTGGATCGAACGGCCTGGGTTCAACCTGGCTTGGCTCGGCTGAGTCTGAGTCTGAGTCGGGTTAGGACTCGGCTCGGCTAGAGGTCAGCTCGGTGAACCAATTCGACTCGCACTCGCCCTCGCCCTCTCTCACTGACCGCTGGGCCATGCTGTCTGGGCCGTGCTGGCTGACATGTTGGCTAGGCTGGCTACTGACTGGGCGAGTTGGTTTTATTAGGTTTTTATTTTTAAAAAATTACTTTTTAATTCAGATTTTCATAATTAACTCAAAATAAATGCTAAAAATAATCAAAAAATTCCCAGAAAATTTTAGAAAATAATTTTGATTATTTAGAACCTAAAATAAAAGTTTGGGATATTTTTAATTATATTTGACACTAAAATAAAATATGAAAGTCCTAAAAAATTAGTGTTACTAGTTTAAATTAACTAAAAATTATGGGAAAATCCCAATAGCCCCAAATTAACCTAATAACAACATTTAAGCTAAAATTTCAGGATACAGAGATTATAATTATATTTTAGTTTTCCCTCTTTTAGTAGACTCTAAATATGATATTTAACCATAAGGAACCACCCCACATGCATAGGCTACCCATAGGAATTGTAATTAGGTTCATAGGAGGCATATGGAGGAAGTTATATGTGTTTTTGTGTCAATTTTGGGGAAATTTTGAGATTGGCACATGTTCTGTTTGTCAATTGGTCAATTAGATCAAATTGATATATGTTTGATTGTGTGTGACTATGTGTAGGCCCTATCCCGTCAATTTGGCGATACAGGTTAATTTAGGAGTTTTTCTCTGACACGAAGATTTGTGCATTTCACTTCTTGATACAGACACATAGTTGATTTAATTATTCTTTATATCATGCATAATTAGTATTCTAGACTTGCTCATGTCCTTCGGGATGCGTTTGGTTGTGTAGTGGAGTCGTATCGCAAGCGTATCATAGAATGAGTGTGATACGGGTGCGATGCACTCCATGTATTTGTTTTATTGCACTTTAATTCTATATGACTTATGTAATATATTATGTATGATATATATCTATGTATATGTATATGTATCTATGAGTATATGTAGCTAGGTATATATATAACTATGTGGCTAAGTGTATAGAGGTATCTATATGCATATGTGTTTATATATATATGTAGATATACATCTATATATCTATATGTATGGTTATGTTATATGTATATATGTATGTTGTATATATATATGTATATATGTATGAGATGTTATATCTATATATTTATATGTGGTTGTATATATATATATATATATATATATATATGTGTGTGTGTGTGTGTGTGTGTGTATGTGTGTGTATAGATGAGAGGGTATTTGTATTTGTATATGTATATGTATATGTATAGGTATATATATATATATATATATATATATATATATATATATATATATATATAGCAGTATATATGTGTATGTATGTGTGTGTGCTTGTAGTATTTGTGAGTGTGTATGGGAGGGTGCATAGTAAGTAAGCAGTTTGGTTGAGAGATCGGGGCAGTGGACCTCAATGCAACAGTAGCAAGTATCAACAGAGGGCATCCTGCAACAGAGTAGCTACTACAGTGTGCAACCATCAGAAATGCCTCCATTGTATAGCAGTTGCAACAAGAGAGCTGCAGTAGCAGTTACTGCTCACAGAAGGAGAGCAATGCAGTGTGTGTTTGTGGTATTAAACTAAAGAACGAAATGTATATAATGCGAGGTTTGCACGAAACCCGCCTTCTTTGGTTTACAAACAAACTTGTACAATTTGATCCTATACGAGGATGTAGGAGTACAATTTATTTAATCTGGGTAGATGATTGCTATAGGTGTCTGATCTGCAGTCGATCACTATAGCCCTTGGACTACACGATGGTGAAGAAGTGCTGTGGAAGACAGAAAGCAGCTTCGTAGGTGGCGAAAGAGGATGGATGCACGATGCTAATGTCGTCGATCGCTACTCTTTGCCTAAGCTCTGGATGCTTCTCTCTCTCTCTCTAAGATTCTTCGATCTCTCCTCAATCTCCAATGTTTCGACCCGTGGTTCGATCTCTTTGGAGGTTCGACCTTGTTCAATTTTTAAAGTCTTGACCTTTTCCTCTATTGATAGAGGTCTCTATTTATAGAATTTTGGTGACAGTGACCACTCAATCGGTGTGGAAACCGAGTAATGGAAAGTACAGCACCCTTTTACACAACGGTTAAAATAACCAAAGCCTGTGTATAGATGATCTTTTGAATGAGCGTGTGATACGGGTCCAACTAAGGGATAAAACGTGTATAATCGCTACGAAGATCACGGCGTAGAAGCCACGTAGGTAGGTATCCCCCGTGTAGAAGAGGTTGGCATAGAAACCAATATCTGTCACCATGGCGTAGAAGCCAAGTAGGCATAGAATCCGAGTAGGCGTAGAAGCCTGATGGCATAGAAGCCGAATAAGCACAGAAGGCCGAATGAGCATAGAAGCCGAACGAGCATAGAAGCTGACGAATGAGCATAGAAGCCGAACGAGCATAGAAGCTGAATGGGCGTAGAAGCCGCTACATAACATGTGAGAGTGGTCGTAGAGGCCGAGCAGTCACAAAAGCTGAATGGGCATAGAAGCCGAGGTGATGTGGACATCTTTGGCCGAAATTACGGCTCTTGGAGATATAATCAAATCTCTCGCATTAAATACAGAGATCCGCCATCATCATTAATTGCCGAGGTGTGTTCCGAAGGCCTGCCAACATTCTGAGCATTCGGTGCAGAGACGTGCCTCGAGCCCTGTACGAAGAGCAGCTTTTGATGTGGCAGTCTGTTTGTCTTCCGCGGAGCGTAAACAGTTCGCGTTTGCCTGTGTAAAACAAGGCAGTGTATCCCCTTGTATGGGTAAAAGCAGTCTCCGCTGAGGGGATGTCAGTAAACGACAGTTCGGTGATATTTAATCAAATCCTCTACATTAAATGCAGAGATCCGCCATCATACTGTGGGGCGCGTCCCGAATAGTCTGCAATATTTCCAGCCGTCGTCTGGGTAGCCGTGCAGCACTTTTTATCAGGAGTCAGATGTCATGTTTCACTGTGTGACTTGACAGGTTCATTTTGGGGAAGACGAAGCGTTCCTCGTACGCTTTAACGTTGCTATAAAAGCGGATGAGTTTTACGCCATGGAGGCGATGAAGCACCCCGTCTACGCTGAAGCAGCCTGGACATACTACATTTACGTGGATGGTCCTATCATATTTTATGCCGTGCTCAGTAAAAAAGCTCTGTTGCACTCTTGATGGCCTTGAGGTCCCCTGCTTACGCTGCCCTATATCACCATGTTGCGTAGAGCTATCCAGTGTATTTTTTATGCTTCTACAAGACCCCCTTCAAAGCTTTCAAATTTCTTTGAAATTTGGAATGCTTTGAATGAAGCATGAACCGCTTCTCGTAAATCAAAACATTTTTGAATGGAGCGTTGAAACGGTCGATGCTGACTTTATGGCAGATTTATTGGAGACCGGTGTAACCCCTCTCTCCTATAAAAGGTCGAGGAGTTTAACCTGTTCTTCCCGCATTCCCTGCGCCACACAAGGATGATCGTCGGAGTCCGTCGGGTCGATCTGAGGAAGAAGAAGACCATATTCTTCCAGCATGTAGGGATCCAAAAATGACGGCATCTTCGGGCAAGTCTCATCTGCAACGATTAATCATGGAAGGATATCATAGCCTCCTTTGCTCGGGATAATCAGCAACTTTGTATGATGGTTCTTTGGGAGAGAGGAAGAATTATTTTCCACCATGGCGCTTGCAAGTGGCGCCTTCTCCCATTACCTCCGGTGACTAGAGTCAGACAGACTAGCTCTGTCCCGGCTTGAGTGGCGATGGTCTGTAGAACAGCAGTTTTACCCTGCTTTCCTTCAGTTGGAGGATGGGTCTATGCCCATTTTTGTATCCTCCCGCCACTGATCATCTTCTTGGAAGAAGAGGAAGACCATCACCAATGTGAGAACCTGTCAGAACAGCTTCTCGGTGCGATCTTCGGACGATGATGAGGAAGCCCTTTGTAGACGGGGTTTCCCTCAGATGTAATCATAAAAATGAAGAAAAAAACCCTTGTAGATTGGATTTCCCTCATATGTAATCATGACTTTAATCTTTAATAAAATTGTCTTTCGTTTTTATATGATCATCTTGTCATACGTTGCTGTGAAGTCTGAATATGTGTAGCTTCGACACGTCTGATTCTTTACGCCGACCCTATTTAGAAAGAGTGCTAGGTCTTGTCCTGTCTTTTACGCATAACTAGAGATGCGTAGAAAGCTGCTTTAGCTTTCGAGTGTTCGAACTGTCCTGCTATTTTTAGGAGTGAGGAACCGCGTAGAATTCTGAACTACTGCTTCTGATGAACAGAATTTTTTTGTTCAGACATCATCTTCAAGAATGATTTCTCAAAAAATCTCTTGGAACAGGGTCGAAAAATGGCCGTCAAACTGAGTTGCCATCTTGATAGATAAAATATTCAGACTGGAGTCTGGATAAACTTTGAATCGACCCATGAAGAAGAGTAGTTTTTCAATATTGAACTCTGTATGCTTCGGGTACTTGGGATATCTTGAGGTCAAGAACGAGTATCTTCTGTGTGAACTCTTTGTAATTGACCGCTTTTGAGGACCGTTCAGATGTACGTGTGATCTGGCCGGCGTATCCTTCAGATGTGCGGGAAGTCGTGGAGCGTGAAATTATTAGTCTGCAGCTTCTGAGCATAAAACACCATCGAGCGTGAAATCATAGACTTGTAGTTCCTGAGTGTGAAGTCGTAGGTTTGTAGCCTCTCGAGCATAAAAGCTACTGAGCACAAAGGCATCTGGGCGTAAAACCCGACTTGTAGCCGTCGAACGTAAAGCCGTAGATTCGTAGCTGTCGAGCGTAGAAAGCTCCTTAGCGTAGAACTGTAGATTTATAGCTTCTGAAAAGAAATTTTTTTCGAGCGTGAAGTCGCGGATCTGTTGCTTCTGAGCTTAAACTAAGTGCCACCGAGCGTGAGATCATCGATTTGTTATCTGCTGGCATAAAGTCATAGGATTGTGGCCCCTCGAGCATAAAAGCTACCGAGTACAAAGGCATCCGGGCGTAAAACCATAGACTTATAGCTTGCGGGCGTGAAACCGTAGATCTGTTGCTGTCGAGCGTAGAAAGCTCCTTAGCGTAAGAACTGCTGACCTGCTTTGCGCAAAAAACTTTTCGAATTCGCTGACTGTCCATCTTCTCTGAATAATAGGCTGACGTAGGACCCAATCATAACCGAATATTAATTAGGAGATTTGGTTCGGGGTCCGAGGAGTCCATCCGAACTCTATATATATCCCAAGTTTTTTGAGAGAAAAACTTTTCATCTGTCTTCTACGAAAGAAAAAGCCTCCGACTGTGCGAGCTTTTCTCCGAGTCTTCTCTGAGTCTTCAAAGTTTCCAGTAATGGCCTCTAAGCAATCCTCCTCCTCTAAGGGAAAGAAGATTGATTCCTCTTCTCGTTCTTCTGCCCAAGCAGGAGTGCCTCCGGTTGGACAGGGCGAACCCCATTCTGAGCTGAGCATCCCACCGATGAGCAGTGCACCCGGCCTAATAGGTAGAGCTTTTGGGACGAATAAGAACGACTAAAAAATCCTTCGCACACGTTGAACGTGACTGTGCCAGGTCGTCTTCTGTGCTGATAGCCTCTTTGAGGAAGATGATGCATGGAGACGTTTTATCTTTTTACGCCCACATTCCTAATGTGTCAGCGTAAAAACTCTATTTTTTTGCAGTCGAGCGTAAAAGCTTTGACCGCCGAAAACTTGGTGTATACCATTAAAATTTTAGTTTTATGCTTGTGGATGGAAATCCTGGCGTAATAACTCAATTTAATCAATCTGGCATAAAGCACAGACCGTATACTACCAACCTTGAATTTTACATTTTTTCAGGAAATGGATTCCAGCGTAAAGGCTCAAGTTTCACAGTCTCGGCGTAGAGCACGGACTGTTGTTTTTCCTATTTTACGGATGCTACAAGTCCCGAAATATCTAGTTAGGAACTGAAGTGTTTCTTCTGTGCTTTTGCAGTTAACTTGCATGAGTCTCCGCTGGCTGAAGTAATGGGCTCTGCCGCCGGGATGCTGCACTCCAACTATTTGGAGGATCTGTCACACGTGACATTTCCTATCTCCGGGCCCCAGTACCCCGAAGGAAGGGCAATTCTGATATCGGCTCAGGGCGAGCGAATGCTGCTGAGCATGATCAACGGGGAGCCTTTGACGTATGTAGACGGGGACCAGTATATAAAGCCGACTTTTTTTTCGGGGACATGATTGATAGGCAGTCGCAGACGAAGCCAAAGAAAGAACTCTGGATTTTCTCTGCCGGGAAGTTGGTCTTGGGTCTGCCTAAGATGCCGAGAGATTATCCCATCTCAACATTTTCCCATGCTACACATCCCAGGAAGATGTCATGGACGCTGACTCTCGATCTTCACGGTACGCCGGGGAAGATCTTCTACCAGAAAGGATCTGGCCTATTTGTCAGCCGCCCTTCCGGTCATGTAACGTTGTTCAGGGGATTGTACCCGGGCAGTGTCCCCAGTGAAGACAGCTTGGTGCTCCAGCCGGTGCAATTGCCGACCTTCTGCAATGATTTCATGGGGCACAGAGGAGTATACCCCAAGGCGAATCCTCGATGTAACGGGTGGATGACCCCAACAAATCTTCGATGGGCTCGCTTAGTTGATTCGGCCCTGGAGCATTTTCGGATCGAGTTGGAGAACATCGGTATATTGGCAGCTGTGAATGCCACCAGCGTTGGGTTACCTCCTAACCCTAACCTGTTTTTGGCACTGATGGAGCGATACATTTCGCTCATCCGGACTTTCGCTACTCCGCTGGGGGAGTTGGGATTGGCCCTTCATGAAATGGCAGAGATCTCGAGACTGCCGATGGGGGATACTCCGTACGAAGAGTATGTTCCCACGAACCGAGAGTTGGGGGATTCATACCCTCAGGTAGTGGAAGTGTATCAGGAGCTGATGTGCCACTACCTTGCTTGTACCACCTTCTACGCTGAGCCTTCAGATTTGGCTCACACCAGTAAATGGACGTCCTACCTCTTTTTCTACCGGGATAGGGCTGCTCAGCCGAAGAAAGTCTTGGAAGTCAAGGACGAGCCTGTGAATCCTCTGAGCGTGCTGACTGCTCAGGAAGTCGACGATCTCCTGGAGGATGCTAGGGCTCCGGATCAGATCCTTGCCGAAGGGATAGGAAAATACCCTGCAGGTACTAAGGCCTACAGTTATCTGAGGCATTGCCGCAGGGCTCTATCCAAGGAAGCTCAACTGGCTTGCTTCCTCTCTATATGGCTGTGCCGACTGGTGGTACTCCATATCGCATCTGCGGATCGTATTCACCGTAATATCTTGTGGCCTGCAGTGCGTCTGGTGTTTCGGGCGAGACTGGGCTTGCTTCCTGCTAGGGTGTGCCGCATATAAGCTGGCCTGAGGGCGATGACTGAGGCGCTGCTCGCTGATGAAGCTCGGCATGAAAGCTTTCCCGTGATGGAATAACCATACCTATATCTGATGGGATGGTTAATTCTTCATAACCCCTGGGTGATGTCTCCCAGTTCCGGCAGTAGTTTGGGGGGGGGTTTCTTGCTGAATTACAAGAAATCCTCTTGGAATATGCTCACAGTTTTAGACTTTCGGCGGGTGCTGCATTGCGGTCACAACTAGAAGCTCCTTTGCAGTGTCCCCTCTGTTCATCGCAACCAATCGGGGATTAGGCTTGAGGACTCAAGTAGAGATAGGACCACTCTTTCTCCTGAAGCCTTCAATTGGTTGGTCGGCATTAGACCTTCCCACCTGCTATACAGAAGTGAAGATCACTGCTTCTTCGAACCCTACCTGCCTAGTCGGTTTGCCAGGCAGTTTGGGTATGATCAGTTATATGTGGGCAACGCCGTCACCAGCTTCAGGTCCAGAGGTGGACTCATCGATGGAGCAAGAGGATGGCGATATTTTATCATGGGCTGCACCGGGGCAATTTTTATTGTGCCCTTCGTCACACCTTCTACGGAGCTGCGCATCCTGTACTCGTATACCCAGTTCTATGTGGCAATGAACGCCTCCCATCGCATTTTTGATATGGGTGGAAGTTTTAGGGTGCCCTCTTCCAAACCTGGGGGAAGGGTTGAAGTCCCCTCGATTTTTTTTGACGAGGGTGACGAGTCCGCTACTCCGGATGAGCCTCTCGTATTGGTATCGAGGGGTAAAATACCTCCGCCTGCAGGGGCGTTGGTAGTCTCTGGGAAACGAAGGGATTTCGCTCTGAAGGCGGCTTCCCCTCGTAAGAGGACGAAGAGGTTGGTTACTCATCCTCTCCAGATTCCTGGCATTGAGGCTCCTGGAAGTGAGCCTGCTTCTCCCTATGTCGGGGATGATTCTATGATTGGGGGTTCCTCGCCTTTTAGAGAGGATCCTTCTACAGTTTTGGCCGGTGGCGCCGGAGAATCTCAGTTGGAGGCTGCTACCGCTGCTACTGCTTCAGGTAGTGGAACGAAGTCACCTTCGAGGCTGGTTATAAGACTCCATATACCGTTGTCCGGATCAGCATTGGGAGAGGCCCCTGCCGTGCCCGTTAGCGCTTCTGACGAAATTCCTGTTGACTAGCCTCAAGTGGATCTTGGCAAAGACCGGGAAGAGTATTTGCCAGTGTCAGTTAGCAGGCCCTTGTCTCCCGGTATGACAGCTTGCCTAGCATCAATATCGTCTTTTCGTGCCTCTTCTTTAGGAAAATTAATATCGTGTGGACATTAACTTCCTCTTGTCTTCTTCTCAGGGGACGACCTCTTCGGGGAGGGCAATGCACATGCATCCTTCGGCTCCGTGTCAGATCCTGGCGTTGATACGGAGGTGCCTGGTTTTGAAGGGTAAACATCTTCGGGTGCCGGCTCGCCTGCCGACGAGGCTTCGATACCTCAAAAGGACGACCCTGTCGTTGCGACAATACCTCCTTCGAGTATGCGGGTTGGCGCTTCCTCTTTTGTCGTACCCCCTGTTGAGACGAGGACTATGGCCACGTCGATTGCGGTTGTCTCTGGAGCGAGGTTCGACAACATTGCAGCCACTCCTAGCGTGCATTCGGGCCTAGCTGCGTTGACCGAGCAGTATACCAGTATCTTCTACAATACTTTGAAAACGCTAATATCAATGGTGTTGGAGAAGAATCTGAACTTTGAGCGCCTGAAGAAGTCCTCTCGGTTTTCGATAGAGGCGATCAGGGACCTTGGCGATACTGGTTTAGCTGACGCCCTGGCGGAGGTAGTTAATGGTTTGGAGCTATCCTAAGGCAACCTCCTAAGGCAACCTCGAAGCTCTGGCCCGCGCTAGTTTTCTTCGAGCTAGAGCCGAGCTATCCTAAGGCAAGGATGTTGCTAACGGGTAACCTCGCAGCTATCCTAAGGCAACCTCGAAGCTCTGGCCCAGGCTAGTTGCCCGCGCTAGTTTTCTTCGAGCTAGAGCCGAGCTATCCCTCTTGATTAATGATGATGCAGGGCTGGAGCGGGCCTGCGCTGATGTCCTGGATTCCAGGAATGAGAAGATGGCCAGACTGGCACAGCAGATTTGCGATTTGGCCGCTCCCCCTTCATGATGTACTTTTGCTTTTGCTTTTTAATGTACTCCAGCTCTTTTTTGGGGAATAATAAAGAGGCTTTTCATCTGACTTTGTGGACCCATCATTTCGGAATATAAATGATGGGTTTGGGTGAGAGTAATATCAGAGGTAGTATGTACGTGATAGTCTCTCGGTAAACCCTTTTTTAGCAGGGCGTATCTATTCAGAGGTCATATGGACATGATAGAGTACGACCCAACTAGTTTTGTTTTGAAAATAATTTTGTCAGAATGAGATTTTCGCCTTTATTCCACTTGAGCAGAGAAGTTTAAGTATAGTACCTTTTCAGGAATTTGCCATCGATAGGAGCCATTAGCAGGTCTCCTAGGGTGGGCTAACCTGTAAGCACCGTTTGAGAACGTTGTCTCGATCACGTAAGGGCCTTCCCATTTGGGCTGAAATTTGCCCTTACTCCTGTGAGTGAGAATCATTGGCCTTCTTACAGCTAAGACTAACTCGCCAACTTTGAACACTCTTTCCTTTTTTTTTGATTAAAAGCTCTGGAAATGCGCGCTTGATAGAACGCGATGCTCTATTGAGCTTGAAGGCATTTTTTGTCTAATCCTTCTAGCTCTTGAAGCCTTAAAAGGTCATTCTTTTTCCGAGTTAACTCATTGGCGACTGCTATCCTGAGTGACGGGATTTGGATTTCGATGGGAAGAACTGCTTCGCTCCCGTAGACCAGTGAGAACGGGGTACAACCTGTCGGCGCTCGGACCTTTGTGCGGTATGCCCAGAGGCATTCTCCCAGCTTCTCGTTCCAATCTCTTTTATTAGAAGAGACAAACTTCTTCAAGAGTTTGATAATGGTTTTGTTGAAGGCTTCGGCCAAACCATTAGCAGCTGGATAATACGTCGTAGAGGCGACATTTTATATCCGATTTTTATCGCAAAATCGATGAAACGCTTGGCTGATGAACTGAGGCCCATTGTCATGGATTATCCTACGGGGAATCCCAAAGCGATAAATGACGTGATGCTTGATGAAGCTAATAATATTGGATATTTTTACCTCAGCGAGAGGGATCGCCTCTGCCCATTTAGAAAAGTAATCCGTGATGGCCAGTATGAACTGGTGACCTCTGGAAGAAGACGGGTGAATAGGACCAATGATGTCCATTCCCCATGCTTCGAAAGGCCAGGATGCAACCATAGGATATAGATGTTCAGACGGCTGATGTATGAAGTCTGCATGGACCTGACAGGCCTTGCATCGTTTGGCATACTTGATTGCGTCTGCGATCATAGTGGGCCAGTAATAGCCCATTCTCCTGATACGATCCTGTAGCTTAGGACCGGGTTGATGTGTCCCGTATATGCTGTCGTGAGCTTCGCGGACGATCTGTTGTGCTTCGTCATTAGAGAGACATCTCAATAGCAGTCCGTCGTAGGTCCGGCGATATAGGCATTGTGAAAATGCATCGAAGTAGAAGCGTAATGATCGTCTTTTGACGGATGCTGCTTCTTTAGGGTCCTCCGGCAAGATTCTGTATGCCACGAAATCTATAAAGGGACTTCTCCAATCTCTCGTAGGAGGATCGGTGTTCACAGCGTAATTGCGTTCGATGTGAGCATTGCTCTTCACGCAAAATAGATCTCTGTTAAGAAGGATTACCGAATTCTACCTTCTTATAGGAGTAGCTAAATCTGTAGCTAGACTGGCTAGGGCATCGGCTTCCAGATTCTGAGATCGAGGTACATGCTCTAGGAAGAATCCCTTGAATGTCACGGCTATCTCGATCGTTGCTTGGTGATAGGTGATGAGGTCTAGTGTCATGACCCGCACCCGGTTTAGGGGCACGAGAGCATGGGTACGTCCAGCCTACGCCGCAGCATCGGCGGTAGAACGCTGTCTAGGTCAAGTACTATCTAAACAATCTCACGCTAGTATCCAACTTCATAAGGAGACGTGGATATCATAAAATAAATCTAGAAATACTCAATCACAACTACAGCACGATAGGAAATAAAGAAGTAAAAGAATACAACACAAATCTAATGACACAATAATCATACCTGCAATCATTAACTTCCAATCTCCAAGTGTGCCAGAAACCAGTCTACTAAGGTCACAGTCTGGAAAATATTTTTCAGTCAGGAAGGAGCAAAGTACATCTCTAAATAGCAGTTCTATATTAATGATATAAACTATGTAGCAGTTCTAGATGGAAATATATCAGAAGTATGTATAGGTACGAGAAATAAAAGAAATGCTAGAAATACTGTAGTAATTGCAGGAGAAGAAACAATATGTCCATGAGCAAGAAACCTATGACTAAGTGTGTGAGTACTAGCTTTAACATGTGATCGGCTTGGGAACTTGATCAGGCTGGTTACATGTGATTAGCTATGATTCATGGAAGGTCAGGCTAACCGTTGGTTAGCTATGATGCATGGAGAGGTCAGGCTAATCACACGTAACAGCTATGAAGCATGGAGATGGTCAGGCCGCACCCAACGTGAGATGTGGGGTGAGCTATGATGCATGAAAAGTTGGGTATGATCACATATCTACACTAAAATACTCCCCACCCCCGACTGGTATAGTAGATCCAATCATGGTACGCTATGGCACGGAATTCCCTAGGAAGGTAGCAAATCTCCCCGGGAATCAGTGTCTGTACATGCACAAGATAACAAGGAAAACAAGTCTTGTACAAGCTACACCATGAATAAGGAATAACATCTCATGACGAGATCCGTGTATACCAATCCGTGTAACCAGCGTGTCAAGAACATGGATATTTACACTAGATACAGTGAACATAGGAGATATCATAAATTAGAAACTAATCAGAGAATGTACTCGCCTTGGGTCCTTAGCTGGTGAATACCGAGGTCCTATTCCAGAATATCGCCTGGAGGAACCAACAGTCCTAAAGACATATAATAAAAAATATAATATTTGCATCAGAAGCTATACTAAACACACAAGCAAATACTAACTCAGGGGCTATGTCCGGCATGGGACTCAGTCAACTAGGGTCGTCTATTAGAGACATAGAAGTATACACATATACATCAAATACATTTGGTACGAAAATAGATAAGTGTATTTATATATACCTTAAGTAATATTAATACTGTATGTTTTAATTATAATAGCTACTAGGATAATACGTTTAACAAGGTATATTCATAAAATAAGCCATGTTAGAATTTTACTATATATACTAAATTCCAAAGTACAATGACTATGCTAATACATGAATTTAATTTATACTAGTATATATATATATACTTTAAATTAAAGAATACTTGTATATATATAAACATAATAAATAATACTTGAATGTATATCTATATAAACATAGCTCATTGAAAAGGGATACAATACGTATTTATATTATACTATACCAATTTACATATAAAAATATATTTTAAGTATATACATAATATATATATATACTTGTTCTACATAGTAAATACATGTATATATATATGAATATATGAGCACTAATACATTAGTTTGATTTATACTAATATCATAGGGTATATTTTATTAAGTACAATTATATGAAAATACCAAAATACATACATATATATATATGAATACAAATAATAATAATACATACATACATATACTAGGATACGTATTTACATATATAAATCATTTATCATACATACATTATATGTTAACATACATGTTAAATATTAATAAATAAATAATTATACATATACTAATTTAAATTACATTAGTATACTTTTATTAAATAGATGCCATAAAATAAACCAATGTATATATACATATATATATACAAATTAATTAAATACATACACTTACTAATTCAAAATATACTATATACACATACCTACACATTGTTTAAATATATACCATCACATATATATTACATTAGATATATATGCATACATATATATACATATCATCCTTAATTATATACACTAATTAATTTATATACAATTACTTATACATAATTATATTAACACTTTTATATATATATATATATATATATGCACAGGGAGAAAGAAGAAGGAAGGAAGAAGGAAGAGGAGAAGCTTACAGTGGGGTCGGGCTGGCCGGAGTACGGCCGGACTGGACCGATGGTGGTGGTGGCAGTGGATGTAGATGGAGGTGGTGGGGGTTGCATTGGTGGCCGGCTGGAGGAAGCTGCAGCGGGTCGGCCTCGACGAACTGGCCGGAACGGATGGATAGTAGAGAAAAACAGCAGGCCAGCGGTCGGGCTGGAGGAGCGGGACCGGAGGTAGGCTGGCCCGCCGGAGACTGAAGCGGCCGTCGGGGTGCTGAACGTGGGCCGCCGAAGGAAGATGCTCGGGAGGGGGAAGCAGTGGCAGGTCGGCGGGAATGGGCCGAAGAGCAGCCAGCTGCGGGGATAGGGCTTGCCGGCGGAGGGATATCCATCGGAGTCGGGGATGGGAATAGCGGGGTGGTGGTATTGATGGAGGAGGGGAGGAAGAGTGGGATGGTGGTGGTGTGATTGGTGATGGAGGAGATCGTGAGGGAGATCGGCAGCGCCGCCGTGCCAGAGTACGGAGGGTCCGCCGAAGGACCGCCGGACTGAGTCGGGCAGCGGCTGCACAGTAAGGGGGAATGAACAGTGTTCCCCCCTATATGAATTTGAATTTAAAAAATAAAAGAAGAAGAAGAAGGAGAAGAAGAAGAAGAAAGGAAAGAGAAGGGGAAAGAAAAGAGAAGAAGAAAGGAGGAAGGATTTCTTCCTACGTTGGAGGCTTGAGGAATTTTGGAGGCTTGTGAGGTGGGGGAAAACCTAGGTTGTCTAGGGATTAGGGTTGATGTAGACATGATATTATATAGGGGAGAGGGTGTATGGAGTCAAGGGTGAGGATGGACCCACTTTAAATGAGTGGTCCAGATTGGACATGAAGAAATGTTCATGTGGGGAAATGAGGGTGAGAGTTTAAATAAAAATATTAGGTTCCCTCATTGTTCAAATAATTGGGTGAGGCTACAAAATGCAAATTTGCAATTTAGCCCCCTTAAATTTAGGAAATTGCACAAACACATAAAATAACAAAAATTTGGCGGGCGATTCGGTATTTTGTAGGATCAGGGGCGCTGTATGATCAGTTTGGGCTCAATTTGCAGGGCACTGGAATTAAATTGGGATTTTCAGAATTGGTTTAAATAGTATCCCCAATTTAATTAGAATTAAATGCAAGTTGTGTTCTAAAATTAATTAGAAGTACATGGGGCCAAAATCAGGTCAGGTCATCAATACCAATAATGAAGAAGACTCATAACAGAATATTACCCTAATTTGGGTCACACGAAAAATAGGTCAAGATGGCCTCCAATTTTCGATTGGAACGCACAACGATACAAAATAGGGATTTATTAAATAACGTCTGCGACGATTTTTTGTGCGGCCAGAAATAATGCACAGGGAGCAAAATTATGAGTTGCAAAAATAGCAGAATTGAAGGCGGGCACGTCTAGGGCAAGATGGTGAATGTTGTTGGAAGACAAAAGTCAGGGTAGCGCTCCAAATATCGAAGCAAAGGAAATGCACAATAATTAAATAAATTAAGGTAAATAATTACAATCGCTAATAAATAAATTTTAAATAAAACAATTAAATCCAGAATTCTATAATTCGGACAGGTTTTCATCTACTGGCTTCTAGGTCAAGTCTACCAGCACAAACACAAATGAACACTGCATATAATACTATATTTAATTATACATCACACCTAATTTTTAAATCAAATATACTATCATGAAATTAATTAATTGTAACTACCATAATATTAAATATTGTAAAATATCGAAAATACCCCTGTTTTCAGAACGTGGTAGTGACAAGTCTACCCACCTTAAAAGAATTTCGTCCTCGAAATTTAAAATCCTCATAATAGTATTTATCATACACATTATTATTTCTCTCAAAATTTAAATTCATCATCCATGAAATCAGGTTATAATCCACAATGTCTTTTCACGACTTTTCAAAAATTCTGAAATTGTTGCATTCCAAAAATCCTCGAAATAAAATCAAGGTCTATATTATTTTTTTTCAAAATTTTTTTTTCGAAAGTTTTAGTTAATAATTCAATACTCGGAATTTAATATCCACTTCTCAAATTTGATTTTAATCTATGCACATATATAATTGTAATCTCGTCACAAAAGTTTGAATGCAAACATTAGTCCATCAATAATTTTATTCTTCGATCTCCTCTTTCCTCAAAATACTTACAATGCGACACCTATGGATCCTTCAAATGCAACGTCCGCAATAACAAAGTTTAATTTACTATATTGCAAACAAATATATATACTGATAATTTTCCAAATTTTTCTCAATTTTGTAATGATAAATTATATCACAATCAACCTTCCTGAAATTAACAATCATCAATTCTGCCATGTTAAATTTTTTAATCCTTTATTTAAATTAGTATTTATCCTCAAATTTCTATCATATCTCGATCCTTGTAAAACCAATGATCCAGCAATTCTGTTATATCAACTCATGAATGCTTATCCTTGAATTTCTAATCATCTTGTCCCATTTTGTCAGGTCATAACCTTGTCATAGATCCTTGCTATGGTCAAAACCCCAATGATCATGGTCTACGAAAAATTTTGCCCACAGTCATACAACAAACAACTTAGAGGAAACATGCATGGTTATGGTCTGTCTTATCATGGTATTGCATTCTCTGTCAGGGTGTACTACTAACTATATCCTAACAAGAAAAATCACGAATACAACCCACGGTACTAGGGAATCAATCAATCAGAAGATAAAACAACATGAGAAAAAGAAAGAACCTGCAAACACGTTACTTGCAGTATTCCTATCTCTAACATACACTTAGCTCTAGCACATTCACTAACAAATTCATATTCCTGTACACTGATATCCTTATCAACTAATCATTAATCCACAAGATCCATGAATATATCAATATTGCACACACTTGTCTATTAATACCAAAATCTGATACCAAGAACCTCTAATATAACCATGGTTCAATAATGCATCTAAGTTTGATACCTCTATCTCCTTAGTACTATACCCTCTGTCAGTTCCCGTTCCTACTACCATTGTCCATACTATTTCCTCATCGCTCCAGTGCACACCAAGCGTAACACCATACTAAGTGCTAACCCTTTCTAATACAATCTAGATGGACACCCAAGTCAGTCTGCGGTGTCATCTCAATCCTGCTCAAGTTATCAGATCCTTACACATGTATATCATCTAATCATATATTAATATTCATATCTCTCATCTACCATAAAATTAATCCTCAAAATAATCGTCAAGGTTTAACTTCTCGATCAACAAAATAATTGCATATACCTCCTAAAAATCAGATACTCAATATCGAAATAAATTTAATCACTCCAAAAATCTTGTAGCCTTAACCATGTTTATTGAATTCATATTTGAAATTCTCAAAAATTTAATGACGTAATCTCAACTCCTCAATTATTCTAAAAATAAAATTTTATTTCTACCTTTTAATTTATAACTCCACAAATGTACATATCAGTGCTCACGGTCTCTGATACTCAAGGTGCACTCAATGCATCTAGTGTCTATAACTGTGTACTAAAATTGTACTGCCTGAATCACTTGCACCATTATCTCCAATGATCCAAGCTATCATCACCTGTAATTTCTTTCATGATTTTTAATTTATGTCAACTGGTATATCATCTAATTATCACCATACAGAGTGCTTACTGTTATTAACGTCATCTTCGACTAATCCTCGATATAGAATCATTAGCACTCTTGGTATTATATCACTGGCTTCATTAATGGATTATCTCATCAAGTCCTTTAGAACTCATGTTTCTTTACTCTCATGGGTATGTGTATGGTTTCTCATCTCGATTGTTGTATATGTATTTCCTTTTAACATTTTTATAGCCTGTTAAACTAATCCATGGTACGCTTCACCATCTTCATTACCAATTCTGATATTTCTCTACTCATGACACCTCATTATACTCCCCATGCATATAAATTTCTTTACCTTTAACACGCCCGGTATCAATCATCAGATTGAACGTTATGCTCCCTTAATCCTTAACACAATTTTTGGATACTTAATTGTTTACATAGATCACTCAAGTGCATAATCATGATTATCCAGGGCGGGTATGTTAGCTCTGATACTAACTCTGAGAACTATCACTGATACTCTTACTCCTCTTTCTATAATATCAATACTAATTATAATAACACCTATCATAGAACTATTGCTACAAGGTACTATGCTATGGGTATCTCTAGATTAAAGCCTACTGCTCACATGTCCAACTAAGAAACACTTACAACTCATAAGTCACGCTCAGTCAACTAAGATAAGACACAACCAAAATTGTAAGTCACAAATTATCATACTTAACAAGGAACCCTCAAGGAGTAGAAGCTCAAAAGGAATTGGATTGAGGACAGAAGGTATCTTTACTGCTAGTAAAGAAAAGAAGCGATGGAACAAAGTCCTGGAATAACAGAAATAGATAAGTCTTGAGATGATACTTTAAGAACTAATTTAAGATACAACCTGATAATCATACACGTCTGTCAGAAATCATGACACTTAGAATCCTCGCCACGCCAGTAAGCATAGATGCGATAAACGACAGGCTCCGTATCTAAGGTATGCAATCCTATAATCATGTCATATAGAATCCTCGCTACGCCAACCGGTATGGCTGCGAGAGACCCTAAGTTTTATAACTACAGTATGTACATCCAAGTCAGGTTCCTACGTTCTCGTCACGACAGCTAATATGGCTGCAATAAACTCTAGGTTCCATAATCAAAGTAGACGTTTTACCTTTCTCACGGTCCTCATCAATATATGTCATCAGATGATACCATAAATTCTAGTCCGTATAATTCATCTCAATATGAAATCAACTCAACAACGATACCAGGAATTAAAGTTAACAACTGGTCAACAAGAATCAACTCAATATCAACGAGTGAGGACGGACGAAAACAAGGGCGAAGGAATTAAATTGGAGATTATAATAAGATTCTCATGGGGTCATCCCAGGAAATCTTTTAAATAAATTGTGATTGAGTATCCTCTCTCATCCTAGTATCCTATGTCCTAGATCCTATCGCAGGCACGCAGTAGTATAACAAGGATGCCACACTACTACGACATCGCACAATTCGTGAAGTCTGACCTGCATGGGCCACCACTAAAAATGTGTCACGACCCACACCCGGTTTAGGGGCACGAGAGCATGGGTTCGTCCAGCCTACGCCACAGCATCGGCGGTAGAACGCTGTCTAGGTCAAGTACTATCTAAATAATCTCACGCTAGTATCCAACTTCAGAAGGAGACGTGGATATCATAAAATAAATCTAGAAATACTCAATCACAACTACAGCACGATAGGAAATGAAGAAGTAAAAGAATATAACACAAATCTAATAACATAATAATCATACCTGCAATCATTAACTTCCAATCTCCAAGTGTGCCAGAAACCAGTCTACTAAGGTCATAGTCTGGAAAATATTTTCCAGTCAGGAAGGAGCAAAGTACATCTCTAAATAGCAGTTCTATATTAATAATATAAACTATGTAGCAGTTCTAGATGGAAATATACCAGAAGCATGTATAGGTACGAGAAATAAAAAAAATGCTAGAAATACTATAGTAATTGCAGGAGAAGAAACAATATGTCCATGAGCAAGAAACCTATGACTAAGTGTGTGAGTACTAGCTTTAATATGTGATCGGCTTGGGAACTTGATCAGGCTGGTTACATGTGATTAGCTATAATTCATGGAAGGTCAGGCTAACCGTTGGTTAGCTATGATGCATGGAGAGGTCAGGCTAATCACACGTAACAGCTATGAAGCATGGAGATGGTCAGGCCGCACCCGACGTGAGATGTGGGGTGAGCTATGATGCATGAAAAGTTGGGTATGATCACATATCTACACTAAAATACTCCCCACCCCCGACTGGTATAGTAGATCCAATCATGGTACGCTATGACACGGAATTCCCTAGGAAGATAGCAAATCTCCCCGGGAATCAGTGTCTGTACATGCACAAGATAACAAGGAAAACAAGTCTTGTACAAGCTACACCATGAATAAGGAATAACATCTCATGATGAGATCCGTGTATACCAATCCGTGTAACCAGCGTGTCAAGAGCATGGATATTTACACTAGATACAGTGAACATAGGAGATATCATAAATTAGAAACTAATCAGAGAATGTACTCGCCTTGGGTCCTTAGCTGGTGAATACCGAGGTCCTGTTCCAGAATATCGCCTGGAGGAACCAACAGTCCTAAAGACATATAATAAACAATACAATATTTGCATCAGAAGCTATACTAAACACACAAGCAAATACTAACTCAGGGGCTATGTCCTGCATGGGACTCAGTCAACTAGGGTCGTCTATTAGAGACATAGAAGTGTACACATATACATCAAATACATTTGGTACAAAAATAGATAAGTGTATTTATATATACCTTAAGTAATATTAATACTGTATGTTTTAATTACAATAGCTACTAGGATAATACGTTATACAAGGTATATTCATAAAATAAGCCAAGTTAGAATTTTACTATATATACTAAATTCCTAAGTACAATGACTATGCTAATACATGAATTTAATTTATACTAGTATATATATATACTTTAAATTAAAGAATACTTGTATATATATAAACATAATAAATAATACTTGAATGTATATCTATATAAAAAAAGCTCATTGAAAAGGGATACAATACGTATTTATATTATACTATACCAATTTACATATAGAAATATATTTTAAGTATATACATAATATATATATATACCTGTTCTACATAGTAAATACATGTATATATATATGAATATATAAGCACTAATACATTAGTTTGATTTATACTAATATCATAGGGTATATTTTATTAAGTACAATTATATGAAAATACCAAAATACATACATATATATATATGAATACAAATAATAATAATACATACATACATATACTAGAATACGTATTTACATATATAAATCATTTATCACACATACATTATATGTTAACATACATGTTAAATATTAATAAATAAATAATTATACATATACTAATTTAAATTATATTAGTATATTTTTATTAAATAGATGCCATAAAATAAACCAATGTATATATACATATATATATACAAATTAATTAAATACATACACTTACTAATTCAAAATATACTATATACACATACCTACACATTGTTTAAATATATACCATCACATATATATTACATTAGATATATATGCATACATATATATACATATCATCCTTAATTATATACATTAATTAGTTTATATACAATTACTTATACATAATTATATTAACACATTTATATATATATATATATATGCACAGGGAGAAAGAAGAAGGAAGAAGGAAGAAGGAAGAGGAGAAGCTTACAGTGGGGTCGGGCTGGCCGGAGTACGGCCGGACTGGACCGATGGTGGTGGTGGCAGTGGATGTAGATGGAGGTGGTGGGGGTTGCACTGGTGGCCGGCTGGAGGAAGCTGCAGCGGGTCGGCCTCGACGAACTGGCCGAAACGGATGGATAGTAGAGAAAAACAGCAGGCCAGCGGTCGGGCTGGAGGAGCGGGACCGGAGGTAGGCTGGCCCGCCGGAGACTGAAGGGGCCGCCGGGGTGCTAAACGTGGGCCGCCGAAGGAAGATGCTCGGGAGGGGGAAGCAGTGGCAGGTCGGCGGGAATGGGCAGAGGAGCAGCCGGCTACGGGGATAGGGCTTGCCGGCGGAGGGATATCCACCGGAGTTGGGGATAGGAATAGCGGGGTGGTGGTATTGATGGAGGAGGGGAGGAAGAGTGGGCTGGTGGTGGTGTGATTGGTGATGGAGGAGATCGTGAGGGAGATCGGCAGCGCCGCCGTGCCGGAGTGCGGAGGGTCCGCCGAAGGACCGCCGGACTGAGTCGGGTAGCGGCTGCACAGTAAGGGGGAATAAACAGTGTTCCCCCCATATGAATTTGAATTTAAAAAATAAAAGAAGAAGAAGAAGGAGAACAAGAAGAAGAAAGGAAAGAGAAGGAGAAAGAAAAGAGAAGAAGAAAGGAGGAAGGATTTCTTCCTACGTTGGAGGCTTGAGGAATTTTGGAGGCTTGTGAGGTGGGGGAAAACCTAGGTTGTCTAGGGATTAGGGTTGCTGTAGACATGATATTATATAGGGGAGAGGGTGTATGGAGTCAAGGGTGAGGATGGACCCACTTTAAATAAGTGGTCCATATTGGACATGAAGAAATGTTCATGTGGGGAAATGAGGGTGAGAGTTTAAATAAAAATATTAGGTTCCCTCATTGTTCAAACAATTGGGTGAGGCCACAAAATGCAAATTTGCAATTTAGCCCCCTTAAATTGGGAAATTGTACAAACACATAAAATAACGAAAATTTGGCGGGCGATTCGGTGTTTTGTAGGGTCAGGGGCGCTGTATGATCAGTATGGGCTCAATTTGCAGGGCACTGGAATTAAATTAGGATTTTCAGAATTGGTTTAAATAGTATCCCCAATTTAATTAGAATTAAATGCAAGTTGTGTTCTAAAATTAATTAGAAGTACATGGGGCCAAAATCAGGTCAGGTCATCAATACCAATAATGAAGAAGACTCATAACAGAATATTACCCTAATTTGGGTCGCACGAAAAATAGGTCAAGATGGCCTCCAATTTTTGATTGGAACGCACAATGATACAAAATAGGGATTTATTAAATAACGTCCGCGACGATTTTTTGTGCGGCCAGAAATAATGCACAGGGAGCAAAATTATGAGTTGCAAAAATAGCAGAATTGAAGGCGGGCACGTCTAGGGCAAGATGGTGAATGTTGTTGGAAGACAAAAGTCAGGGTAGCGCTCCAAATGTCGAAGCAAAGGAAATGCACAATAATTAAATAAATTAAGGTAAATAATTACAATCGCTAATAAATAAATTTTAAATAAAACAATTAAATCCAGAATTCTATAATTCGGACAGGTTTTCATCTACTGGCTTCTAGGTCAAGTCTACCAGCACAAACACAAATGAACACTGCATATAATACTATATTTAATTACACATCACACCTAATTTTTAAATCAAATATACTATCATGAAATTAATTAATTGTAACTACCATAATATTAAATATTGTAAAATATCGAAAATACCCCTGTTTTCAGAATGTGGTAGTGACACTGGATTCCGAACTTCATATATTCCCCTGACTTGATTGACGATAAGCAGAGAATCACCAAAAGCTTCCAGAGATTCGACCCCCAGCTCTTTAGCAACTTGGAGCCCGATTAGTAGAGCGTTGTACTCTGCCACATTGTTGGAACAGGGCTCGTTAAGAGAGTATGCTCGATAGATGACGAGTTTATCGGGAGTAACCAGGACAATTCCTACCCCTGAAACCACGTTTCCTTTGGGGCCAGTCCTGGAGACGCCGTAGAAGAACAGTTGCCATGCGTCACTTTCTATTACGAAACTACATTCTGCAACTTCGTCGGGAATGTCCTCGTATAATTTGGAGGCCTCCGGGATCGGATGAGCAGCTAGGAAGTTAGCCAATGCTTGGCCTTTGATGGACTTCTGAGGTACGTACACCATGTCATATGGTGTCAATAACATCGCCCAAGTTGCGAGTCGGGAGTTAAGAATACTTGGCTTGTTCATCAGTACCCGAAGAGGATTGATCTTGGAGATTATATGAATAGTCTAGCCGGTGACATAGTGCCGCGTCTTCTGGATAGCGAACATCAGAGCCAAACATTCTTTTTCCACCGGATTGTACTGATGCTCATCTCCGATTATCATTCTACTTAGATAGTAGATAGCCTGTTCATGTCCCGCATCGTTCTTCTGTGCGAGAAGAGCTCCCAGAGAATGGTCCATCGCTCGAACGTATAGGAAAAATGGTCTTCCTACGACGGGAGGCACCAGAACTGGCGGACTAGTGAGGTAACGCTTGATATCCCCGAAAGCTTGCTGACAGGCTTCGTCCCATATGAAGGATACACCTTTCTTCATGAGGCAAGAAAAAGGCTGGCATCTTCTAGAGAGGTTGATATGAATCTCCGGATATAGGCCAGACGACCTTGAAATCCCCTGAGTTCCCTCAGATTACTGGATGGTCGCATTTCCAAGATAGCCTTGACTTTATCAGGGTCCACTTGAATGCCTTTGGCGGTAATGACGAATCACAGAAATTTGCCACTAGATACACCCAGAAAGAACTTTGTAGGATTCATTTTGAGTTGATGTTGGCGCATCAGCTCAAATACCGTCTTTAAGTCTTGGATGTGATTGACCCTGAGGCAGCTTTTGACAGCTATATCGTCTACGTAACATTCCACTGTCTTGCATAAATGCTTGTGGACTATGTTACTCATAGCTCGTTGGTAAGTAGCTCCGACATTCTTCAACCCGAAGGGCATGACCGTATAGCAATATACCCCCAGTGGTGTCCGAAAGGCAGTATGCTTCTTGTCTTCAGGATACATCTTGATTTGATTGTATCTTGAGAATCCGTCTATAAAAGACATACGTTCGAAACTGCTTGTGTTGTCGATCATGACATCTGTGATGGGAAGAGGAAACTCATCCTTGGGGCAGGCTGCGTTCAGATCTCGGTAATCGATGCAGACTCGCACTTTCCCATTCTTCTTCATGACCGGGACAACATTGGCGACCCAGTCGGGATGTTGTTCCTCCCAGAAACCGCAGGCTATCAACTTCTTGACTTCAGCTTCAATGGCGTCCATCATATCCGGGCAGAACCGGCGTTGGTGCTACTTTACAGGCTTTGAATCGGACAATATGTTGAGTTTATGAGTAGGCCACCTTTGGATCAAGTCCTGGCATATCCTCATAATTCCATGCAAAGACGTCGATGTATTCTCTTATCAGTTGAATGACTTCTTCCTTTTCAGCTGGGGAAAGATTGTTACTGATAAATATCGGCTTTGGTGAAAGTTCATCCCCAACATCAATCTGGTTAACTTCATCTTTGGTGGGAGGTTCTCTCTGCTTGAAGCGGAATTCCCACTGTGTATCTATTTGCTGAGCCCAAGCGTCACTCTCGAATAGTTCGGATTCTTGTTCGTCTGATTCGAAGGGATCCGTCACTACCATATTTACTGGTAATATTTGCTCGAGGGCACGGGATGAGTTGGAGGGCGACGAGCCATCTTGAAAAGGGGAAAAGGTGTCCTCATCTGACTTGGAAGTCATAAGGGAGGTGGCATACCCTAACCCGAAACGAGTTTGTTGATAGTGGGGATTGCCGTGCGGTGGTATTCGTCGGCCTTTCCCATAGTTGAGACCTGGCTTCAGTTTTAAGTCATAACCCATATTTTGCATAATCTTTAAGGCTTGCGGGCTGTACCTTTGAACTTGTATTTTACCAGCATCGTCATTGAAGGAATCTTCTCGTATAGTCGATTTGTTGCACGTTCGGCCGAAGACTATTGAATGCTGACTGCTGCGGGCAGGCGGAACAATGAAGATAGAGTCCTCATGGGGTCCATATGTCGCGACGACATTGGATGATGATGCTACTTCCCATATGTATGGATGATAGGAATCTATAGCTTCCAAGAATTTTTGTTCTATAGGTTCTATATCGTTATGGGGAGAGGATCCCTGATTTAGAATCTGAGTATCGATATACTGGAAAAGAGGATGTTTATTATCATCTGGAACTCCGTTCCCAGTCGCATTTACATCAGCCGGCTGCTTGTTGCGCCGAAGGTTGATGACCAAGGGTGGAGGCTTCTGGTTCAAAGTGATCACTAGAGGATCACCCCCTTTTTCTGACCTGGTTTTGTTCAGGTGGATAGCCATAGTCTCCATGGCTTTTGGATGAGTAGTTCGCCCTTTCACTCTGATTGACAGTGGTCGTTCGACAGAGGGTCCTTCAGGCTCCCGGTGGGATTCCTTCTCTGCTTGGGCTGACACCTCCTCCGCGTAGTCTTGAGAGTACAAAACGGCATCAGAATAGTATGATTCTATTCCTTTGAATGGATTTAGGTCAGCAACCTCCGTTTGTACTGTTCCTTGGGCGTCTACATATTTAAGGCATTGATGTAGAGTTGAAGGAACGATGTTGTGGTCGTGGATCCACGGTCTACCCAGCAAAATGTTGTAGGATACCTCCGAATCGATGACATAGCATGTAGCCACCGATCTGAGGTTGCCAATCTGGATCCTCAGGCAAATTTTCCCCAGCGGCTTACTTCTTTCGGCATTGAAACCCACGATCGTAGTGGTGGTGTAAGCCAATTCGCTGGTAGAAATCCTCAACGGTCTGAGCAGACTATGAGGAATGATGCTGATTGATGATCCCGAATCTATGTGGATCCGGTCGACCTCCATGGAACCGACATATCCGGTGTAATAGAGGGGTCTGTCATGCCTGTTATGTTTTAACAGCATGTCATCTTGTGTGAAAGTGATGTTCGGTACCACCTCCATCACACTATGGCATTAAGGACACGCCACTGGTTCCTCGTCAGGGGACTTGAGCTGGGTCAAGTATGCTTTCGCCTGTATCAGTGCTTCACTCAGGGTTAGACGAGTGTCTTGGGAGAGCCTGAGTAGCTCAAAAATGGACAATCTAGCTGGTGTATTGGCCAGTTGGGCCAGGATGTCGAAGTTGTATGGCTTCTCTAAACCTTTGTTTTGAATGTTTTTTACAGGTTTATCGAAGCGTACTTCTTTCTGCTTCCCCTTATCCGCCGAAGTCGGTCTTGCAGGATCGGCCTGTGGTATGGCGGGCTTTGTAGCTGAAGCGTCTGCCGGTGAATCTTCCGGACTCGCTCTGTAGTCCTTGAGGTAAGCTTTCCCTGAACGGGTTGTGGCCAAAGTCTCGTCTTCGTCTAATGGCGAAGAAGTTGCAACCATATGGCATGGCTTGCATTTGGAGTTCTTCCTAGACTTAGCCTTAGCAGCATTAGTCTCTTCCTCGATGAACCCACATGATCTCGCCCCGCCGGGTGGTTAAGGGTACCAGGTCATGATTTTGATCCCTAGCCGGAGGAAGATTGACGATGTTCATCGTTGTCCGGGAAATAGGTGTCACACCGTCCGGGACTTCTTGGGGAGGCAGATTGCCAAATTGCAGGAAGATTATATTGGTCCTGACCATCTTCTCGGTGTTATGCAGAGTGATGGCTTTAGCATCGATCAGCCCCTGGATCTTCCTTTTCAGTATGTAATACGCCTTGCTCGGGTGGTGTACGTATCTGTGAAAGATGCAGTACTTGGGGTTGTTGGCATTGCCGGCTTCACTGGGCCGCTTCTCCTCCGGAAGGGTGATCTTGCCACTCTTGACGAGACACTCGAATATACTTGGAATATCGTCGTCGTCGAAAGAGTATACTTCGACGGGCCTGGAAGTCCCAGGTTTCGTCTGCGTGGTTGCCGCAGTCTTTTGTCTGGACGTATTGATTGCCAGAGCTTCTTTTCCTTTAGAACTGTGAGGATGGTCGCCGTTGGGGGATGACCTTTTGCCTCTGTCGGAGGTATAGATCATAATGCCATTGTCGCGCGCCTTGCGACTGTTGTCATCGGCGGCCACTACTGAGATTATGAACGAGGGCCAGTCGTGGAACTGATATGGTCCTGTGAACACCGAGACCACGGGAAGGAGGTTCTTCCTGCAAATGTCCACCAACGTAGAGTCTGGAACTCCTGGAGGCATCTGTAGCGTGGCTTGACGAAAACGTTCGATGAAGGTACGAACGTCCTCCTTTTTCCTTTGCTTGACTTCGATGAGAGAGGACATAGACATGTCCATTCCTCCTTCGTAGAATCGTGTGAAGAATAAAGCCTTGAAGTCTTCGAAGGAAGTAATGCAGTTGTCCGCCAGGCTGCGGTACCACTGGTAAGCCACTCCTGAGAGACAGCCCTTCAACACCCGAGTGAGGAGGGCGTCATTCCCTTGTAGCAACACCGTCATCATACTGAAATAGTTTATGTACTGACTTGGCGATGTTTTTCCCTCGAACAGAGCCATAGTCTGAGGTTTGTACCTTGGAGGGAAAGGGACCTCTTCCCAGATAGCCGGGTAAGGCTGGTTGGTTCCCAATTTCTTAAGCTGATCTTTGTGCTTCAAGGCATCGAATTGGGCTTTCAACTCCCGTACTGCTTGCATCGGATTTTCAGCTGGTAGCGAGGCCACGGATTGGTACGGAGTCGGTTGTATCGTGACTCCCACAGGAGGTAATGCATTCTTCGAGTGAGGAAGTGGAGGACCAGCTGACTCTTGATCTAGAGCAGGTTCATGGACCATGTTGGATGGTGGCAAGTCCACTCACACACGTATCTATACTGGCGGGACTGATATTTGAGCCATAGCAGCCGCCTGTTGAGTTAGCATCATCTGGTGCATGTTCTCCATCATGGATTGCATTTGTTTCAAAGACGTCTCCAGTGTAGTGATGCGCTGTTCCTCGCTTCCTGACGGCGTAGCTTCCTCATGTTCATCTCCAATGGCGTATACTCCCATTTCTCTGGGCATTGTTGAAGGATGTGTATAGGTCACTGCAGAAGTCGACTCTATACTCTCAGTATTTGATTCGGGAGAATGGCGACCCCTAGCGTCAGAATCAGAGGAGTGTGAAGTCAGTTGTTGTGACCTCGAACGAGTGTTCTGGAATACCCCGTCTTCAGTGTCTCTGAGGAGCATGTTGAATCTCCTTCGGCTCGGAGTTCCAGAGGACAGACGTCTTGAGCCTGAGCTTCCTCCCGGTATATGTGAGGCCATGTTCACAGATGCATGCGTGGGCTCTTCTTCTAGGAAAGATGGAGAGTAGCTCAGTCGATCGAAAACTGGCAGTTTTGCTTTAGAATAGCAGCAATTAATTACAATCCTGTGACCATCACAACAGTGCTCGCTAGGAGGCGTAATAGCCATGCTGGAAGATTCTCTCTCCTTGCGTCTCTGGATTAGATATTTTCGCATGTCAGGAGAAGTTACAGAAGAAGAAGATGATGGCTTGTTCCTCCTGTTCCCATTGGTTGGCGTGCGGATGATGGGGACCATAGTCTTCCTTGTGCCACTCGTATAAAACAGATTGGCCATTTGGGTGGCAGATAATCTCCGAGGAGCGCGTCTTTTCGTCAATCGAGCCTTCTGTACGCTTAGGGACTTCGGCTGGCGTAATTTCGAGCTTTACTCTGGTTGGCGCAAGGCTGAGGATGTCCTCAGGCGGCCATCAGCTTCTCGCGTAATTTGGAGGGCGGGTAGATTGTTTCCTTGTCGGCGTGAATGCTGAGAAGTTAAGTAGCTCGCCGCTTGCTTTCCCTTGCGGAGATCACGGGTGTCATCTGGTTCCCCATCGAGGTCAGATGTTGTCTTACACGCAGAGTGTGCTTTGTACTTCCGATTTGGCGCTGAGACATCATCAGAAGTTTTGTCTATTCTGCCATGGACGGGAGACTGGTTTCTACGCGTAGAGCGCAGTGGATTCCTCTGGGTTAGCGCTGAGGCTTTGCCCGAAGTTTTGTCTGTACCGCGCGTAGCGGGAGACTGGTTTCTACGCGTAGAGCGCAGTGGATACTTCTGGGTTGGCATTGAGGCTTTGCCCGAAGTTTTGTCTGTACCGCACGTAGCGGGAGACTGGTTTCTACGCGTAGAGCACAGTAGATACTTCTGGGTTAGCGCTGAGGCTTTGCCCGAAGTTTCGTCTGTATCGCGAGTAGTGGGAGACTGAATTTTATGTACAGGACACGGAGGGAGCAATGCTACAACCTCATTGGTCGGAGAGATCGGAGAGATCGGAGAGTCCATAGGAATGGTAGAGGATGTCTTGGGCATCCAGGCCTTGCGCAGCTTCCTGTTGTTTTGTACAGAGAGAGTGAGAGCTACACCCCGTCCGAAGCATGTCTTCGTAGGCAGACTGGGCGAACTGGAAGACCAGTGTCTTCTTCACGGATCCCACGGATACCGCATCGTGTTGAGCAATCGTTTCCTCATCAGAAGAGAAAGATGTCTCCAGCAGAGTCGCCATTTTGTATGTGGTATTAAATGAAAGAACAAAATGTATATAATGCAAGGTTTGCACGAAACCTGCCTTCTTTGGTTTACAAACAAACTTGTACAATTTGGTACTATACGAGGATATAGGAGTACAATTTATTTAATCTGGGTAGATGATTGCTATAGGTGTCTGATCTGCAGTCGATCACTTTAGCCCTTGGACTACACGATGGTGAAGAAGTGCCATGGAAGACAGAAAGCAGCTTCGTAGGTGGCGAAAGAGGATGGATGCACGATGCCAATGTCGTCGATCGCTACTCTTTGCCTGAGCTCTGGATGCTTCTCTCTCTCTCTCTCTAAGACTCTTCGATCTCTCCTCAATATCCAATATTTCGACCCGTGGTTCGATCTCTTTGGAGGTTCGACCTTGTTCGATTTTTAAAGTCTCGACCTTTTCCTCTGTTGATAGAGGTCTCTATTTATAGAGTTTTGGTGACAGTGACCACTCAATCGGTGTGGAAACCGAGTAGTGGAAAGTACAGCACCCTTTTACACAACGGTTAAAATAACCAAAGCCTGCGTATAGATGATCTTTTGAATGAGCGTATGACGCGGGTCCAACTAAGGGACAAAATGCGTATAATCGCTACGAAGATCACGGCGTAGAAGCCACGTAGGTAGGTATCCCCCGTGTAGAAGAGGTTGGTGTAGAAGCCAATGTCTGTCACCATGGCGTAGAAGCCAAGTAGGCATAGAAGTCGAGTAGGCGTAGAAGCCTGATGGCATAGAAGCCGAATAAGCACAGAAGGCCGAATGAGCATAGAAGCCGAACGAGCATAGAAGCTGACGAATGAGCATAGAAGCCGAACGAGCATAGAAGCTGAATGGGCGTAGAAGCCGCTGCGTAACGTGCCAGAGTGGTCGTAGAGACCGAGCAGTCACAAAAGCTGAATAGGCGTAGAAGCCGAGGTGATGTGGACGTCTTTGGCCGAAATCACGGCTCTTGGAGATATAATCAAATATCTCACATTAAATGCAGAGATCCGCCATCATCATTAATTATCGAGGCATGTTCCGAAGGCCTACCACCGTTCTGAGCATTCGGTGCAGAGACGTGCCTCGAGCCCTGTACGAAGAGCAGCTTTTGATGTGGCAGTCTTTTTGTCTTCCGCGGAGCGTAAACAGTTTGCGTTTGACTATGTAAAACAAGGCAGCGTATCCCTTTGTATGCGTAAAAGCAGTCTCCGCTGAGGTGATGTCAGTAAACAACGGTTCAGTGATATTTAATCAAATTCTCTGCATTAAATGTAGAGATTCGCCATCATACTGTGGGGCGCATCCTGAGTGGTCTGCCATCTTTCCAGCCATCGTCTGGGTAGCCGTGCAGCACTTTTTGTCAGGAGTCAGATGTCAGGTTTCACTGTGTGACTTGACAGGTTCATTTACGCTTTAACGTTGCAATGAAAGTGGATGAGTTTTACGCCATGGAGGCGATAAAGCACCCCGTCTATGCTGAAGCGGCCTGGACATACTGCATTTACGCGGATGGTCCCATCATATTTTACGCCGTGCTCAGCAGAAAAAGCTCTGTTGTACTCTTGATGGCCTTGCGGTCCCCTGCTTATGCTGCCCTGCATCACCATGTTGCGTAGAGCTATCCAGCGTATTTTTCATGCTTCTACAGTGTGCATACTGAGAAAAGATAGCAGTAGCAGCTAAGCAGCTAGCTGCACTACACAGTACAGCAGAGAAGACCAACTGCACAACAGCCTATCGACAACAAGGAGCTTGAAACTGCAGTAGCAGTTACAACAAAGCAGAGAGGATGCAGTAACATCAATAAAGTGCAAAACTACAGTGAGGAACCATCAATATTCTCAGTATCAATAGAGAACAACAACAGCAACCCCTGAAGAGCAAGGCAACAACAAGGAGCTTCTACTGCAGGAGATGTAGTAGCTTGTGCCTCAACTGCACAGTATCAACAACTCTGAGACAGGGGTTCAGCAGCAAGGTATAGTTTAGCTAGTGGGTTAGTTAGTGTAGTTAATATAGCTAGTAGTTTAGTAATAGTTATATATATATATATACTTGATAATATAGAAGTTAAGTGTTAGTATAATAGTTAGTTATATACTTTGTTATCTAATAGTTAGTTATTCATACCTACTATTAGACTATTAACTATATCTATATAGTATATAGGTATTTATGATAAGTTAGTAGGTAATATTGATATGCATTGTTATTGTTAGATAGTTAGTAGTATTGAAATAGATTAGTAGCTATATGTTAGTTATAGTTTAGTTTTGGTATTAGCTATATGGAATAGGATTTGAATTACCTTGGGATACCAAGGTAATGTCAAGGTAATAGGTCGATATTCAAGGTATTGGGTTTGAGTATCGAGATGGGTGTGTAGGTAGTGGGATACGCATTGGTTCAAGACCAAGGTATCCACTTTGCTTTAGTTAGCTAGGATACTATTTATATTGTCTTGTATACATATATAAATTACTATTTTCATATTAAAAACTTGCGTATCCTAAGATACGGCATTTTGTGTGTATCCTAGTATCTTAGATTATCTAGTGTAGCCTAGTTTCATAGTGTGTTGACCTAATATCCTAGAGTTGGACTCATACGACCTAGAAATAGCCGGTTTGACCTAGTTTGACTATTTTGACTTAGAAATGACTTTATGACCTAAAATTATAATAGTTTAACTTATTTTCATTCTCAAACCTTTTATTGATGCAACATACCATATATAGGTCTGTGTGACACCAGCTTGGGCATCGAGAGACACACCTTGTTCAAGACCTCAGGCGAGTACATTTTTTGTTAGTTTTTATTTCATAATAGTGTATATATTCATGTTCTAGAACTATATACATGATTCCGACACAGTGGTTTCACGGACTGATACTACATGGATCTTGTCAAGAGATTTTATCTTCTACCGTGTTCAACAAGTACTCCTTCACATGTATTTCATCATGTGTATTGGGTATTGATTCATTATATTTCATGTTCACACACTGCTCGTGTTCAGTGTGCTTATTTATGTACATACACTGCTCGTATTCAGTGTGATTATATTCGTGTGCACCCACTACTCGTGTTCGGTGGCCTTATTCGTATTCGTAATGTGTCGTGATTGGATCCATTAGTATTATTTGGGGATGGGAGATTAGGAGTGGATTATGTGACCAAACCCATTATTATTCGTGTACATATCGATTACATACCATACTTGTAATCAAATTACCTTATTGATCATGGTCAACCCAAACCGATCACATAATGAACTTGTATTCTAAGGCATATTAGTAAGATTTCAGCTATTTCTTCATATTGCAGATATTCATATTATTTGTTCTCCATTCCAGTAGATTACCTGTTTCCTCTTATTCATTTCATTCATATATTTAGTTATCTTGTATTTATTTCTATTATCTGTTTTATATGGTCGATTATGTATTTGAAACTGCTTTCTGAGGTATGTACTTTACTCTAATCCTGACTGGATATATTTTTCCAGATGATTGGCTCATAGATCAATGTCCTATATTCTACGAGCCGCACGACAGTATACCTTTAGAGGATACTCCTGTAGACCAGAAGAACTTAGTTGTAGAGCCTGAGGAGGTTAGTTTATTTTTAGTGGACTTGTATTAGACTGTTGTTGAGATTCATGGCTTGTATATTATTTCAGACTTGTGGATTGTATCTTTATTCTTTTCTTCGTTATTCCATTCATGCTCTATCTTCCTTTGTATGCATTATGATTGAGTTTAGTTACATCTGTGAGATACCATATCGTTCCTCCATTTGGAGTTGAGATGTTTAACAGGTACCATATTTTTATTGCTGAGATGTTTAGTTAGTTTGAATTGACCCAAACAGCGTTCTACCGCCGATGCTGTGGCATAGGCTGGGCATACCCATGTACTCATTCTCAAATATCTGGGTGCGGGTCATGACACATACGATATCCAGGAGACTCTCAAGGATCTGCATTCCCACATCAATGCTCGAGACAACCAGGATAGGCTCCAGAAACTTGGGATACGACAACCCTATCCTCCTGAATGGGATAACGTGGTATACCCTCCCAAATATAAGCCATTATCTCCTGCTTTATTTGACGTAAAGACCTCTCATCGTTAATACATGTGATACTTCCAGTCTACAACAGGCCATTTACCTCGGGATGATGATTTATTCACTAACTTGTTCGTTGGGGCCCTATCTGGCGTCGCCTTTGAGTGGTTGTGTAGCCTCCCAGACAAATATAAATCCTCCTTCAAGGACCTGAAGTCTTTGTTCCTCACTTGATTTTATGAAGGAGGAATGGACATGACCATGTCCTCCCTGTTGGACATCACCTAAGGGGAAAGAAAACTCGTACAAAATTACATCGAGCATTTCCGGCCGGCAGCATTGAAACTATCTCCTGACATTCCTGAATCCACGCTGACAGACACATGCTGAAAGAATCTACTAGAAATAAGACTCTGGATGGCGTCTAGCCCATTCAGTGATTGGACGATATTTATCATAAGTGTTGCTGCTGCAGAGAATAGCACGAAAGATGCCTGCTTATTGGGATTCCAAGCTTCCAACATTGAAGACAAGGAAAAGTGCCCTTTTATAGTAGCCAACTACCGTGACAGTAAAGGAAAGCAGGCCCTGATGGTTAACTTGTCAAAAAGACCGACCTCACCTTTTACTAAGCCGGCAGTGCCACCTATAGTACATGAGACTTATTCCTTTAATGAAGATGATTTCATGGAGCTCTTTGAAGTATTGATTAAGGGCAACAACCTCAAGCTACCTGACATCAGACACCCCGATAAAGCAGGCAAGGTCGACAATCCTAAGTACTGCTACTACCATCAATATGTCCATTATGCCACGTGTGACTGTTACATATTAAAAAGACAGATGCAATCACTACGAACATGGTATCTCTTTAGTTCGGCACTTTTCTGACAACTGAGGCTCAAGATAGTGTCGTCCCTATTCCTAGGACAACCATGGAGGTCATTAACCTTCCTCCATCCCGAAAAGAGGGGTTAGTCCCCTTTATTACTTCAATAGGCGAAGTCATGTGGTTCATCCAAACCTCATCCCTGAAATAATGCAGCAAGCAGTGCCACATGGTCTCTCCATCAACCAATTCAGAAGAGGACGACGAGTGTCTAACCAAACTCTTCGAAATTGAACTATGGGCTCAAAAGCTAGAGTCACTGTAGGAACTGTGGTTCGAACAGCGCAAACACCTACTAAGGATAAAGTCATAAAAGTTGATTTGGTTGACGATATTGCTCCTAAGCCAATCTTTATCAACAAGAAACTCTCGTCATAAGTACGCGAATCCCTTGTTCAATGGGTAAGAGAATATATCATCGTCTTTGTATTGAACTATGAGGATATGCCAGACTTGGATCCATAAATTGAAATGCACAGGCTCAATATCCTGCCCAATGCCCAGCCAGTAAACCAACAACAACGACAATTCTGTCCAGACGTGATAAATGCTATTGAAGCTGAAGTAAAGAAGCTAATAGCAAGCATATTTATTCGTAAAGAACAGTACCAGGATTGGGTAGCTAACATCGTCCCTGTCATAAAAAAGAATGGTAAAATCTGAGTCTGCATAGACTTCCGTGATTTAAATACAGCTTGTCCGAAGGATGAATTCTTTCTTCCAATCACAGACGTAATGGTCGACAATACTTGTTCCTTCGAGCGTATGTCCTTTATGGATGGGTTCTCAGGCTACATTCTGATCAAAATATTTTTAGATGATGAGAAGCATACGTCATTTCGGACGCTAATAGGAGTATATTGCTACATAGTGATGCCCTTCGGCCTGAAGAATACAGGTGTAACATATCATCGAGCTATGAGCACCATCTTTTGTGATCACCTGTGCAAGACAATAAAATGTTATGTCGATGACATCACTATTAAAAGCCTTTTTTACGATGATTATCTCCATGACTTAAATATAGTGTTAGAGTTAATGAGAGCCCACCAGCTCAAGATAAACCCAACCAAGTTATTCCTGGGAGTCTCCAGCGATAAATTTCTTGGCTTCATCATAACTTCAAAGGGCATCCATATTAACCCAGAGAAGACTTAGGCCATACTGGACATGCAGCCTTTGAAGAACCTAAAAGAACTTTGTGGTCTGTAAGGAAGACTGGCATACATTAGGAGATTCATAGCCAATCTCTCTGGATGATGCTGACCCTTTACGTAGCTCATAAAGAAGGGAGTCTCATTCGCTTGGACGGAGGAATGTCGACAAGCATTCGATGACATTAAGAAGTACCTCATGAACCTATCGGTTTTGGTAGCTCCAATCATAGAAAAACCCTTCCTACTCTATGTCCGTGCAATAGATCATTCCCTTGGCGTGTTTCTTGCCTAAAACAACAACGAAGGCTATGAGCAAGCTATTTATTATCTCAATAGAACAATGATCGGTACAGAATATAGATATAACCCGGTCGAGAAAGAGTGCATTTCTCTGGTATTCGCCGTCCAAAAGATACGCCATTACCTGACAGGACAAACTATCCTGGTGATCTCCTAAGTAATCCCCCTCAGAGTCCTTATGGCCAAGCCTGGGGCACTCAACTCTTGCCTAGCCATATGGACCATCTTACTGTCACCTTAGATATGGTATTCGTCTCATAAAAGGCTTTCAAGGACCAAGCGCTGGCAGACTTTCTGGCAGCCCATCCGGTGTCGAAAACCTCAAAGCTCTACGATAAAATCCTCGATGAAGTGTTAGAGCCAAACACTGCTATAATAGGAGGATCAGTCTAGCGAATATTCTTCGATGATACTTCCAGAACAGGGACCAAAGGCAATATCGTTATTGGGGTAGGGATAGTATTGATCTCTTCCGACGACCTAGTCATCCATCGCGCATACTCACGGAGTCGTGCTCCAACAATGTGGCAGAGTATAATGCTCTTATCATTGGACTCCAACTAGCTAAACAATTGGAGGTGGATTACCTAGAAGCCTATAGTGATTCCAAATTGATAGTTAGCCAAGTCCGTATGGAATACGAGGTTCGCCATAAAGATCTACTCCCTTAATCATCAAGCAGCCATCGACATGATTTCTACTTTCATGAAATTCGTCATAGAACATATGCCAAGGATGCAAAATATTGAGGCTGACGCACTTGTCGATTTTGTTGCCTCTTTAGCAAAGCCAATTAACCCTACTTATTGGACACTGTAGAGGGACAAGAGTCAGTCTGTCCGATGAACAACCTATAATTGAATCTAAGCCATTCTACGGATGCTGATGCCCCTTAAAGATTGGAGGCTCCCATTTACAGACTATGCAGTATACAGAATCTTTCCAAATGACCCAAAGGAGGCCACATCCGTCAGAAGGCGTTCCCTCCGGTTCTACTATGATATAGCCACTAAGATGCTATACCGTCGTTCCTATGACAGACTCCCGCTACAATGTTTATCAGACGTTGAAGAAAGATAACCCACTCGAGAAACTCATGATGGTGTCTGTGGCGCTCACCAACGCGGACCTATGCTTCAAGATCGCCTTTGAAGAATGGGCTATTATTGGCCAACGATGGTAGCAGATACCATCGATTATGCAAAGAAGTAGAAGGTATGTCAAATCTATGCCGACTTTATTCACCAACCCAACAAGTTTCGATACCCGACCCTTGTATCTTGGCTATTTGAAGCCTGGGTGATGGATATCATGGGACCGATCAGTCCACATTCGTCTATGGGGCACCAGTTTATCTTGGCTATCAAAGATTACTTCTCTAAATAGGTAGATATTATTCCAGTCGCAGAGGTAAAAACTTCCAACGTGGTCAACTTCATAAAGCATAACGTCATCTACCTCTTTGGCCTAACTCGTCGGAACATCCATGATAATAACCTGGATTTTGTAAGTCACACTTTTTTTTTATGTTTCGATAAAAATCGAATCTAAAATATAGCTTCAACTGCCTACAACTCGGCAACGAATGGGTTAGTTGAGGTATTCAACAAGACCATCATCAAGCTCCGCAAAATATTTTTTCAACCAATAAATGTGACTGAAATGAGAAGCTCGGAGAGTGTCTATGGGCCTACCGTATGACAGTTCAAACTCCGACTAGCAGTATGCCATTCTACTTAGTCTATGGAAGCGAAGTTGTACTTCCTTTGGAGATACACATTATATCTCTCCGGGTAGCACTTTTTTATCAGCTGTCTACCGAAGACAATTATCGTCGACGCTTGCAAGAATTAGAAGCACTCGATAAAAAATACCTTTTTGCTCAATAACTCATTGAGCTATACCAAGAACGACTTTTCGGCACCTTCAAAAAAAGGTCAAGGAAATAACATTTCAAGTAGACGACCTAGTCCTCGCAGTGAGAAGACCAATGGTTAGGACCCACAAGAAGGCATAATTTTGTAACCCAAGTTGGATAGCCCCTTCGTAGTAGAGACGGTCTATCCAAGTGGTGCATATAGACTCACCAAGCCCAACGGTGACTTGCTTATGATTCCCTTCACCGACAAGTTCCTAAAGAAGTACTATGCCTAATCAAGGCAAGGCAACAAAAATTTTCTCTTCTACCCCTAGCAGAGGGAAATAAGAGGACAATGTCTACAGTTAGCATCCTCTTCAGCATGTTATCTCTATGAATCGTCTGTAGTAAGCGGACAAATTTGTTATTCGTACTCTGGAGTCCCGAGTACGCAATTGGTAACAGATCCTCAACAAAAAATTTGAAAGCCAAAGGTTCACGTCCATATTACCTTTCAACTATGAGTCATTCTCCTCCCTAAAAGAAGACAGTCACGTCCATATTACCTCTGACTCATCCATGTCACTACCATATTTTTAGACTAGGGATATTTTGGTCTTTTTATAATTATTTATTTAATGTGCATGCTATATATTTAATTATTGTATTACTATTTATTATTAGTAGGCTAGCCTAATTACTAAACTTGTGTTAGTAAACCTAATTAGACTTGTCATTAACCATAGACCAACATCTAAGTTAGACTCCTTTGGGCCCAATAATTAGTCACCATTTTGGATTTATTAGTATTTAATTAAATATCCATTAGGAGTAGAAGCTTCCTCCTTAATTAATATTCATAATGAAAAGCCCATAGGGGTATAGTAGACTTTTTACCATTCCTTGTAGGCCAAGGAAGGGCCGGCCACTATTAGAGAGGAGAATTCTTCCTCTCTCTCTTCTCATTTTATTTTATTTGCTTCCATTGGTGTTATTTCCTAATATCCTTCATTCCTTCACCAAATTTCTACCAAAATACTTCCAATTACTTCCCAAATTCTCCAATAGAAGCTCTAGAAGTAAGGAGAAAGCAAGAATCTATAAAAAGAAAGAGATTATTACACAAGTTGAGGCCTCTTTGAGTCTAATTGGAGACTTGCATTAAAAATTTATCTTCCAATAGGTATAATTCATTTTTTGCCTTCTAATTACACTCTAAATATGTAATTAAATAATTAGGAACCTACCTATGACTTAGGGATAGCCATAAGAACAAGAATTAGGTTCATACGACTTGTATTATGACTTTTATGGTGTATTATGTACCCAATTTGGTAGAAATTTGAGATTGGTGCACCATATGTTTGTCAATTGATCAATTGGACTAAATTGACACTAGATTGGTTATGTGAGACTAGTGACGTATCCATAATTAGATACGAATATGGCGTATCATGATATTTAGTAATACATGTTGATTTAGGGGTTTTTTTTTGATACGGGGGTTAGCACATACCATATTTTGATACGGGCAGGTGGTTGAGTAGCTAGCACTTTATATTACTCATAAATATGATTCTAGACTTGCTCATATTATTAGTGATGCATTTGAATTTTGTTGGGGCTATATCGCAAGCGTATCATAGAAAGATTGATACTAGTGCGATGCACTCCATGTGTTTGATGGAATGTTACTACTTTATTTGAGTGTTGTTTATATATTTTTTGATTGCATTTGATATATATATATATATATATATATATATATATATATATGTAGATGTGACTAATTATTCATGATTGGGGAGTGAGGGGTGGAACTGTGGACGGTTGCCTGTGGTGTTGACTTGAGTATGTATGTGGGTATTTGATGGTATATATGTTAGTGAGATTGAGTGTGGTGGTATCCATCATGTAGTATGTATAGATACTTGGTATCATCGGTTTGGGTTGATTTGGTGTCATGTGTAGATTTAGTGTTATTAGTGTTCTAGTGTAGATGTTGAAGAGACGAGGAAATATTTATATAGTTGATGTGAGTGTGCTTGCAACAAGATGGTGGTTGTCTAGAGTTTGTATATATGTATGAGTGAAACTCTATGGTCAGATATACAAGGCTGTGAAGGACCCTTCAAAATAGATCTGGGTTTTGGATCACCAACATAGCAGCAGTATGAGGAGCATTAGACCAGAAGGAAGTGCAGTTGGTGCACAAACACAGCAGTAGTTTTGCAGTACAGATGGTTGACTCCAGTATTGCTACAGGCCAGACAAGCATCACTTCTTAGGTGCCTTGATAGTACACGACCAATGGAGTGCAGTGCAGGTACTGAACTGCACAACAGTGTATTATTCTGTAACAGTTCTGAACTTATTAGACCAGTGAGGATGTATTCAGATAGTTAAGGGATTTATATTGATGCTCTGATCAGAGGATGCATTAGTGCTGGAATTAGGGTAGTACATGTATCAGTGGTGTATCATTATCTTAAGGGGTTTTGGGTGTCAAGTGTGCAGTGCAGTTCAGTTAGAGATATTAGTGTTGTGAGGTGACTGAGATAGTGATACGGGTGGGATATGACAGCTATGTGTTGCAGTGCAGGGAATAAGTGATTATGACCAAGTTATTGTTGATGTATATATTTGAGAGTTAAGGACATGCATCAAGGGAAGCTATCCGTGTGAGTTAGTGTTAAGTTATAGTTGATATTAAGGTATAAGATATTGTATAACTTATACATATATAAGATATTGATACTATATTATGCTTTCATGAGGTAACATATATATGTATATATTACTTAGATTAGTATATATATATATATATATATATATATATTAATACTTGGTAGATAAGGTATCCTATTACCTAATATTAGCTTAGTATAGCTATCATCATCAAGATACCAACCTAGAACTTAGCTATAGGCTAATACAACCTAGATATGGCTAGTTTGACCAAGTTTGATAATTTTGACCTCGAGTTGACCTTGTTTGACTAGTGTAACTTAGAGATGGCTTTAAGACCTAGAATTTGACTAATCTAACTTGTTTATCATTTTAAAATACTATATTGATGTAATAATCCATATTTAGGTCTTCCAGGCACTGTTCTGGATACTGTTGATACTTTACTTCAGATTGTAAGCGAGTACATTATCTGATAGTTTTTTGTTTAGGAGATCCTTTATGTTTCTTGTATTTAGTTTAGATATCCTTAATTTCCTGACACTTGATTATACGAATTGGTATTCTTGGATCCCATTATGAGATGTTATTCCTGGTATTTCTAGCGTATTTCTTGTGCAAGCCCGTTATTCTTGTACATGAATGGACACTGATTGAAGAAAAGATTGGCTCCCTTCTCATGGAATCCCGTATCATAGCGTGTCATATTTGGATCCACTATACCGGTCGAGGGAGAAGAATATTTAGTGCAGATATGTGATCATACCTCACAGTTCTTGTTTTTCTTGTATAGTGTTACACATACACCGCACATATGATTAACCAGGCCATGGTTCTTGAGCAGTACCCAAGCCGATCATATGTTGTCACTAGTACTCACTCACTTAGATAATTGTATCTCCTTATTTTTATATATGATGTTCGTATCTCTTGTATATATTTTTCGTATTCTTGTATATTTCTGCCATGCCTATTCATCTTGTATATGCTCTCTATTTACTGCTACATAGTTTTTATCATTCATTAGAACTGCTGTGAGAGGTATACTTTGCTACAATCCTGATTAGATATATTTTTCCAGATGATACTAAGGAGTGGTATCCCACTCACTACGGGCCTCATGACGTAGTTGGCTTAGAGCTAGAGATAGTGGCTAAGAAGAAACTCATCCCGGTTGAGACCGATAACACTTTACCTGTATCGCAGTAGATAGGTTTATATGGTACTGGTTTTGTCTCCATCTTTGGTAGTTAGTACTCTTTTACTTTTGCGACTTATTGGATATTATCTTATGTCTTATGAAAGTATTTGACTCTTTAGTTCTTTATATCATATTCGTGCGTCATTCCATCTAATACTTCTATGATTGAGTATTCATATTTTATTGTGTCATTATATATCTTGATGATCATTATTGATAGATAGTATAGTTTTTTCAGACAGTGTTCTACCGTCGATGCTGTGACGTAGGCTGGACGTATTATATTCTCGTGCCCTAACATTAGGTACAAGTCGTGACACATTTTTAGTGGTGGCCCAATCGGGTCTTCGAGGTTGCAATTAGTGCAATTCGTAGTGGTAATCTGATTGGAGTGCTATTACGAGCCTGTTTTAAGATATAGGATATAGGCTATAGGCAGAGAATACTCAATTATAACTAGATAAAACTCTAATGTTTATTTTAATTATTCTTCCTTGATATTTAATAATTGAGCTTTAATTGTCCTTCTTTGAATACATTCTATCTTATGCCATATTAATTCTTTTCTTCCACTTTGCTGCTTAAGACTCGATCACAGTGGAGAGGAGGAGCTTCTGAGGAATCTGCGACTTTCCGAAGGCCTATACCAGTTACTTCTCCGGTGATTGGCATATCAGCTATATTCGGGGGTCCACCTTCAGTACAGAGAACTGTTTCAGTTGTGTCTGAGGGACTTCCACCTCTACCTCCCGTGGCGACAGATGTAACTCAGGTGTTCACTTTATTTTGCGAGATAATGGAGGCTCAGAGGGCCCATTCAGAGGCTCACCAGAGGTAAACCGACGTATTACAGCAGGGTATTGAGAGTGCTCATCAGCTTTCCCTTGCCGTAGTAAAGAGAGAAGCTCCGGTCCAGTAGCAGGTTGCTCTGCAGGTTGCCCAGCTTCGGCCGAGTAATATCCAGGACTTCAAAAAGCTGTAACCTTGGGTCTTCAAGGGGATCGAGGTCGTTGTCTACGATGATGATTGTCTCGAGAATAATGAGCATATCATGATGGTGTCCTGACTTGCTGAGGATCTGAAGGTTGAGGTAGTGGGACTTCAGCTGTTCGATAATGCCTGCACATGGTTCAAAACTAAGCCATTTCTTGCTAATATGGGGAAGTCTTAGGAGGTATTCAAGGACCTCTTCAAGAGAAAGTTCTTTGCTCAGACGGACATATTGGACTTGGAGAGGCAGTTTGAGGACCTTACTCAGGGGAGCATGTCCGTAGAGGAGTATACCGTAGGGTTCTGGTGGTTGATCCTATTTACGGAGTACCTAGTGAGGGAGCCAGAGGTTCGGGCTATCCGCTTCTGCGAGGGTCTGAACTTGGAAGTGAAGATCCTCATTCCGTCTTTCTATGAGACGTATTCTGAGATACTTATGGAGGTACGCAAGGTTGAGCGGGAGTTAAGCTTGAAGACCAATTGAACAAGGTGTTCCACCAGTACCTTGACAAGTTCATGATTGTGTTCATCGATGACATTCTCATATACTCCAAGACACCAAAGGAGCACGAGGAGTATCTGCGGATTGTGTTGGATGTACTGAGGAGAGAGAAGCTGTATGGAAAGCTGTCCAAGTATGAGTTCTTCCTGGATAAGGTAGAGTTCTTGCGGCATATTATGACTGGTGATGGAATTTCAGTGGACCCAAAGAAGATCACAGTAGTAGAGTCTTGGAAGACCCCGAGTTCACTGGCAGAGATCAGAAGTTTCTTGGGTCTGGCAGGCTACTACCAGAAGTTTGTGGAAGATTTTCGAGGATTGCAGAGCCGATGACTAGACTCACCCAGAAGGACGCATAGTTTGTTTGGACAGAGGAGTGTTAGGCTATTTTTGAGAAATTGAAGATGAGGTTGATGTCTGCTCCTATTTTGACGTTGCCATCAGGGTTTGGAGGTTTTCCTCTAAATAATGATGCATCGGGGAAAGGGTTGGGTTGTGTTCTCCAGCATAATAGGAAGGTGATTGCCTTTGCATACAGGCCATTATGTTCTCATGAGAAGAAATATCCAACCTATGATTAGGAGTTGGCAGCGGTCACCTTTGCTTTGAAGTTGTGGAAATACTATCTGTATGGAGAGCGTATGGAGATCTTCACGGACCATAAGAGCTTAAAGTATATTTTTACTTTGAAGGATCTGAACATGAGGCAGCGTCGATGGCAAGAACTGATGAAAGATTTTGATATATCCTTATAGTATCATCTAGGAAAGGCTAATGTAGTTGTCGATGCCTTGAGCAGGTATCCGATAACTATATTTTTTATGAAGGACCGGTATTTGTTAGAGGATTTGGAGAGCTTGGTAATTGAGGTAATAGTTCCTGGGATTGCGAACAGATTTGGGGTTTGCAGATACATTCAGAGTTGATGTACATGATCAAGGCAGCCCATTATGAGGATGTGTCTCTAAAGAGCATCAGAGCTAAGGTGAGAGCAAGATTGGAGGATGATTTTACCATTATTGAGGATGGTTCTTTACAGCACGATGCTAGATTATGTATGCCTAGTGGGGAGCTGCATGAGGCAGTATTGATGAAAGCGCATCACTTTCAGTATTCTATATATCCAGGTGCCAACAAGATGTATCAGGATATGTAAGAGAGTGTGTAGTGGTATGGCATGAAGAGGGAGGTGGCACAGTTTGTATCTAGATGCTTAGTGCGGTAGCAGGTGAAAGCCGAGAGGCAGAGGCCAGGTAATTTATTTCAGCCATTACCCATTCCAGAGTAAAAGTGGGAGCACATTACTATGGATTTTGTGTCCGGACTTCCACGATCTCTAGTAAAAAAAGACGCAATTTGGATCATCGTTGACAGGTTGGCTAAGTCGGCCCACTTTTTGTCTTTCAAGTTGGGTTTATCTATGGAGAAGCTGACATAGATGTATATGAGGCATATCGTCAGGATACATGGGATTCCCATCAGCATAGTCTTGGGTCGGGATAGTCGTTCCACTTCTTATTTTTTGAGGAGTTTCCAGGCGAGCTTGGGCACCCAGCTCAAGTTCATTACTGCATATCACCCCCGGATGGATGGCCAATCATAGAGGACCATTAAGACTCTCGATGATATATTGCGCACCTGTGTTCTAGATTTTGGGCAATCTTAGGAGGACCATCTCTATTTGGTAGAGTTTACTTACAACAACAACTACCAGGTCAGTATAGAGATGTCACCATTTGAGGCTCTGTACGGTCGGAGGTGTCACACTCCCTTGCTTAGGACGATGTTGGAGACAGAGCTTTGTTAGGGCCATAGATAGTGGTGGATGCAGCAGAAAAGGTCATGCTGATTAGAGATAGATTTTGGATGGCACGGACAAATAGCGGCATTGGGCCAATAGCCACTAGAGACTCTTAGAGTTTAAGGTACAATTTTAGGTTTTGTTTTGTGTTGAAACTGGTTGTTTGTTATAGATTAAGTTCTTAAGGTTGTATTTTGTTCTAAGTTGGAGGTCTAGTGTTTCTGAGATTTCTCCGACATGAGAAATGATCCACTACGGCGGAGGCGGGAAACTTAGTCCGTAATTCATCGGACCCTTCAGTATTCTTGAGAGGGTCGGTGTAGTTGCCTATAGACCAGAATTGCCACCTGCATTAAAGGGAGTGCACAATATGTTTCACGTATCCCAGTTGAGATGATACATGGCTGATCCAAGTCACATATTGGATCACTCGGAGATAGAGTTGGGCCCTACTATAACTATCAAGAGCAGCTAGTTGAGATTCTGTAATGGAGAAAGATGGTGCTGAGGAACCAGACCATTCCCTTGGTACGCGTCACATGGAGGCATCACTCTCCGGGTGAGTCTACCTGAGAGAGGAAGGATAAAATGTGAGAGCGGTACCAGTATCTGTTTATGCCTTGAGGTATGTTCTTTCTTGTTCTGTTTTACTTTTCTTAGGGTAGTTTAGTCTTTGAAATTTCGGGGACGAAATTATTTTAAGGAGGGTAGACTTATCACTACCATATTTTTAGACTACAAATATTTTAGTCTTTTCATAATTATTTATTTAATGAGCATATTATATATTTAATTATTGTATTATTATTTATTGTTAGTTGGCTAGCCTAATTATTAGACATGTGTTAGTGGACCTAATTAGGCTTGCCATGAACCATGGACCAACATCTAAGTTAGACTCATTTTGGCCCAATAATTAATCACACTTTTGGATTAGTTAGTGTTTAATTAAACATCCACTGGGAATAGAAGCTTTATCCTTAATTAATATTAATCATGCCAAGCCCATGGGGGTATAGTAGACTTTACACCATTCATTGGAGGCCAAGGAAGTGCCGGCCACTATTAGAGAGGAGAATTCTCCCTCATCTCTTCTAATTTTATTTTATTTTCTTCCATTGGTGTTCTTTCCCAATTTCCTTAATTCGTCTCCCAAATTCTACCAAAATTCTTCTAATTACCTCCTAAATTCTATAATAGAAGCTTTAAAAGCAACAATAAGGCAAGGATCTATAAAGAGGAAGAGATTACACAAGTTGAGGCCTCTTTGAATCTAATTGGAGACTATCATTGGGAATCCATCTCCCAATAGGTATAATTCAATTTTTTCTTCTAATTAGACTCTAATTATGTAACTAAATCATTAGGATTCCACCTATGGCTTAGAACTACCCATAGGATTAATAACTAGCTTCATATGACTTGTATTGTGACTTTTATGGTGTGTTTTGTGACTAATTTTGGAGAAATACGCGATTGGTGCTCCATGTTGTGACTCTCCATTCCTGATATACGTATTTGGAACATATTTTTATTTTTAGCATGGTTGCATGTGCATGGAGACTAGACCCATTCTTTGGTTTAAACTGGTTTATGATTTATTTTGTGGGTTGGTTCAACTCTTGAGAACCTTTGGTTCAACTCTTAAGAACCTTTGATTCAACCCTCAATCCCTACCATATATAACCCATCATTTTCTCTCTCCCTCCTCACTTTTTTATTTCTTCCACTACTTTAGCTTTCTCTCCCCATTTCATAGGCAAGTACACCTTGCATGAGAAATAGAAAAAATATCTATATTATTGTTCCATTATGTTTATTATGTGTTTCTAAGCACTTTTAGTTCTTGTAATTTTTTCTTTTGATGGATGGATTAGTGTAGATCTATTTTTCTAAACTTTGGATTTTATGATTTTTTTCTTGGGTTTGATCTATTAAAATTGTGTCTTTGAAAACCAATTTTTGCTACATGATAGAGCATTCAATTTAGAGTATTTTAGTTTTTGGTTCACCGGGTTTGGACTTAAATAAGGATTTTATGAACAAAATAAGATTTCAGTTTTGAGAACTTTTTCGCCATGGCTGAACCTGTTGTTGGAGAAGACGAACTCGTAATGCGGCCAGCGAGCTATGCGGCTGAGAGTGCCATGCGGCCCGGAAGGGTTATGCGGCCTAATCTCTTGCCATATACTAACAACATTCGTCCGTCTCTGATTTTGCACAGTGTCCTTGAATACCTTGTGATTTTACTCACTGAACGAATAAAATTTTTGCTAAGTCCTAGAGAAATCCATGTGGCAGAGAACTTTATGTAGAATTGACACCCAATACAGCACCAATATTCATGCGGCCATGAGAACATACGGCCCTATTTCTGTATGCATGGCTCTGAACCGTTGACACTTATTTATATAGTTTTGTCTTTTTTTTCTTATACACTTTATGATCTTGCCTTTTTTTCCTGACATAATTTATATTTTTGTCTTTTCTTTCTGACATACTTTGTGACTTGTCACATCAGTCACTTTATGTCAGATCACTGAGACTTTATTTATTTGACTGTTACTTCAACACTTGTCCCAAGGAGTAGACTTATCCTTGAGTATGCGGCCAAGTAGTCCATGCGGCCTGACTCTTCATGCGCCCTGACTTCATGCGGCATGCCTTCTCATGCGGCATGACTTTATACGACCTGACTTCATGCGACATGACTTCTCATGCGGCCAGACTTTTCATACAGTCTGACTTCATATGGCTTAGATATTCATGCGGCCTTTCTTGTTTTGATTGAATATTTTTCTGACTCTTGTGATCCAATGTATAATTGGTAAGTGGACTCGAATACTATATCCATGCTGGTACCACTATTGACTGATTATTATTCATGATTTTATGTGCATCGAGGAGCGACACATCATGTCACGTATTAAGTGATTATATTTGGGTTATGCATCGAGAATGCCTCTAAATCCCTGAACGCGTGATATTATATATATATATAATTTTTCCAGCACGGGCATAATAAGCGAGTTAAACTACCAAAGCATGGCAAGGTTATTGATTGTATGAATGTTGCATACACGCTCGGATGAATCCAAATTTAACTTCCATGGATTCGTATCTAGTATGCCCGTACTTTGTACGACATCTTAAGGAAAATTCTCATGTGACCACCTCTTGAGATTTCAAACACAACATAGGGCTAATTAAGTAACTAAAAGTGGTAGTAATATTTGGAGGGAAAGGTATCTCGAGATCATGCCAACGAACCTTCCCACAGAGATTCTTTCTAAGTGCGCTGTGGATTGGCCACCAAAGATACTGTATATCATCTTTCTTAGTGGAGTGCAGTATCTAACTATTATTATTATTATGTCGAGCGACTGTTTCAATATAGGAATACTTGAATCGCTAATATTATATTTTTAGTGCAGTGGTCTTGCAGGGGACTGGTGCATCATGTAAGTGCCTGTTTTATTATTTTGGTTCGGCTAGCTAATGTTCGGCCCTGGCATGATCTGAGGATACTTATTATGCATTATTACGAGATAACCTCAGACTCCACAAAATAGTAAGCCGTACAAATGATTGGTAGATTTAGGGAGAAATAGAATTGGTTATGATTGTATTTATTCAGCTATTAGCCTAGGGAAGTAGACTGTCATAGTATGATGGTTCAACCCTTGTCCATGTTTGGTTGTAGGGTTAATCCTTAGCGCTAGGATATGCCATGGACCTAAGTTACGACAGTGAACTTTTGTATTATTATATATTTTCCTTGGGTTTTTGTTTCTCCATTTTGTGATTCCTTTATGGTACTGGCTATTTGGGGTCTAACCCCACTAGTTTTGCATGGCCAGATTTTGAGCCAGCACTTGAGGATCCAGCGTACTTTTACCTACTTATGGCGTGCAACAGGAATATGGTCGTAGGGGATAGCGAGTGGATTTTTTCTTTCTTGCTCGTTTAGCACATTTACTTCTTTTTGGTATTTAGCCACCGACACCTGTTAGCCGGCTTGTCTGGACATTAGTTTTACTTACATGATTGTATTAAATAAGACTGCAGCTGATCACATTCATGTACTTTTGTTACTCTTCCAACTTCTTATTTTGCACAGCTGGACTCCAGAACATTTTGAGAAAGCATTTAGGGCGCCTTATTGCTTATCATATATGCTTTATGCTTACTGTTTCTTATTTAAATGATTGAGACATATAATTTCTTGACCCTAGGAGACTTGATTGTAGCATGCACCCCTTTGTCTTATACAGCCGTGATCACCATAGGACGTATAGTACCTTGTACGGGGTAGCTGGCCATGTCCGTCTTCGTATTCCGATACTGGGACGTGATAAAGTTTTAGTGGTGGCCCATGCATGTCTGTTCTTCAGACTTATGGGGTGTCATGGTCATAGGAGTCTCAATCATAATGATCCTTCTTGAAATTCTGAATTCGTCCTCTTCGATACTCAACTTAAATTCTTCCAGATTGATTTCTTCCTTGTTCCTTCTCATTCTGTTCTTGATATTTTTTGTGCTCTTCCTAGGGCTTCTCCTTCCCTCGATGCTGTTGAAATGAGATATACTGAGTTGACAGTAGAACAAAATCCTGTGGGACCTCAGCCAAAGATCCAAGTTGAGCCTACGATGAATGGTGCAGGCTCAAAGTGTTTATGTACCTCCTAAAGTGCCGTAGTACTAGATACTCCAAATTTGCTAGAGATTGTCCATGGATTATTGGCTGCCCAACAACACCAGATGGTGGTGTAACAATAACAACAACTGCAACATCAGCAACTTCAGTAATAACAGCTCCAACAGTAGGAACAAAATATCTTGTTGAACTAAGGGTTTTAGACGACCCTGGAACGAGGTAGGAGAACATATTCTTGGGCATCTGTTAGATTTTACATACTGAACCCAATATATTTCGATGGCACAGACGATGCAATCACGATAGACGATTGGCTCCAGGATATTGAGACCATTCTGACAGAGGCTCAAGTTTCAGCAAAGAAACAAGTTGACTTAGTTCGCCTACAACTCTAAGATCTGGCGAGAGATTGGTGGACTACGATAGAGGTCAGACTAAGGCATCCTATTTCTTGGAAGGATTTTAGGACGCAATTCACGGCAAAGTACTTTGGGATTGTGGCTCAGTGTAAGTTGCAGCAAAGGTTCATTAACCTCAAGCAAGCTAGAATGTCGGTAGACGGCTATGCCGTAGAATTTTGTCGACTTAGTAGATTTTGTGCAACCATGGTAGCAATAGAGTTAGAGAGAGCAATGAGGTTGCGACAGGGACTTCACTTGGAGATCTTGCACTTGGTAGAGGTCCACGATTACCAGACCTTCAAGGAAGTATTGATAGTAGCCAAGACGGTCGAGCTTACTTCTCAAAGGATGGCATCAAGAAGAGTAGATCGAAAGAGGCCTCATGGACAAAACAATGAGGGAAGACCAGTACCCCGAATGTTAGCACCATTACCTGGGTTTGTATTTATGATTCAGTACCTCAGAGGGCGGCAGTTCCAACAGTGATAGTACCAACTCGGTAACAGCAGCCGAGGCATCAGCAGCAGCAACAACAACAACGACGAAGAGCACCGATAGGTTGTACCTATTGTGGCAAATAAGGTCATATTCGGGATATTTTTCGGGAAGCTAACAGACTATGTTTGAGATATGGGAGCCCTGATCACTAGATTGCACATGCCCATTAATACAGAGGCCCGAAGGGCCAGTACAATAGATTCCTGCATTGCCAGCTCTAAGGGCAGTGCAGCAAGGAGGACCAGCAGTAGTAGCCCGGCCTTTGTCTCAGTGTCTGTTGCCGATGCCTACCCAGCTTTATAGGTAGCAACAACAGAATCAGTAGGTGCTGCAACCACAACAGCAAAGAAGACAGCAACATGAAGCTCAACAAGGCCAAGGGCAGGCACTCACCTTGTTTTTGAAGGAAGCTATGGCATTGAGCGACGTAGTGGCAGGTAACAATTTTGTTACAATATTTCTTGCCATAGCATTATTTGTGTAACCTCCGATTTCCAGTTTCCAAAATAATTAGATTTTAATTTATTTTAAAAATATCAAGTTTTATAAAATATTTCTCCTTGAAAATTTTATTAGGATTTGAACGATGTTTGATTGTAGAAGATAATTTATAATCTTGTATAAAAATTATTTTTTCATAAATGTCGCTTTCTTATAAAATAAGTACATAAATAATAATATATATATTTCTAGTTTCAAATATTTATTGGTTTGAATCATAAAAAATTATTATTTTAACTAAATATTTATTTAAAAGACTAGTTCATGAAATAAAACAAATTTTTATTTATTGGGATAGTAGATAAATAAATGTCATACTTTCAAGATTTTGCAAAATGTATTAATTAGTAGCTAATTGGAAATTAGCTAGCTTTCCTAAAAATATTTTCTGAAATTATAATCTTTATTTGTTATTTTTATAAATTTCCATTTCCCATTAACTAGCCCACACCCTCATTTTTTCCCACGTGAGAAACCCGTTTGATTAATTCTGGGCCATTCATCATTGGGCCAACCCGCAACCCTTTATCCCACACCATCTCTCCCTATTTAGGTTCTCATTCTCACATTTCCCTAGAAACCCTAATCTTCAATTCATTGGCTAGCCTCCACAAATTCCCTCAAAGCCACAGCCACCATCATTTTGTGTACTCGTGTCCGTGTGTCCAGCATCACCGTGTCAGCCGTGATGGCCTCGGGTCCGACCCCGGGTGTCCCACCGTATCCATTTCATTTCCTGTGTCCGGTTACAATATTACAAACAGATTTTTCTGTGTCCGACACACCGGACACATCCACCTCCTCCACTGTACAACAGCATCCCCGTGTCCGGCAGCCCCGGACACGTCCACAGTACAGCACCCCGTCGTGTCCAGCCCCGGACACGAACCCAACCCCGACCCGTTCACAGACACCGACCCTAACCCTAGATCGAAGTCGTCGTCGCCGCCCTGTCGCTGCCCTGGGTTGAACCGCCACCTCCTCGAGTTCCACCGCCGCTGGAGCCGCCTCGGACCACCTCACCCTCGAACCGAGCCCTCGTCAAGCCGCCGCCCGGAGTCGTCGTCGTCGTCGCCGCTGAAGCCGGGAAGCCGCCTCCTCGAGCGCCGAGCCCGCCTCCTCGAGCGCCGAACGCCGCCGTCTCGAGCCGAGTCGACCGCCGCTGCAGATCCAGCCACCGCCGGCGGCCAAGATCTTCTTCCGCCGCCGTTGGAACGAAGTCACCGCCGCCGAGATCTGGAGCAGCCCGCCACCGCCTCGAGTCGAGCCCGCCGCTGAGTTCCCGCTGCCGCCTCACCTGCGCCGACCCCGGCGGAGCCCCGCGCCGACCTCGACGGAAAATCCCCCCCGTGAGCCCCTCTTCTCCTTCCCTTTCTTTTATTCTGTGTAATTGTAAAGAGTCAGTTAATATATTTAGTTATATTAGTATATAATTAATTTAGTTTTAAGATTATAAATTATTTAGTTAATGTTTAATCAGTGTTAATAATTAATTAGTTATTAATTACATATAATTAAATTAACAATTACACATAACTAGTTTAGTTTACATAATTAGTTATTTTTGTGTAATTAGTTAGTTAATACATGGTTAGTTTAATTAAAATTATCATTGGAATAGTTAATTATTTCTTAATCCTTTAATTAAATTATAATCAGTAGTTAGTATTTAATCAATTTGGTTAATTTATATGTAAACAGTTAGTAATATAATTAGTTCAGTATCTATATTAGTTAAATATAATTAGTTTAAATTATAATTAGATTAATTAGTTAATAAATTTGTAATCAGTTAATTAATTCATAATCAATTAGTTAGTAATTTATGCAATTAGTTTAATTATATTAGTTATAATTATTCAGTAATTAAGTTTTAATAATTTATTAATCAGTAATTAATTATTGATTAGTTAGTAACTATTAATTAATTAGTTAGTATTTTCACATAATTAGTTTAGTGATTTCATGTAATTAGTTCATTTTTACGTATTAAATTAAAAGGTTTTTGATTATGTTAAATATAATAAATCTTGGGTTTTATATTATTATTAAAAATATAGTTTCAATAATAAAATGAGTTCAAAAATTAGTTTATTGGATCGGTGACCGATTTTACCATAAATGAAAATATTGGCTTTTACATAAATTCTAGTTTTTATAAATAAACTTTTATTTGAAATTATTGTTCAAAATAAGTTCGAAATGATTTATATACGTAAATACGTATTTCTAGTATATGTAATCAATTTAGTATTTATATATATATATTTTTAAAAAAGGTATTTTAGCATATGTATGAGTATACATATATAATGTTCAACTAGTATAAATCAAATATGTATTTAAAAGATATATATATATTGTAAATACATTTAAATTGGTGCATGTATAAATATTGTAAGTATAATAAGTGTAATGTATATTATATACGTGTCCCTACTAGATGACCCTAGTTGACTAGTGCCCTGCCTGACATGGCCCTGAGACCAGTATTTTTAACTGTGTTAGTGTAGCATCTGATGCGAATGTGGTTTGCTTGTGTTATGTTTATAGGACTGTTGGTTTACCCAGGGGATACTCTGGAACAGGACATTGGTTTTACCAGCTAAGGACCCAAGGCGAGTACATTCTCTGATTAGTTTCTAATTTATGATATCTCCTATGTTCACTGTATCTAGTGTAAATATCCATGATCTTGACACGATGGTTACACGGATTGGTATACACGGATCTCGTCATGAGATATTATTCCTTATTCATGGTGTAGCTTGTACGAGACTTGTTTCCTTGATATCTTGTGCATGTACAGACACTAATTTCCGGGGAGATTTGCTACCTTCCTTAGGGAATCCCGTGCCATAGCGTACCATGATTGGATCTACTATACCAGTCGGGGGTTTGGGGAGTACTTTAGTGTAGATATGTGATCATACCCAACTATCCATGCATCATAGCTCACCCCACATCTCACGTCGGGTGCGGCCTGACCATCTCCATGCCTCATAGCTGTTACGTGTGATTAGCCTGACCTCTCCATGCATCATAGCTAACCAACGGTTAGCCTGACCTTCCATGAATCATAGCTAATCACATGTAACCAGCCTGATCAAGTTCCCAAGCCGATCACATGTTAAAGCTAGTACTCACATACTTAGTCATAGAATTCTTGCTCATGGACATATTGTTTCTTTTCCTGCATTTACTTACAGTATTTCCAGTACTTCTCTCATTGTACATTTCTCGTACTTATACATGCATCTGGTATGTTTCCATCTAGAATTGCTACATAGTTTATGTCATTTATATAGAACTGCTATTTAGAGATGTACTTTGCTCCTTCCTGACTGGAAAATATTTTTCCAGACTGTGACCTTAGTGGGCTTGTTCTGATACTTGGAGATTGGTTGTTCCTGATTACAGGTATGATTGTTTTATCATTAGTCTTGTGTCGTACTCTTTTGTTCTCCAAATTCTTATCGTGCTGTAATTGTGATTGAGTATGTTGTTCATCTTTATAGTATTCTCCGTGTCTCCTTATGGAGTTGGATACTAGTGTGAGACTATTTAGATAGTACTTGACCTAGACAGCGTTCTACCGCCGATGCTGCGGCGTAGGCTGGACGTACCCACGCACTCGTGCCCCTAAACCGGGTGCGGGTCGTGACACGTTTTTAGTGGTGGCCCATGCAGGTCAGACTTCGCTAGTTGTGCGATGTCGTGGTAGTGCGACGTCTTAGTTGTACTACTGCGTACCTGCTATAGAATATATGACATAGGATACTAGGATGAGAGAGGATACTCAATCACAAATTCTTGATAGATTTCCTGGGATGACCCCATGAGAATCTTATTTTCAATTTAAATCTTTCCTTGTTTCCGTCCGCTCTCGCTTGTTGTCACTGAACTTGATTCTTGTTGAGCAGCTATTAAATTAAATTCTTGGTATCATTGTTGAGTTTGATTCTTGTTGACCAGTTGTTAACTTTAATTCTTCGTATCGTTGTTAAGTTGATTTCAAATTGAGATGAATTTTTATGGACTAGGATTTATGGTATCATCTGATGACATATATTGATGAGGACAGTGAGGAAGGTAAAACGTCTACTTTGGTTATGGAACCTAGAATTTATCGCAGCCATATTAGCTGTCGTGACGAGAACGTAGGAACCTAACTTGGATGTACATACCTTAGTTATGAGATTTAGAGTTTCTCGCAGCCATACCGGTTGGCGTGGCGAGGATTCTAGATGGCATGATTATAGGGTTGCATATCTAGTTACGGAACCTGTCGTTTATCGCATCTATGCTTACTGGCGTGGCGAGGATTTTGAGTGTCATGATTTCGGATAGACGTGTATGATTATCAGGTTGTATCTTAAATTGGTTCTTAAAATATCATCTCAAGACTTATCTATTGCTGTTATTCCAGGACTTTGTTCCACCGCTTCTTTCTTTACTAGCAGTAAAGATACCTTCTGCCCTCAATTCAGTCTTTGAACTCCTATTCCTTGAGGATTTCTTGGTAAGTATGATAATTAGTGGCTTGTAATTTTGTTTGTGTCTTGTATTAGTATTGACTGTGTTGCTAGTGATTTGTAAGTGTTTCTTAGTTGGGCATGTGAGCAGTAGGCTTTAATCTAGAGTTCGCCCTTAGCATAGTACCTTGTAACAATGGTTCTAGGAGAAGTGTCATTGGAGACTGTGAGTAGAGGGATAGTATAGAGTACCAGTGATAGTTCTCAGAGTTAGCATCAGAGCCAATTACCCGTCCTGGATAATCATGATTATGTAATTGAGTGATCTATTTAAACAATTAGGTATCAAGGAATTGTGTTAAGAATTATGGAGCATGATGTCCAATTTGATGATTGATATCAGAAATGTTAAAGGTAAAGAAATGTATATGTATAAAGGGTTTAATGAGATGTCATAAGTAGAGAAATATCAGGATTTGTAATGGAAGTTGTGAAGCGTATCACGGATGAGTTTAATAGGCTTTAAAGGATAGAAGGAAATACATATACAACCATCGAGATGAGGAACCATATACATGACCATGAGAGTAAAGAAACATGAGTGTTATAGTAGATACATATAATCATGAGATATAATGAGCTTGATGAATGATCCATTAATGAAGCTAGTGATATAAATACCAAGAGTGCTAACGATTCTATATCGGGGATTAGTCAAGGATGACGTTAGTAACAGTAAGCACTCTGTGTGTTGATAATTAGATGATATACCAATTGACATAATTGAAATCATGAAGGAAAACACAGTTAATGATAACCTTGATCATTGGAGGTAATAGTGCAAGTGATTCGGGCAGTACAAATTTAGTACACAGTTCTAGACAATAGAGGTATTGAGTGCACCTTGAGTATCAGAGACCGTGAGCACTAATATGTACATTGAGGAGTTATAAATTAAAAGGTGGAAATAAATTTCAAATTTTTAGAATTTTTAAGGAGTTGAGATTTTATGTAATTAAAATATTGAGGATTTAAATTTGATTCAATAAACATAGTTAAGGCTACAAAGATTTTAGAAGTGATTAAATTTTTATTTCGATGTGAAGTATCTAATTTTGAGGAGGTATATACATTTATTTTAAGTTGATCGGGAAGTTAAACCTTGACGATTATTTTGAGGATTAATTTTTGGTAGATGAGAGATATGAATATTAATATATGATTAGTTGATATGGGTACAAGTGTACATGAATAGGAATTTGTTAGTGTGCTAGAGTTAAGTGTTTGTTAGAGATAGTAGACACTACAAGTAATATGTTAACATGATCCTTCTTCCTTCCTAATGTTCCTTTTCTTTCGCCTTTCGATTGATTGGTTGATTTTCCTAGTACTGTGGTTCACATGCATGATTTTCTTGTTAGAATATAACTAGTAGTACCCCCTTATCAGAGACTGAAATACCATGACCAAAGACACATGACCTATATCTTCTTAAATTGCATGGCTGTAGGTAGAGTTTTCTTAAACCATGATCATGGGGTTTTGACCATAGCAAAGATCTATGACGAGGTTATGACTGACAAAAGAGACAAGAGGATTAAATTGGTGGATGAGCATTAAATTAAATAAAGAATTTAGGGGATTGTTATAACAGAGTTGATGGAATCATAGTTTTTGCGAAAATCGAGGTTTGATTGAAATTCGAGGACAAACATTTACTTAAAGGGAGAATTAAGAAATTCACAGAGCCAAAAAAAAAAAAAATTGAGGATTTATTAATTTTAAGGAGGTCTTGATATGATTGAATTGATTATTAAAAATTTGAGAAATTTGAGAGATTATCTTATCTATTTGATTGCAAGATAGAAATTTTATATAGTATGAGTGTTGCATTGAAGATACTGGGAGCATCGCATCGTTGAGTATTTGAGGAAAAAGAAAAGCAGGAAATAAAATCGTAAATGGAATAGTGTCAAATTAAATTCTTGGGATGAGAAGTTAGATTGGAATAAGCATCAATTGAATTTGAGTTAGATGATTGATGAGTGTTTAAAGTTAAATTTTGGGATGCAGATTTTTAAGTTTTATAAATATGCTTTGAATGGATTTCAATTAAAAGGATTGGATAGTAAATTTTGTATTTAGTTATTTACTCAAAATTTGAGGAGATTATGATACGACTGGAATTCAATTAAAATATTGAGGATTGAGTAGTAAATTTTTCATTGGGATAATAAATTCAGAGGATGAAAAAAAAAAATTAGTTCAAATTTCGGAAACATTATATATGCGGATAAAGAAATATGGAATGAAATGAAACTCATGGTAAAGAAGATTTTAATATAATTGATTATGGGATCATATAATTGAAGGTCGTAAGGTAAGATCATGGTATATTGAGGTTGTGATTTAAATTAAATCTTGACCATGACAGTAACATTTGAAATCGAAGAAAATAATCGAGGTATAGTTGATTTTAAGATAAACAAACTCGAATTTGATGATAAGGATTTTGGACAGGTAATAAATTTTGATTCAGAAATTCTAAGATCTAATCTAATAAAGTTTGTGGAATTTGAAACTTTTATAGATATTAGTTAAATGATGAATCACAAGATTGAGAAAGTAAAATGAACGAGGATAAAAAGGAAGGATTATTTTCAGATGGTAGTAAAGACTACTCTTTTCCTAGAAATCAAGAAGGCGATTAGATGTCTCTTGATTACATTCTAAATGATGTATTTAAGTTTCTTAAATCAAATTGTCGACCGTATCTTTCGAACTAGCTATAACCTTCATGTCTATATCATTCATTATACTGGGTCTTCCTTGGTTTAGTTACTTTGAAGTGGTCACGTGCATTATTCAAATTATCTGTTTTTGTGATCGTGTCTACTTCCCAAACCTAAACCTTCTAGAGGATTCAAGGCCGAGCCATAATTCCTTCAAGTTATTCCTGTCTTAAACCATATTTTCTTTTTTCTTCATGTTTTCTTCTGTTTGGTAAGTATTCTCCTTATAAAAATATTTTCTTCAATGATATATTCATCATTATGAACAACAAATTTTTTTTTCTATCCTAGTCATCCCTAAAATTTCGAGGACGAAATTTTTCTAAGGTGGATAGACTTGTAACCTCCGATTTCCAATTTCCAAAATAATTAGATTTTAATTTATTTTAAAAATATCAAGTTTTATAAAATATTTCTCCTTGAAATTTTTATTAGGATTTGAACGATGTTTGATTGTAGAAGATAATTTATAATCTTGTATAAAAATTATTTTTTCATAAATGTCGCTTTCTTATAAAATAAGTACATAAATAATAATATATATATTTCTAGTTTCAAATATTTAATGGTTTGAATCATAAAAAATTATTGTTTTAACTAAATATTTATTTAAAAGACTAGTTCATGAAATAAAACAAATTTTTATTTATTGGGATAGTAGATAAATAAATGTCATACTTTCAAGATTTTGCAAAATGTATTAATTAGTAGCTAATTGGAAATTAGCTAGCTTTCCTAAAAATATTTTCTGAAATTATAATCTTTATTTGTTATTTTTACAAATTTCCATTTCCCATTAACTAGCCCACACCCTCATTTTTTCCCACGTGAGAAACCCGTTTGATTAATTCTGGGCCATTCATCATTGGGCCAACCCGCAACCCTTTATCCCACACCATCTCTCCCTATTTAGGTTCTCATTCTCACATTTCCCTAGAAACCCTAATCTTCAATTCATTGGCTAGCCTCCACAAATTCCCTCAAAGCCACAGCCACCATCATTTTGTGTACTCGTGTCCGTGTGTCCAGCATCACCGTGTCAGCCGTGATGGCCTCGGGTCCGACCCCGGGTGTCCCACCGTATCCATTTCATTTCCTGTGTCCGGTTACAATATTACAAACAGATTTTTCCGTGTCCGACACACCGGACACATCCACCTCCTCCACTGTACAACAGCATCCCCGTGTCCGGCAGCCCCGGACACGTCCACAGTACAGCACCCCGTCGTGTCCAGCCCCGGACACGAACCCAACCCCGACCCGTTCACAGACACCGACCCTAACCCTAGATCGAAGTCGTCGTCGCCGCCCTGTCGCTGCCCTGGGTTGAACCGCCACCTCCTCGAGTTCCACCGCCGCTGGAGCCGCCTCGGACCACCTCACCCTCGAGCCGAGCCCTCGTCAAGCCGCCGCCCGGAGTCGTCGTCATCGTCGCCGCTGAAGCCGGGAAGCCGCCTCCTCGAGCGCCGAGCCCGCCTCCTCGAGCGCCGAACGCCGCCGTCTCGAGCCGAGTCGACCGCCGCTGCAGATCCAGCCACCGCCGGCGGCCAAGATCTCCTTCCGCCGCCACTGGAACGAAGTCACCGCCGCCGAGATCTGGAGCAGCCCGCCACCGCCTCGAGTCGAGCCCGCCGCTGAGTTCCCGCTGCCGCCTCACCTGCGCCGACCCCGGCGGAGCCCCGCGCCGACCTCGACGGAAAATCCCCCCCGTGAGCCCCTCTTCTCCTTCCCTTTCTTTTATTCTGTGTAATTGTAAAGAGTCAGTTAATATATTTAGTTATATTAGTATATAATTAATTTAGTTTTAAGATTATAAATTATTTAGTTAATGTTTAATCAGTGTTAATAATTAATTAGTTATTAATTACATATAATTAAATTAACAATTACACATAACTAGTTTAGTTTACATAATTAGTTATTTTTGTGTAATTAGTTAGTTAATACATGGTTAGTTTAATTAAAATTATCATTGGAATAGTTAATTATTTCTTAATCCTTTAATTAAATTATAATCAGTAGTTAGTATTTAATCAATTTGGTTAATTTATATGTAAACAGTTAGTAATATAATTAGTTCAGTATCTATATTAGTTAAATATAATTAGTTTAAATTATAATTAGATTAATTAGTTAATAAATTTGTAATCAGTTAATTAATTCATAATCAATTAGTTAGTAATTTATGCAATTAGTTTAATTATATTAGTTATAATTATTCAGTAATTAAGTTTTAATAATTTATTAATCAGTAATTAATTATTGATTAGTTAGTAACTATTAATTAATTAGTTAGTATTTTCACATAATTAGTTTAGTGATTTCATGTAATTAGTTCATTTTTACGTATTAAATTAAAAGGTTTTTGATTATGTTAAATATAATAAATCTTGGGTTTTATATTATTATTAAAAATATAGTTTCAATAATAAAATGAGTTCAAAAATTAGTTTATTGGATCGGTGACCGATTTTACCATAAATGAAAATATTGGCTTTTACATAAATTCTAGTTTTTATAAATAAACTTTTATTTGAAATTATTGTTCAAAATAAGTTCGAAATGATTTATATACGTAAATACGTATTTCTAGTATATGTAATCAATTTAGTATTTATATATATATATATTTTAAAAAGGTATTTTAGCATATGTATGAGTATACATATATAATGTTCAACTAGTATAAATCAAATATGTATTTAAAAGATATATATATATTGTAAATACATTTAAATTGGTGCATGTATAAATATTGTAAGTATAATAAGTGTAATGTATATTATATACGTGTCCCTACTAGATGACCCTAGTTGACTAGTGCCCTGCCTGACATGGCCCTGAGACCAGTATTTTTAACTGTGTTAGTGTAGCATCTGATGCGAATGTGGTTTGCTTGTGTTATGTTTATAGGACTGTTGGTTTACCCAGGGGATACTCTGGAACAGGATATTGGTTTTACCAGCTAAGGACCCAAGGCGAGTACATTCTCTGATTAGTTTCTAATTTATGATATCTCCTATGTTCACTGTATCTAGTGTAAATATCCATGATCTTGACACGATGGTTACACGGATTGGTATACACGGATCTCGTCATGAGATGTTATTCCTTATTCATGGTGTAGCTTGTACGAGACTTGTTTCCTTGATATCTTGTGCATGTACAGACACTAATTCCCGGGAGATTTGCTACCTTCCTTAGGGAATCCCGTGCCATAGCGTACCATGATTGGATCTACTATACCAGTCGGGGGTTTGGGGAGTACTTTAGTGTAGATATGTGATCATACCCAACTATCCATGCATCATAGCTCACCCCACATCTCACGTCGGGTGCGGCCTGACCATCTCCATGCCTCATAGCTGTTACGTGTGATTAGCCTGACCTCTCCATGCATCATAGCTAACCAACGGTTAGCCTGACCTTCCATGAATCATAGCTAATCACATGTAACCAGCCTGATCAAGTTCCCAAGACGATCACATGTTAAAGCTAGTACTCACACACTTAGTCATAGAATTCTTGCTCATGGACATATTATTTCTTTTCCTGCATTTACTTACAGTATTTCCAGTACTTCTCTCATTGTACATTTCTCGTACTTATACATGCATCTGGTATGTTTCCATCTAGAACTGCTACATAGTTTATGTCATTTATATAGAACTGCTATTTAGAGATGTACTTTGCTCCTTCCTGACTGGAAAATATTTTTCCAGACTGTGACCTTAGTGGGCTTGTTCTGATACTTGGAGATTGGTTGTTCCTGATTACAGGTATGATTGTTTTATCATTAGTCTTGTGTCGTACTCTTTTGTTCTCCAAATTCTTATCGTGCTGTAATTGTGATTGAGTATGTTGTTCATCTTTATAGTGTTCTCCGTGTCTCCTTATGGAGTTGGATACTAGTGTGAGATTATTTAGATAGTACTTGACCTAGACAGCGTTCTACCGCCGATGCTGCGGCGTAGGCTGGACGTACCCACGCACTCGTGCCCCTAAACCGGGTGCGGGTCGTGACAATTTGATTCTGGAACTTCGTACTCATTTATATCTGCACAATATGCTACACGTATTGTATTAAAGTTTGAGGCATTGCCAGCGAGGCTGAATATACTCACTGGCAATGGGATCGTAGAAGTTAGTAGGGTGTGCCTAGCATGTCCAGTCATAGTATGTGGGAATTTATTATCTACAAAGTTGATCAAGTTTCTAATCGATAAGTTTGACATTATCTTAGGCATAAACTGGTTAAGAGACCTTCATGTAATAATAGACTATCGTAAGGGTAGAGTGTTGTTTAGAATTTCTTAGCAGAATAGTAAGAGACCAGCACAAAGGAGGACTCATAACAGTAGCAAGGAAAGCAAACCTGCTTCTCAAGATAGTTGAAGAGTTTATGGATGTCTTTTCCAATGATCTTCCCAAATTACCCCCAGTTATAGCAGTAGAGTTCTGTATAGAGTTAATGCTAGGAGCAGAACCAGTATCCCAGAAGGTGTACACTATATCGTAATCAGAATTTGATCAGTTATATCGACACGTGGAAAAACTAGTACATCACCATGGAGAGCCCCAGTGGTATTGGTAAAGAAGAAGGATAGAACAACGCGGTTGTGTACGGATTACAGGCGGCTTAATGCAGTGACCGTAAATAACAAGTACCTATTACCAAGTATTGATGATTTGTTTGACCAATTAAGTAGAGCAAGAGTCATCTCCAAGATAGATTTACGATCAGGATATCTCTAGGTGCAAGTCTGGGAGCAGAATATACCAAAAACAATATTTAGGTCACGATATGGGCATTACGAATTCTTAGTTATGCTATTCGGACAAACTAATTTCCTAGCGGTATTTATGGACTTAATAAACAATATTTTTATGCCTTAGTTAGACCAATTTGTGATAGTATTCATCGATGATATCCAGGTATATGCTCAAAATGAGGAGGAGGATGAAGAACATCTCAAGATAGTTTTACAAACTTTGAGGGAGTACCAGTTATATGGGAAGCTTAGTAAGTGTGAGTTCTGGCTGGATCGCATATCCTTTCTTGGACACATTATTTCTGGAGCAGGAGTGTCAGTTGATCCCAAGAAGGTAGAGACAGTAGAGAACTGGCCAATTCGAAAGACAATAATAGAAGTGCGTAGTTTACTGGGCTTTGCAGGAAACTACAGAAGATTTGTGTCAGATTTTGCTAAAATATTGGCACCCTTGACTCGGTTGACGCACAAGAAAGTTAAATTTGTGTTGTCAGCAAAATATCAAATAGCCTTTGAAGAGTTGAAGAAGAAGTTAATATCTGCACCAATCCTTACTCTTCTAGCAGGCTCCAAAGGATTCACAATGTACAGTGATGCATCTAAAAAAGACTTGGATGTGTTTTGATGCAACAAGGGAGAGTGATAGAATATGGTTCTCGGCAGCTCAGAGATTACAAGAAGAACTATCCAACACACGATTTGGAGGTTGCAACAGTAGTGTTTGCACCTAAGCTATGAAGGTACTACTTATATGGTGATCGAGTAGAAATATTCACAGATCATAAGAGTTTGAAGTATGTATTCATGTAGAAGGACCTGAACATGAGGCAGAGAAGGTGGCTAGAGTTATTGAAAGACTATGACATAGAAATTCAGTATCATCCAGGCAAGGCAAATGTAGTAGCTGATGCACTTAGCAGCAGAGGTAGAGAATTTATGTTGACTACCCAGAGGCAACTTCTAGAAGACTTACGAGAGATAGATATCAAGATTGTACTTTCATAAAGTACAGGAGTTCAAAATAGCCTACAAATTCAGTCAACTTTGGTAGATAGAATCAAACTAGATCAGGCAGATGACCCAAAGATTCAAAAGCTACGAGGAAAATGTGAGTCAGTTCTTCGTAAGGAGTTGACAATATATACGGATGAAACACTAAGATTTGGGAATCGTCTATGCATACCAAGCGGGAATATTCAGCAAGAAGTTATTACTGAAGTACACAGTTTCTAGTTCTCCATTCATCCGGGAGACACGAAGATGAAACAAGTTATCAAGCAACAGTTTTGGTGGAACAGAATAAAGAGAAATAGCACGCTTTGTTTCACGATATCTGATATGTCAACAAGTAAAAGCAGAATAACAGAGATCGACAGGATTGTTACAACCACTTTCTATTACCGAGTGGAAGTAGGAACACATCACAATGGTCTCTGTGACTGGCTTACCTAGATCACTGATTGGTCAAGGTGTAGTTTGGGTGATAGTAGATCATCTCACAAAAGTAGCTTACTTTCTCCCTTTTTGAGTAGGACAGTCTACAGATCAATTGGTTAAAATGTATATGCGACAGGTAGTGAGACAATAAGGCGTCCCAGTAAGTATCGTGTCAGATTGAGACACATGGTTCACTTCTCATTTTTTTAAAAGTTTGCACCAGAGCTTGGTCACCATGTTTAGATTCAGCACAACTTACCACCCCCAGACAGACGAGCAATCAGAGAGAACCATCCAGACCCGGGAAGATATGCTACGAGCATGTACCTTAGATATTGGTGGATCTTGGGAGAATCACCTTCACTTGGTAGAATTTTCATATAAAAATAGTTATCAGGCCAGTATTGAGATGGCACTTTTCGAAGCACTATATGGCAGGTAGCATAGATCACCATTGGCTTAGGATGACATTGGTGAGCGTAAGATGTTAGGCCATGAAATGATCACGCAGACAGTAGAGGTTGTCAAGCAGATTAGGGAGCGACTTCGGGTTGCACAAGATAGGCATCGTCATTGGACAGATCAACATCGTAGACCTTTAGAGTTTCGTGTCGGCGACCACGTATCTTGCGATATTCTTGAGTGGGTAAGTGATGTTGCTTATCATCTTGCCCTTTCATCTTTGTTACATAAGATACATAATATATTTTATGTGTCTCAGTTACGAAATTATGTTCCAGATTCGAGTCTTCCTCGATCACTCTGAATTAGTCGTTGGTACCGACTTATCTTGCGAGGAGCAACCCGTATCCATATTGGACCAAAGGGAGAAGGTGTTCAAGAATCGGACTATTTCTCATGTTCGAATTGCTTGGGGATATCACACTGTTAGAAAATAAACGTGGGAGCGCGAGGACAATATTCGGTCTCGGTACCCGTACCTGTTCGATTCAAAAGGTATATTCTACCTTATTCCTTTGTATCTAGTTTTTGTGATCTGGTGATCACCTTTATGTTGTGATGATATGGCTTGTATGTGTAGTTGCTAGTAGATTTGTATCGTGCTTGTCCTGACGTCTTTAGCTATTGCTTGGATTCAAATTCTGAGGACAATATCTTTCTAAGGTGGATAGAGATGTCACTCTCCATTCCTGATATACGTATTTGGAACATATTTTTATTTTTAGCATGGTTGCATGTGCTTGGAGACTATACCCATTCTTTGGTTTAACCTGATTCTTGGTATATTTTATGGTTTGGTTCAAATCATGAGAACCTTTGGTTCAACTCTCAAACCTTACCATATATAATCTATTATTTTCTCTCTCTCCTCCTTCTTCATTTCTTCCTCTACTTTAGCTTTTTCTCCCTATTTCATAGGCAAGTACACCTTGCATGATAGATAGAGAAACCCTCCATATAATTGTTCAATTATGATTATTATGTGTTTTTAAGCACTTTTACTTCTTGGAGTTTTTGTTGATGGATGGATTAGTGTAGATCTATATTTCTAAACTTTAGGCTTTTTGGGTTTTATGATTTTTTTGTTTTATTTTATTAAACTAGTGTCTTTGAAAACCATTTTTTGCTACATGATAGAGCTTTCAATTTACAGTATTTTGGCTTTTGGTTCACCCAATTTGGACTTAAAATTAGAATTTTATGAACAAAACAAGATTTTAATTTTTGGAGTTTTTTTGCCATGGTTGAACCTGCTGTTGGAGAAGATGAAGTCTTCATGCTTCCTGTAAGCTATGTAGATGAGATTGCCATATGGCCTGAGAGGGTTATACGGCATAAACTTTTGCCGCATACTGACAGCATATGTCCATCTTGTTGGACGCATGACTGCTTATCTTGCAAAGTATCATTGAACATCTTGTGTTGTCACTCACTAAACGAATAAAATTTTTGCTAAGTCCTAGAGAACTCCATGCGGCACCGACACTCATACGGCCAGTAGAACATGCGGCCCCTATTTCTGGGACGTATGGCTCTAAACCGTTGGCACTTATTTCTATTATTTTATCTTTTCTTTCTAACACACTTTATTGTCTTCTCTTTTCTTCCTGACAAACTTTATAGTTTTTTATTTTCTTTCTGACACACTTTATAGATTGTCATATCAGTCACTTTATGTCATATCACTGACACTTTATTTATTCGACTATTACTTCAATACTTGTCCCAAGGAGTAGACTTAACCCTAGGCATGTGGCCAAGTGGTCCATGCGGTCTGACTCTTCATGCGGCACGACTTCATGCGACCTGAATTCATGTGGCATGCCTTCTCATGTTGCATGACTTTATGCGGCCTGACTTTATGCGACATGACTTCTCATGCGGCCGGACTTCTCATACGGTCTGATTTCATGCTGCCTAGAGACTCATGTGGCCTTGCTTGTTTTGATTGAATATTTTCCTGACTCTTGTAACCCAATGTATAATTGGTAATTAGACTCGAATATTATATCCGTGCGTATACCACTATTGCTTGATTATTATTCATAATTTTATGTGTGCCGAGGAGCGACACATCCTGTCACTTGTTAAGTGATTATATTTGGGTTGTGCATCGAGAATGCCTCAAAAACTCTGAATGCGGAATATTTTATATGTATATTGTTTTCCAGTACGGGCATAATAAGCGAGTCAAACTACCAAAGCGTAGTTAGGTTATTGATTGTATGAATGTTGCATACACGCTCGGGTGAATCCAGATTTGACTTCCATGGATTCAAATCTAGGTGCCCGTACTTTGTACGACATCTTAAGGAAAATTCTCATGTGACCATGCCTTGAGATTTCAAACACAACATAGGGCTAATTAAGTAACTAAAAGTGGTAGTAATATTTGGAGGGAACGGTATCCCGAGATCATGCAAATGAACCATCCCACAGAGATTCATTCTAAGTGCGCTGTGGGCTGGCCACCACAGATACTGTATATCATCTACCTTAGTGGAGTGCTGTATCTGACTATTATTATGCTGAGCCACTATTTTATTATAGGAACACTGGAACTGCTAATACTGTATTTTTAGCGCAGTGGCCCTACGAGGGACTGGTGCATCCTGCAAGTGCCTGCTTTATTATTTTGGTTCGGTTAGCTCATGTTCGACACTGTCATGATCTGAGGATACTTATTATGCATTATTTTGTGATAACCTCAGATTCCACAAAATTATAAGTCGTATAAAGGATTGGCCGATTTAGGAAAAAATAGAATTATTTATGATTGTATTTATTCAGCTAGTAGCCTATGGAAGTGGACTGTCATGGTATGATGGTTTAACTCTTGTCCTTGTATGGTTGTAGGGTCGAGCCTTAGTGCTAGGATATGCCATGGACCTAAGTTACGACACTGAACCTATGTATTATTATATATTTTTCTTGGATTTTTCTTTCTCCATTTTATGCTTTCTTTTTGGTACTTGCTATTTGGGGTCTAACCCCACTGGTTTTGCATGGCCAAGTTTCGAGCCAGCACCTGAGGATCCAGCGTACTTTCCCTCTACTCATGGAGTGCACCAGGAATATGGTCGACCGGATAGCGAGTGGATTTTCTTCTTCTCTGCTCGTCTTGCATATTTACTTCTTTTTGGCGTTTAGCTACCGGCACCTGTTAGTCGGCTCGTTTAGACATTAGTTTTTCTTACATAATTGTATTAAATCAAACTGCAGCTTATCATGGTCATGTAATTTTGTTACACTTCCAACGTCTTATTTTGTACAGCTAGACTCCAGAATATTTTGAAAAAGTGTTTGTGACGCCTTATTGTTTATCATATATGCTCTATGCTTACTGTTTCTTGTTTGAATGATTAAAACATAGAAGTTCTTGACCCTAGGAGACTTGATTATAGTAGCACCCCCTTGTCTTATACAGACGTGATCACCGTAGGACGTATAGTACCTTGTACGGGGTAGTTGGCTATGTCCGTCCCCGTATTTCGGTACTGGGGCATGACAAGGTTTTAGTGGCAGCCCATGCAGGTCTGTTCTTTAGACTTGTGGGGTATCATGGTCATAGGATTCTCAATCAGACATGATCCTTCTTGAAATTCTGAATTCATCCTGTTCGATACTCAACTTAAATTCTTCCAAATTGATTGCTTCCTTGTTCCTTCTCGTCCTGTTCTTGATATTTCTTGTTCTCTGATTAGGGCTTCTCCTTCCCCCGATACTGCCGCAACAATAGAGGCAGGGTTACCAGTAGACCAAAATCCTGTGGAACCCCTGCCAAAGATTCGAGTTTAGCCCACGATGAATAGGATATAGCAAAATGGTGGTTGATGGAATGTGATATGGGTGCAATGCACGCCATGCGTTTGATAGAATATTACTACTCTCTTTTAGTGTTGTTTATATATATTTTTATTGTATTTGATATATATGATATATATGTATATATATGAGTATATATATATCTAGGTGCAACTAAGTATTCATGAATGGGGAATGAGGAGTGGAACTGTGGACTATTGCATATATTGTTGACTTGAGTGTGTGTTTGATGCTATATGTGTCAGTGAGATTTAGTGTGGTGGTATCCATCATGTATTATGTATAGATACTCGGTATCATTGGTTTGGGTTGATTTGGTGTCATGTGTAGATTTAGTGTTAGTAGTATTCTAGTGTAGATGTTGAAGAGATGAGGGAAAGTGTATAGAGTTGATGTGAGTGTGCTTGTAACAAGATGGTGGTTGTCTAGAGGTTGTATATATATATATATATGAGTCAAACTCTATGCTCAGATATACAAGGTTGTGAAGGATACTTTAGAATAGACCTGGGTTTTGGATCACCAACACAGGAGCAATATGAGGAGTATTAGAATAGTAGCAAGTGCAGTTTATGCACAGACACTATAGTAGTTGTGCAGTACAGATGTTGCCTCCAGTATTGCTATAGGCCAGACAAGCATCACTTCTTGGGTGCCTTGACAAAATACTGCCAATGAAGTGCAGTGTAGGTACTGAACTGCACAATATTGTATTATTTTGTGACAGCTCTTAACTTAGTAGCAAGGGGTTTGTATTGATGCTCTGATCAGATGAGGCATTAGTGCTGTAATTAGGGTAGTACATGTATTAGAAGTGTATCAGTACCTTAAGAGGTTTTGGGTGTCAATTGTGCAGTACTGTTCAGTTAGAGCACATTAGTATTGTGAGGTGACTGAGATAGTGATACGTGTGGGATGTGACTGCTATATTTTACAGTCCAGGGAACAAGTGATTAGGACCAAGTTATTATTGAGTTATATAGTTGTGAGTTAAGGACAGGCATCAAGGGAAGGTATCAGTGTGCGTTAGTGCTAAGTTATAGTTGATACTAAGGTATAAGGTATTGCATAACTTATACTTATATAAGATAATAAAATTATATTACACTAGTATGAGGTAATATATATATATATATATATATATATATATATATATATATATATATATATATATATATATATATATATATATGTGTGTGTGTGTGTGTGTGTGTGTGTGTGTGTGTATTTCTTAGATTAGTATAGATATATATTAATACTTGGTAGATAAGGTTCCTATTACCTAGTATTAGCTAGTATAACTATCATCATCAAGATATCAACCTATAACTTAGCTATAGGCTAATACAACCTAGAAATGGCTAGTTTGACTATTTTGACCTAGAGTTGAACTAGTTTGACTAGTGTAACTTAGAGATGGCTTTAAGACCTAGAATTTGACTAGTCTAACTTGTTTATCATTTTAAAATACTGTATTGATGTAATATTCCATATTTAGGTCTTCGAGACACTGTTCCAGATACCGTTGATACTTCACTTCAAATTTCAGGCGAGTACATTCTCTGACAGTTTCTCGTTTATGATATCCTCTATGTTTCTTGTATTTGGTGTAGATATCCTTGATTTCTTGATAATTGGTTACCCGGATTTGTATTCTTGGATCCCGTCATGAGATGTTATTCCTGGTAGTCCCTAGTAAATTTTTTGTGCGAGCCCGTTGTTCTTGTACATGTATGGACACTGATTCATGAGAAGATTAGCTCCCTTCTCGTAGAATTTTGTGTCATAGCGTGTCTTATTTGGATCCACTGTACCAGTCGGGGGCATGGAGTATTTAGTGCAGATATGTGATTATACCCCACAGTTCTTGTTTTCCTTGTATAGTATTACTCAAACACCGCACGTATGATTAACTAGGACGTGGTTCTTGAGCAGTACCCAAGCCGATCACATATTGTCACTAGTACTCACTCACTTACATAGTTGTATCTACTTATTTCCATATATGATGTTCGTACCTCTTGTATGTATTTTTTGTATTCCTGTATATTTTTGCCATGCCTATTCATCTTGTATATGCTCTCTATTAACTGCTACATAATTTTATCATTCATTGGAACTGCTGTGAGAGGTGTACTTTTCTCCAATCCTGATTAGATTTATATTTTTAGATGACACTGAGGATTGGTATCCCACTCACTACGGACCTCAGGAAGTAGTTGACTTAGAGATAGAGATAGTGGGCCAGGAGGGACTCATCCCGGTTGAGACAGATGACACTTTACCTGTAGGTCAGTAGATTTATTTATTTGGTACTGGATTTGTCTCCAGCTTTGGTAGTTAGTACTTTTTTTACTTTTGAGACTCATTGGATATTATCTTCTGTCATTTGAGTGTATTTTGACTCTTCAATTATTTATATCATATTCGTGCATTTTTCTATCTTATAGTTCTACGATTGAGTATTCATATTTTATTATTGGCGTTATATATCTTGATGATAATTATTGATAGATAGTATAGTTTACCCAAACAGTATTCTACTGCCGATACAACGGCGTAGGCTAGACATACCCACGTTCTCATGCCCTTACATTATGTGCGAGTTATGACAGTCCCTTTTTGTGTTATCCCCACAAAAAACATCCATACAAAGTGAGTAGTTCACGTCCATATCACCTCTGAACTACAAGTTATCCAAGAAAGCAGTCACGTCCATATTACCTCTGACTCATTTTCTTCGCTCTCTCCATAAAATACTCTGCCATTATACTGGTCTGCTATAAACAAATGTGTTTGACTCTCGGTTCTACACCAAAGTATCTCCACCATCGTAGATGATGTTTCTACCGGACATCCATAATGGAACCAATCTAACCTATCACGTCAATATTACCTCTGATAGGGCTTAGCGTTATCGCAATTATGATGTTATAATACGTCCATATTACCTCCGTTATAATACACACAAGATATCTACAACAACAAAAAAAGTTCCAAACAGGAAATAAGACAAAAAAATTATTAATATTCAGGATCACGAGTACATATGAAAGTCCATTACATTCAAGGATTTTAATTAAGATTCAAGGTCATGGGTACATGTAAAAAGAAGAAGACCCTATCTGGGCTATTTCTGGTACCAGCGCGTGTGAAGCCGATACTTAATGTATTCTAGGTCATCACTTCAGCAAGACTCTGCAGTGCAAGCCACAGAGTGAGAAAATAATCTATACTGATGGATAGCTAGGGAGCTTGCAAATCAGAGCTAAGCCGCTACAGACCCAACTTTGTCATGTGAAAGGATGTTACTAGAAATCCATGTTGGGATAACTAGCCCCGTTACTGCTACTAAGATGGACCACCAAGACACGACCCGAGATCCAGCCATCATCTCTTGGCTGCATACGGAGGGAAGATACACTGACCTAGGTTGGAAGACTGCGGAAAATCCCCCGGGTAATCGGTTTATTCGCCACGCACAACGGTGACTATGATATCCTTACATGCTCCATCATAACCAGAGCAATCCGAGACAGTTCCTGCACAAATAGGTATACCAAAGTCTGAATAATTGCAAAATAATACTAAAGGGCGCATTAAAGTCATGCGCCATTCAGCGGACCATCTATTCTCAGGAAAGCTGGGCATAGCTATCAAGTCCTGGAAGACAGGCGCAGCGCCGCTACAGTACAAAAGTAACCTTTGCTATGTAGAGGCAAATATGCCCCTACAACGTAATTGCACTTTAGTTCTCAATACATACTTCAGGTGAGTTCCTGGAGACAGCCTCACCCATGTTACTAAGACAGAACACTCACCGTTAGCGCATCCTCAAGATGAAGCCCTTCTGTAACGACCATGCGCATAGGGCCAAGTGATTCGTATAGTACCAGGAGTGGTGCGAACAAGTGGTGATAAGAGAGTGTCCAAAGTGACCCAAGAAAGAAGAAAGAAGAGTACAAGTCCTACTCCTCACCTTCGTCGACGATGGAAGTGTGGTCGACTATTAGAAGGAGAGGGTCGACAAACCACTCGACTGACTTCCCCGTGTTCGACTTCAACAGAGACATCGTTAGAGGGAGAGAGAAACACACGATTCTCTTCCTTCCTAGCTCTCTATTTATAGCAAGAAATCCATTAATGGCTCACGAATGGCTAGGCACTGAAACCGCAGAATGAACCTAACGGTCGACGGATGAATCTTTGCCTTGGTTTGATGTGCCCAATGGTCCTATACGCCATAGCCATCTGCGCCTGGCTAAGTGACTTTCCCCATGTGCCCAACAGTCAAATGCACCAAACAACTTACTACGCCGAGAAAATACTCCGTTACGCTAAACATAAGGGACTGCATACGTGTGCCAAAGTGATTCCAGTACTTATATCCTCCATGCTTCTATTAAAAATATTCTGAACTTTAAAACTTACAAAGTTTAAGTTTAGAAACTTTGAAGGAGGCCTTGTCGGGCATGGAAAATGTACACCATGCGCCTATGTAACCCAGCTCCATGCGCCTCAGGGACTCTGCTCCATGCGCCTCAGTGACCCAGCACCATGCTTCTCAGGGGTCCAGCATCATGTGCTTTAGTGTCCTCTCTCCATGCACGAACCATTCAAAAAGTCTCATGTTCCCGCCGTGCTATACGCCACTACGCATTTTAGTGTCTCATGTGACCGCAGTGCCATGCGCCACTATGTATCTTAGTTTGCGCCTACAGTGTCATGCACCACTACCCCTTCAGTGATCTTCATGCGCCAAGTGGAAGTATTCCCAAAGTGAAAATACAGCTATCCAAATTAGGGCATGACACGTGTTACAAGTATTATGGGCATCAGCAACCCTAGATCTTGGCTTGACACGTGGCATCCTTAATGCAGTATGCGCCTGCAATGCCATGTGCCAACATACAGTCTGCGTACATACGCCTTTGTAAGGACTTCATAAGGGTATAAATAGTAGGCGTTTCCCACATGCAAGCAGCGGTAGCCACACTTAAAAGAGATGTTGAGGTAGCGACCACACGTGGAGGAGGAGGAGAATGAGACAGAAGTGCCATTCGAAGCCTCGTCAACCTCCTTGGTCTCCGGATCGTTAATAGAGTAAAGGAATTGTCACTACCCCATTCTAGAAAATAGGGTTCTTTTTTTATTTATATTTTATAAATTGTGAATTGTATTTAATTAATTATATTGATATTTAAATAGTGATTGTATTATTTTTTAATGATTGTTTTAGGGTTTTGGCTAGCCTGGACCCATGTCAGACCCTAGTGGACCCATGTTTGACCCGACCAACACCCTTGTGAGGTTTATTTTGGGGCTTAGAAATATTTATTATATTTTTAGTGGGTTAGTGGGAGAGATTTGGAGTTAGTTTGAGTGCTTTTGGAACCCCGAAACCCAAAATCCAAGTTAGGAGGGCATTTTGGTCATTTGGACTTATGTAACCCCCTTTATTACTAGTGGCCGGCCCTATTTTCCCACACCCGACCGTGAGCACAGCAGCCCCCTTTCCCCTCTCTTCATATTCCACTTCTTCTTTACTTCTTCTTCTTTTCCACTTCTTCTTTCTTCTTCCTTCTTCTTCAAGGTGAGCTCTTCTTCTTTTTTCTTCCTTCTTTCTTTCATTCCTTCTTCTTTATGCTAACCCTCATCTTGCATTTTCCCTAGCCTAGGTGTGTGGAGCCTAGATTTAGTGTGGAGACTAGAATTGGAGGCTTGGAGCTTGAGGGAGGTGGTTCCACGTAGATCGGAGACTTTGGCCTTGGGATTTTAACTTCCAAGAGGTAAACCCTAAGTTTCCTCTTGCTAATTACTTTTATGTAGTGTAATTAGTATTGTAGAACCTTCCTAGACCCTAAACCTACCCGTGGAAGGAAGTTGGAACTAGTTTGATTGAGTTTAGAGACTTTGACATTAGGTTTTGTGTCAATTTCGGGTGGAATCCGAATTTGGCCCAATTTTGGGTAATGTCCTAGGTTAGACGGACCTAGGTAGACGTTGTTGGGTGTCTTGAGGGTGAGTGCGTGTCTCCATTCGGACACGGGAAGTCGTGTCGCGGAGAAATGGGCATTTTGGGCAAAATTAGGATTTTTCGTTGTTGCCGATTCTAAGTGCATGTGCGTTTCTGCCACGGGCCTAGAATCGATGCGAGAGCACTTTTTCTAGGATTTAAACATCGTTTAGGATGCGTGGATAAATTTTGGGCCGATTCCGAGTTCGTTTGGTGTGCGTTTCAGGAGGTTTTCTGAACCGCGCACCACGTGTTCGTCGAAATGACCGAACGACCATTTCAACTTGGTTTCTTCGTTTCGGGCTTGTACGCGCGTTGGGTTAGTATCGGGGAGTGTGTGCTAGAGTTCTCGAGTTATATTTTATATATTTTAGGGTGTTGGTGAGTGTCGGGGTCGTTGCGCGTGAGTGGGGCGTGTTGTTTGTGTGTTGTGTGCGTTGTGTGGTGGTTGGGTTTTTGTGTCTATATATATATATATTTATATATATGTATGTGTGTTTATGTATATATATTTATACATATATGTGTGTATTTATATCTATGTGCTTGTGTATGTATATGTCTATGTGTATATATATATATGTATATGTGTAAGTGTGCTTGTGTGTGTATATATATATATATAGGTGTATGTGTATATATATATATATATATTTGATGAGTGTGTGTATATATATATATAGGTGTTTATATATATATTTATATATATATATATATATAGCTATGTATATTTATATGTGTGTATGTGTTGATAGGTGTTTAAGTGTGTGTGTAGTAGTGTTGTGAGTGTGTTAGTGAGAGTGTTAGAGTATATATAAGTGTGTATATATATATCTATCTAGTAGTATATATATATAGATATATGTATGTATATATATATATAGAGTGATATATATATGTATGTATATAGGAGGGTGTGTGTGTGTGTTTGTGAGATGGAGGGGGGGGAGAACCTGCACAGCAGCAGCAACGTGCAGTGCGCTGCGAACTGCACAGCGGGTGCAGCAGCAACAATGCAGCAACAGCTGCAACATGCATAGGCAGCAGCAGCAGCTCCAAGAGGCAGCAGCAGCATCATCAGCACAAGGAGCAGCAGCAGCAGGAATATGAAGCACCAGCAGCAGCAAGAATAACAGGGAGCAGCAGCAGCAGTAAAGGTAAGCTCGAGCAGCGGGTAGTAGCGAGGTAGAGGGAGATAATAGTTAGCTAGATAGATTGATAGAGAGATAGATAGATTTGTGGATATATAGATTAACTAGATCATAGATAGATAGACTAATAGATAGATTAGATAGTTGGATAGATATCTAATTAATAGATAGGTAGTTGGATAGATAGATATATGTATGGATAGATTGATAGATATATATGATAGATTGGTTGATAGGTAGATAGTTAGGTTTATAGATACTAGATAGGTAGATAGCTAGATACTTAGATATATATCTATCTAAGATATAGATATCTATATACCTATAGTTATATATATATGTGTATAGGTAAGGTTATGGGTATTGGTATATGTGTGTGAATATATATATATATATATATATAGGTATATACATACTTAGATATATAAAAATATGGTAGATATATATATTTCCTAGCCTAGATTAATAACTAGGTATATAATTATTAGTTAGATAGCTAGTTAGAGGGGTTTGAGAGCGATATCTCAATACCTTGAGATACCGAGGTATCTCAATACCTTGAGATATCCAAGGTATTGAGTTTCGAGCGGGGTATTTGAGCATTAGCCTAGGAAATATATTTGAGTGATTTTTATATGTTTATGTATATATATTTACGCGTGCTAGCATAGGTTTTAGCGGGTTTAGGCGGGGTGCGTGGCCTAGGGCGAGGTATCGGATACCGAGGGTATCCCGGTATCTCGATTAGGCGAGTTTGTGAGTTTAGTAGCTTAACGAGCTCGGTTTGACCTAGAATTTCAGGGGTACCCTAGTTTGACCTAGCTTTGACCATAATTGTCCTCGTTGACTGTAAAAGTCAACGTTTGACCTAGTTTTGACCTAGAGTTGACTTTTTGGACCCCGGGTTAACTTTTTGACCCGAATTTCATCGGTTTGACCCGTTCGACCAAGAATAGCCCTACAAGCCTGTTTTAATTATTTTATATCAGTTTAAATCCTTAGAACCCTGTTTAATTCTTCTTTTCGCAATAGGTCCTTGCGATACCGGTCCGGATCTCGATCCTCATCAGTTGCTCAGGACATCAGGCGAGTACCTACCTCTGATAGTTTCCATTTCATGATAGCGTTTATATCACCTGTTCTAGAACTGTAATACTTCATTCTGACACATTGTTACACGAGCTGGTACTAGTGAATCCCGTCATGAGATGCTATCCCCCTTACCGTGTTCAACGGATACTCTATCTCGTGTATTTCATCATGTGCTTCGGGTATTGATTCTCAGGTGCTATTATGTGCTTCTTGTGCTCTCGCCTTCATGTGCGCGAGCTACTTATCATGTACGTAGTGTGTTGTGGTTGGATCCAATGGTATTAGTGGAGGAGGGGAGTAGGAGTTAGTTATGTGATCAAAGCCAAACAATATTCATGTGTATGTCGGTTATGCAACTCACGCATAACGGAGTTATCATAGTGTTTTTCATGTGCAACCTAAGCCGATCACATAACGAACTTGTGCTCAAGGCACTTAGCTAGTATTCATGTTTCTCACCTGCAGTTACTTTTCTACTACTTGTATTGTTCTCCAGTTTACATTGCAGCTACTTATTGTGCTCCAGCATATATTTATTTCCTGTGCATCTTGTATACTTTTCTATTGCTCGTCATATACACCTTACCTTGTATTTGGAGTTGCTTTCAGAGTTATGTACTTCGCTCCAGTCCTGACTGGGCATATTTTTTCAGAGGATCCTGAGGACTATTGCCCGACGTTCTACGGGCCGGGTGTTGACGAGTACGGTGACCCCGAGACCGAGGAGGAGTGCGCCGAGGAGACGCCTATAGCGCCCTAGTTAGCTAGGTGGGTTTTCTGGGTTGTTCCCAGTGGTTTATTTTGGATGATTGTACTTATTCTTTTGATATTGTGAGATATTGTAGCTATTATGGCCTTTGACTGTATATTTTTGGATATTGTCTTGCTCTCTTGGTTCTGTTTCTTTGTTCATATCATATCGTGCTTATATTCTTCCCCTAGATTTTGTGATTGAGAGTTCATATATATATTGCGTGGTTGCCTTCCTTTTGGAGAGGATTATTTATATATATATTGCAAGGTTGCCCTCCTTTTGGAGAGGTCATGGCCGATTTTTCTGTGAGATATATAGATAGTTGGTTGACCTAGAACGGACCTTTACAGCATTCTACCGCTGATTCTGTGGCGTAGGCTGGACGTATGCACGACTCATGCCCGATTTTCGGGTGCGGGTCGTGACAGGAACAGCTGTAGTGCACGATCTCCACCGTCATACTGGCCCATATCTTTCTTTTTTGTACTTAGATCCACTTGTATATGGATTCTCTTGTACTCTTTGTCAATTCATAATAAATAAGAATTTTACACCCTCCACCCAAAAACTTATTTTTGCAATGTCGACACAAAGACATCCTAATCCTTTGCCTGACGTATCGCAATAACTATGAATCCACCTGACCCATCTAGAAGAGTCAAAATTGGTGTCATGATGAACTTTTGCTTCAGTTTTTCGAAAGAAGCTTGACAGTCATTTGTCCAATCAAAGCGTACATCCTTATTAGTCAATTGTGTTAAGGGTGCATAAATTCTGGTAAATTCTGCCACAAATCATTGATAGTGCTTGCTAGACCCAGGAAACTGCGTACATCTGCAACTGTTCTAGGCACTAGCCATATTTTAATGGCTTTTATTTTTTTTGGATCCACTTCTACTCCACCTCTCGCTGTGATATGTCCCAAGTAGGAAATGTAATCAAGACAGACCTCACACTTACTGAATTTAGAATATAACTGATGTTCTCTAATAACCTGAAGAACTACTCGAAATGATGCTCATGCTCTGCATCACTCTGGCTATAAACCAAGATATCATAATGAATACTATTACAAATTTGTCTAAGTATGGAAGGAATTTGCGATTCATGAGTGTAGAAGAATAAAAATTCATGCAGGCCGCATAAAGGTCTTGCCCCATCAAGAAGCTGCAAAGAAATCAAATGCGGCCTGAATAGTCATGCCATAAAAGAGCCACATGCGGCCTGAAAAATCAAGTCGCAGAAAAGCCATATGCGGCCTGATCAACCAGGTCACAGAGAAGCCATATGCGGCCTGATCAACCAAGTCGCAAAGAAGCCGTATAGTATACTATATGCGGCATAAAAAACCACAGAGCAGGGAGGCCTCATAAAACCCCCTGATACAGATTCTGATATTTATTAGAAGCTCTGACACATCACTCATCACTCTGAGATGCTTCGGGACTCGTGATGACGACGGCTCTGGAAAAGATAATAAGTCACATCAGTGCATCAATTACTTCGACAAATGTACCATGACACATCTTCCTTCTTATGCGGCTACATCCTATAAGGCCTCACAAATATGCGGCCAGCGTGTCTATCCTACCAAGGCCAAATGAGGGCACGTATGCAGCTACAAGATCCATGCGACCTAGCCACCAAGCGACCAGAGTGTTCATTCATCCAAGGCCTAAATGAGAGCACATATGTTGCCACAAGATCCATGCGGCCTCGCCATCATATGACCAAGATGCTATGCGGCCTCCAGCTCAGAAGATCTTTCCGTTACAACTGCAGAGATCTTCACACAGTTTGTGCTGACCACGTGTCCAACAGACCAAGTCACGCACACAACGGGTTAAAAATAACCTCGAGATCTCTTCAACACATATCTCAACCAAGATCACGTAGAAATTGGCCCAGGGCATGCGATGATAGTTATAATCGTATTATATTGAAGGAGCCTTATAAGGCCACCAAACGAAGGAATATGTGACCCCTATAGCCTATCAGAATGATGGCTATAAATAGGAGGAACTGGAATGTTCTAAAGGCTGGCTTCTTTTTTCTACTTCAAGGAGAGATAGCATAACGAGGCGAGCAAAGAGTGAACGTAAGCCTCCTCACCTTGTATCGGATTATCCATGGAGTAAATGAGATGCCATAACACTCCTTGTCCATTATCATATCCCAGAATAAAAAAATATTATACTTAGATTGTCCGTCTAGGACCTTTTTGTACTTTATTTTATTTATTGATTAAATAAAGCTCTTCTAGAAACTTCAAATTTAATGGAGAACAAGATAACAACTCTGATGGGGGGGGGTCTTTCTCCTCTGATATGAAAGCTATGGCAAAATTTGATGCAGCCAAGCTTGGGTCTACTCAAAGGATGCTGATGGTCCGCTTTGACAAGAAGGCCTTCGAGGACATGCTCTCCGGGGATAACGTGAGTCCTTCTCCGAGTCAAGCAAAGCCCAAGAGGACCCACAGGACATGGGTAGCAAAGGCCACCATGTCTTACCCAACTGTGGAACAGGCACTCCCCATCTCTCTTCCAGCCGCAGGGACCACACATCATGCGTCCACTGCCTATGCGACAGCCTCTTCCAACCAAAAGGGTGGTCACCACTTGAAAACCCACAAGACATGGGTAGCAAAGGCTACTGCGCCTCGCCCAACTGCGGAGCTTGCTCTTCTCGCCTCTCTCTCTTTTGCTGAGGGCGCTCGCCAGGCGTCCCCTCAGACTGTCCATACGGTATCCTCTTTTGACGCAGAAAACGCTCAGCACCCAAACTCTGGCAGAGAAAAATATTACGATGCCAGACGTTCGGGCGATGATAAAAACTCTATGCGGTCAAGAAGGAGGCCGCATAAGACTCACTATACGGCATCGGTTGACGGTCGTAAGAAAATAGCCGCATGTGACTCTGGCAGTAGCCGAACATCTAGTTTTGATCGAATCTCACGCAACGTTGACCCTATACGCCATGCTGAGAATGGTGAAAACCAAAACTTGGACTCTTCGTACTATGCACCTACGGGTATCAAGTCGAAGAAGTTTGTGGCAGTACGAGCTCGTCATGCTCAATCTACTGTCCATTCGGCTGACCGTCGGAGGGCACCGCTAACTATTATGCTGGCCCCTGATGGAAACTATATAAGACCGATCCATATGTCCAGCCCTCAGTGGCAAATGGACAAGATCCATCTCCAAAGTCTTCCACTGATGATCTGGAAATATTCTTTTATGAACCCAAGATTAGGGTACAAAAATAACACCTACGGACCCGTGAGCTCGGTCTACCCATGCTCACGAAAAGGTGCAAAGGTGAGTCAGCCATCGCTTGACTTACGAAATATGATCGATCACAAGCGCAAGTAGAGTATGGCAGCTACGACATCTGAAGTATCCTCCCCAAGAAATCACGGTACCAAAATCATCATCAACTACTGCTACAACAAAGTGGTAGTACCTACAAGCAAGCAGTCGACATTCCAACGACTGCACCCGATGGCACCTATCCTGCGACAATCCAAAGATCAGGTACAAACACCCGAGGAGGATGAGATACCATTCGCCTAATGTTACTCTACTCAGAAGGACCTTCCACCGTGCGGGAAAAGAAGCCTAGAACCTCCAGTCCGTCAATCTCAACTAGCGCATTGAGAAGGCGATTACCAGGAGAAACAGCAGCGGGACCTGCGAAAGGAGTTTTCCAGGGCACCCGTTCAAAGAAGAAGCTATCAGCTGCCAGGGGTAGCTCTCCCTCAGAACCCCCAGGGGTTACAAAAGCTAGCCCAGGACCTATACGATAATCCGACGTTCCGAGGAGATAAGGATTCCCATGGAACGGATGCTGAAGTTCTTGGGGGTAGCCACCCTCGGAGGGAAGATGCCACCTCCTACGCTGGGGGTAGTACTCCCTCTGAGTCTGAACAGGGCACGACACTACCAACCTTTCCAGATGACTATTTGTTGTAAGAATCCAAAGCAGAAAGTGTTACATCTACTGTCCCATCCATCTTTTTATGTAAGAACGATATACATTACAGGGGATGAGCATGAAGGCCGTAGTGATCGGCAGTACCTCGAGGCTCTTGAGGCTATGATACAGACCATGAGCGAATCAATGCAAGCCTTAACCCAAGCTGTGCTAGACATAAAGGCAAGTATAGCCTCCCAGCCACCAAGGTCCTCATGACAAGCAAGCTTGGACCTGGGGACCAATGCGGATTCTGACGCAACCGCTCTGCCCATTAGCAGAAATCACCCTCTGCCCGGTTTATATGTCCCTTCCGCGAGAGATGAAGCCAAAGACGTAATGAGGAAAATCTTGGAACTCCGGTCTCGCCTAAATTCTATGGGCAACCAGGATTCACTGTGTCACTCGTGATAAGACAACCGTACCACCGCGAGTGGAGGGATATTTTGTACCCACCAAAGTACAAGCCCTTCAACCTGAACCCGTTCAACGGGAAGACTTCTTTCCGTCAATACATGAGCAATTTTAAGACTCCAACGGGGCACCTATCTTGTAGTGACGCACTCTTCACCAAGCTCTTTGTGGGGACATCGTCCAAGGTCGAATTCGACTAGTTTTGCAGCCTACAAGACAACAACATCTCATCGTTTGATGACTTCAAGTGTCTTTTCCTCAAAAGATTCTAATACGGAGGAAACGATATGACGATGTCTTCCCTGATGGATATCACCCAAGGGAATAGTAAACTCGCCCAAAATTATATCGAGTATATTTGCCAAGTAGCATTGAGGTTGCCTCCAGGCAATCCTGAGTCCACACTCATGGATATGTGCCGCAGGAACCTACTTTCGGCAGTCAGCCTCTGTATGGACGACAGTCAATTCAAAGACTGGACATCATTCATCATCAACGCAGTTAAAGATAAAAAAAAGGTTAAAGTTGCCCAATTCTTGGGAATATAGATCCATGTCGCAGATGAAAGGGGAAAATATCCCAACAATAATAACAATGGCAAAAAAAGCCGCGAGGGAAATGGGAAGCATGCCCTGGTGGCCAACTTAACCAAGAAGCCCGAGCAAAAGCCGACTGAGGTTCCAAAGCCCCAGGAGACTTACTCCTTCAAAGATGACAACATCATGTCCATCTTCTATGTATTGATTAAGGGTGGCAAGCTTCGGCTCCTCGACGTAAAGCGCCATGTTTAGGCAGCCGAAATGAATAATCCAAAATACTGCCATTACCATCGCTACGTCCACCATGTGACGAAGGACTGCAACATCATCAAGTGATACATCCAGTGCCTGCTTGACATCAAGGCCCTTACCTTGGACTTTGACAACAAGACAATTGCTGCAAATATAGTTTCCCTACAGTTCGGTAACTTTCCCGCGATAAAATCCCAGGACGGAGTTATTCCGATCCCGAGGGCAACAAATGAGGTAGTCAATCATCCACCAGCTCACGACCAAGCAGCCGAGATGATACCTCTAACTATACCTCAGGGCGACATCATGTGGGTCAACCCAAATCATGTCCCAGACTTGATACAGCAAGCAGTGCCTTCTGTCGTCAAGTCTAAAGATCGAAAAACCAAGTCCTGCCATATGGTTTCTCCCACCGCTGAGAAGGCCTGGGCAGAGGCAGCCAGGTCAGGCCTTACCTACCACCGGGATTCCGAGGCTCCCGACGTCAAAGAATATTCAATGACCAGGTTAAAAGAAAAGCAATGCAGGATAGACCGTATGATCCTTTCCTTAGAAAACACAAACTGTAGACTTTAGATGCTCAATACAGCTCAATAAGTATCCCTGTGCACAAAAGCCAAGTCTCGCATAACTCATCAGCAATGGCGCATGATAGGCAGCGTTCAATCATACGCTCCGAGCGAGTCTTCAGCAAAAGGATGTATCATACTTTATGCGCACATGATAGTACTTCTCTTCGTAGAAAATCCTTACAGGCAAAAGGCAGTATTCTCCATTGCTATATACAAAAACACACAAGCGGTGGTCCTCGGCATGGTACACAATTGTACGCATGGGGCAGTGATCCTACGCTCATAACTCTGCCAACTCTCTTTTGTACACATGGAAGTATTTTCGTTCATAGAGCCTCTTATTCTGCACAAGCTAAGTCATCAACAGTATTTAATACAACAAATGATCAACTGTCACAGTTCCATCATTACAACCAACAATCACTCTATCTCATGCAGAAAATGGGCTATGACCTCCAAAAAGATGAAGGTCTGAACTTTGGTAAAGGATAATATATTCCTTTATAATCTGACAGTTATTACAATAGCACTCATAGAGGGCTAGGATATAGAGATGCTATTACGTGTCATCACTCCAACAAGACGATAACCTGTAGGGCTAGAGTTCCAAAATCAAAAACTTTTGGCCATGGTTGATAAGACGGACATTGAGGATAATATTTTCTCGATCCAACCTTATATCAAATACATCAAGGACAGTGTTTCCTCAATTCAACAGTGCATATAGGGTCGCAAAGCCTAACGAATGCTTGCTAATCAGGGGCAAAATTCTCCAGCAAATATATAATGTACAAAGCCTACTTTTTTTAGCCCCAACAAGTGTATAAGCTCAGTATGCACTCCTCCTACACCAATCATCATTATTAAGTCATTATATATATTCAGGAGTCATGAATGTACAACAGATAATAGATCCTTAAAGTCTCCCCAACAGAGTAGTCGCCAGGTCCACTTTCGCACTCCCATAGTGACCACTCAAACCAATCCTGTTAGACGCTAGACATGTTCACATTTATCTCTGAGCTATCATCCTAACAGTCTTCCCAGCTAAAACTCTCACTTCTTAGTCCCAACTAGGAAGAGGGAAGACGAACTCATTTTCTTCGATGGAGTAGAAGGCCCTCGATCCTTTGTCCCCGAAGAAGTAGATCTAAAGCACGATACCGGCAAAATGTTACTCCATCGGTATAGATCTCAAGACAAGCACCTTATCCATAAGATGGGGTACTATCTGAAGGCTACTAAGGGATTAAACTACGACAAAGGACGAAGGCTACCTCTGCATCTACCAGCTCCTGTAAGAAAATATAAGGACTACTACCATAAGACCAAGCATGGCTTAGTTTATGTAACGCCTCCCTCAATCCCCGAGGGTTCAGATGAAGGAGACTAGTTGCACTCTCATTCTTCGCAATCTTACACTTAGGATTCTGACATCAGTATCGGAAAGATGCTAAAGCAAATATTATTTGCCAACATGGTATCAGCTAAACCTGAGGAAGAAGATGCGAATCTATCGAAACTGTTTGAAGTCGAACCATGGGCCCAATGCCTAAACGTACAATGGGAGATACGGTTTGAACTAAGAGAACCTCCTACCGAGGACAAAATCGTACAAGTCAATCTGGGCGACGAATCCTCCCCCAAACCTATCTTCATCAGCAAAAGTCTTACTGATGACGATTGGGAATCCCTACTATAGCTCATCAAGGAATACATTAATGTCTTTTCTTGGAGTTATGAAGACATGCCAGGACTGGACACCTAAATTATGGTCACAAGCTCAATATCTTGCGAACGCTAAGCCTGTCAAGCAGTAGCAATGACGGTTTCGGCCAGAAATAATAAATGCCATCGAAGCCAAAGGGAACAAACTGATAGCTAGTGGCTTCGTCCCTGAAGAACAACGTCCAGACTAGGTAGCCAACATCGTGCCCATCTTAAAAAAGAGGAAGATCCGGATCTGCATTGACTTACATGATCTAAATGCGGCCTACCCTAAAGATGAATTCCCCCTTCTGATTACAGACATAATGATCAACAATACTTGCGGCTTCGAGCGCATATCCTTCATGGACAGATTTTTAGGCTACAATCAGATTATGATATCCCATGAATATCAGAAGCATACATCATTTCGAACGTCGATAGGAGTGTACTGCTACACAGTTATGCCCTTCGGTTTGAAGAACGCAGACGCTATATACTAGTGAGATATAAGCACCATCTTCCATGAGCATCTATGCAAGACGATTGAGTGTTACGTCGATGACATCGCTGTCAAAAGTCACTCCAAATATGATTACCTCAGGGACTTCAAGACTGTGTTCAACCTCATGTGGATGCACGAACTCAAGATAAACCCTACCAAATTCTTTCTGGGAGTCTCCAACAACAAATTCCTAGGCTTTTTCATTACTTCTAAGGGTATTCACATAGACCTCGACAAAACAAAATCAATCCTGGAAATGAACCCGCGGAGGAACCTCCAGGAACTCCGTGGACTTCAAAGGAGGCTGGCATACATCAGGAGGTTCATATCAAACCTCTCTGGACATTGTCAGCCATTGACCCAGCTCATGAAGAAAGGGGTCTCCTTTTTCTGGAATGAAGTATGCCAACGCTCGTTCGACGACATCAAGGATACCTATCAAACCCTCTAGTGCCGGTAGCCCCATTCTCGAGAAAGCCATTTTTTCTTTATATACGGGCGATGGATCACTCCCTCGGTGCCCTATTAGCCCAGAATAGTGATGCAGGACATGAGCATGCCATTTATTATCTAAGCTGAATGATGGTTGGTGCGGAGTATAGGTACACCCCCGTCGAGAAGGATTGTCATGCTCTAGTATTTGATGTCCAAAAGACTCGATATTATGTGACTGGATAAATCATTCATATGATCTCACTAGTCAATCCTCTCAGAGTTCTTATGATCAAACCGGGGGCGCTCAGTTCCCGCCTAGCTACCTGGGCGATACTACTATCTCCATACGACATGGTGTTTGTCCTATAAAAAGTCGCCAAGGGTCAAGCACTGGATGATTTCCTAGCAGCACATCCGACGCCATAAACCTCAAAACTCTACGACAAGATTCCAGACGAAGTGACGGACTCAAATGTAACATCATTTGAGGCTATTTGGCAAAAAAATTTTAACGGTGCTTCAAGAACAGGGCCAAAGGGTCGGGATAGTGTTAATCTTTCCATACGGTCTGGTTATCAACCGCGCTTACTCTCTCATAAACCCGTGCTCCAACAAAGTGGCAGAATATAATGCCTTGGCAATTAGGCTCTAATTCCCAAACAAGTAGGAGTGGAGTATCTGGAGGCCTATAGTGACTCCAAATTAATAGTCAGTGTCATGCCCTAGTCCCAAAATACGTAGGATCAGGAATACATAATATGCCAGCTACGCATTCGACCAGACTCTGGTCTGACTCGAATACGTATAAGCTGTAATATAATGGTCACTATCTAAAAAATCCAGTAAATATAAATATCTATGTCTCAATCTATAATGAACAAAAATTCACAAGAATAAGCTATATGTGCTAAAGTTGGTCGCCCAATAACACACATAATCGAATAGACTCAAGAAGAAATATGAGTCTATAAAAACTAGGCAACAATAGCAGATGAATAAATAATATGAATAAAATAATGATAACACTGGTAGAAATAATATAAGTACCTGGTACCAATGCATGCAAGACAAGCAACTCTATCAGCAACTCCAAAGGCTCCATAATCGTCTATGCTGCAAAACTGTCAGGGGACCAGGTCCTCCGAGGGACGTAACAAGGAACAAAAATATAACAAGCCAAAGTATAACAGAAAGAAACAAGTGCAACACCGGTATAATCAAGCATAGCCACCTAAGTGAGACACAATTTGAAGAAAATGTTCAACGCGTGGGCTGTCCAAAATAAAACTGTAGCTATGAACACAGAGACACATGGGGCATACCGTAGCTCTGAGCACAGAGTCACACGGGTGATACTACTACTCTGGATATAGGAATACAACATCAATTGGACATATACATATATAAAGCGCGTAGAGAGGAGCCCAAACGTCTAGTAACTGTCTTTTCCTCCCAAAGAGGTCAACGAGTGTGCGCTGAACCTGAACCTCTATCTAACAGTCTCGTCATACTAAAGTAACTATCAACGATCACGACTCTAAAATTGTCCCAGTTTTTTGTCACGCTGACAGTATCAGGATACAGGAAATCTGGCATGATGACAGGGTACGAATGTGTAGGTTTATGATGTAAACAAATATGTATATCAAGGTGTTGCGAACATCTACCAATCGTTACCAGACGTTACCGACAAACATCTGCACCCGGTTATGACCCGGACATAAAGTAACGATTCTAATCCAAAATGCACAAAATGAATATAATAAAATAATAGAAATCTGGTAACTGAAATACAAGGTGTCAAGGTACACTTGCCTGGATCCGGATGCTGAAGATGGGTCTCTAGTACAACATCCAAGTCCGCGGGTCCCGTAGTACCGAGAGACGAGATACAAGCTCAATCAATAAACTATTACGAGGCTAAAAATAAGAGGTGACACACGTCTAGCATATGTTTCAATCTCTGTTACAACTCACATAGACATTAAGCTAGAGGGTTGACCAAGGTTGACTAAAGGTACGTTACATCTAATACGATTAATCACATGTATAATATCATCAGACAAATCCTTAATCCCCTATATTTATCATAATATTTTCAGTAGTTCTAGTATGTTCATCCCTCAGATTTTATCCTGGTCTTCATAGACGTTATCATGCATGTTTACATATATCATCCTCAAATAAAAAAATTATTATTATTTATTAAACTCTCAATTATATAAAATTGTCTTTAATTATTTCAACATCATTTCACATATACACATCTACTCCTCAAATAACTTCATTATTAATATTAGCTTTTAATATTAACCAATGGTTTGATATCACTCTACCATTTCATAATAATTAACCTTCTCCTCGATACCCATCACAAAGCATAACATAAAACCCTAAATATCATATATATATATATCATTCACAACCATCAAATGCATATAATACATAACATTAAACCCTAAAACTCAATGCATTCAAAACCCTAAAACCTCATATCAAACTTCTTAAACCCTAACCCTAACTATGTTATATTAAACCATAACAATATTATACTGCATAAGGGAATGGGGGAGAGGTTACCTTAGCGACGGTGTTGTGGTGCGAGGGTGGAGCTGCTGTGATCGACGACGGGTTACCGGAGTGAGGGTGGAGATATAGGCCGGTCAATAGGATGGTACTGGTGATGATGATAAAGATGATGACCGGAGGGGGAAGTAATGGCCGGAGGGTGATGTGATGGCCGGAGGGGGTGTTGACAGTGGTCTATGGTAGTGGAGTCTCGTGGAGACAGCGGGGGTGGCAGCGAAAAAGTGACGGGATGGACGGGTGGAGCCGCGGTGGTAGCAGTAGTGATGGTGATGGCAGCAGGAGGGAGGTCGATCGGGGGAGTACAGCGGGTGGAGCTCGGCCGAGGGCGTGGCGGCATGGAGGTGAAGGGTCGAAGGTCGGTCGGTTGGAGGCCCGTGGAGTAGTAGTGGTTGCTCGCTGGAGAAGGTGGTCGAAGCTCGGGTTAAGAAGGAGAAGAGAAGAAAGAAGAAGAAGAATGGAGGTGGTAGAGTTTCGGCTGGTGATGTGAAGTAGGAAGAAGGAGGAGAGAGAGGAGGGTGGTTTTCAATGTCCCTAGGGTTAGGGCCAACCTTGGGAAAAGGGGAGTGAAGGAGGGATTAAATAGGAGAGTGTGTGGTGAGTGTGTGGTGAGGATGAGTGCTTTAATTTAAATGGAGGGCTCAAATTTTACATAAAGGAATTTTGCATCCAATGGGGGGGGAGTAAGAGGGTGATATGAACGGTCAAGAGTTGAGGGACAGGGTTTCTTCATTGGCTTGGACCAATGAGGTGATGACACCTAATACCACATTTGCAAATAAGCTCCTTTACTTTTGAGTATTTGCACAAACATGTAAAATGATGGAGATTTGGTGTGGGAAGTGGTGTTTGGTGCTATGTAGGGTGAGGAGGTGTGGTGTGTTTTGCATGGGCTTGATAAATGGGATATTGGGTTAAATTGGGGTTAAGTTGGGATTAGTCAAGGTTGGTATCCCCAATTTAATTAAAATACAATATCATGTGCTCTTAAATTAAATGGGGGTACATGGGGTCTCAATTAAGAGTGACACAAAGGTCATAAACGGTATAGGCTTGGTGTCAGTCTTGGACCCTTTAATTGGTTCGGCTAAACGGGTTGTGTTTGTGTCTCAAAATTGATGGCAACGATAATGGTACACGACACAGGATTAAAAAATGAATTTCAGGACTAGGAAGTTGTGCAATTAAATTAGAGCACAAGGGATTGCGTTTGTGAGTGACGAAAAAATCCAGAGCCTAGGGTGGCTTGTCAAGTCAAGAGTGCAACATTTAGTTGAAAATTATGGGCTATTGTTGGGCTCCGAATATTGCAACAACGGTAGGGTGCACCAAGGGTTTAATTAAAGAACCAGACAACTGTAAAACAAATTCTAAATCTCAAACACCTGATGCTAAACCAAAATTTCTAACCCAAAACCAGTCTATCTACAAAAAATAAATGAGGGGGTTTACAGTCAGTCAGGTCCGGGGTGAGTACGAAGTTCGATATGAAGACCTGATTTCTTACCACCAAGCTGCGCTTAGTATCATCTTAACCTTCAAGGGATTCTTCATTGTGCATCTTAACCTGATTTCTTACCCAACGTAGCATTTTTCCCATTCTCTTCTTCTTCTTCTCCTTCTTTTTAAAAAAATAAGAGAAAAGAAAACAAGGAGAACCTCCTTCTCCGGCCTTGGCTCCTGTCACAACCCCGACCTCTACCTTCTCCCTCCGCCTTACCCGTCCGACCCGACCCCGGTGGCCAACCCTCTCCACCGTTTCCAGTCTCCGGCACCGCCACGACCTGCAACTTCTCCTCCGACCACGAGCACCCGTTGACTGCCATCACCACCATCCCGCACCTCCGTTCGACCGAGCCCCGCTCCTCCTCTATCTCCGACCATCACTCCCATCCACAACCTCTCCCCGACCTGTCCCTCTCCCCGGCCATCTCCCCCATTCATCTCCGTCAGTAGATATCACCTTGGCCGCCAGCGAGCTCCCTCTTCCACAGCTACTACTGCCACTATCCCGACCTCCCTCCGTTCGACCAGACTCCGGCCACTCCTTCCCCTCCCGCTGTAACCACCACCACCACCATCACGACTCCGTCAAAACACCAGACCCCTCCTCCTCTTCCCCTTCGACTACTGTACCTGAATCACCACCACCTCGACTAGCCTCCTTCACCAGCATCACCACCACCATTAACTCTGGCCAACCTCCATTTTCCCCGACCACAGCTTCACATTAACACCACCAGCACCACCCCCATACCACCAGCATCACCACCCCGTACCATCATCTGCCTCCACCAGGACCACCACTCTTCATCGTCACCTTCGTCTTCGTCTTCTTCTTCTTGGTCGCCTTCATCGTCGTTATCGTCATCCTCAACATCTTGGACACCGTCGCCATCACCGATCTCGTGCACGCACACAGGTTCGCGTCCTCCCCCTCGCATACACGTACGCGTATACGTGTTTGTAGTTATGGTTTAATACGCGTATTATGGTATATGGGTGTATGTAGTATATATATTGAATGTGTATGATTCGTATATATACACATATACATATATATAGTATATTCTTAATTAGTATATATATACATACATAGTATATGTTAGAATGTATGGTACATGTATTAGTATAGGTTTAAACGTATTTTGGTATATATATCAAGTATATCTCTCAATTAGTATATATAAATATATATACGTATTGTATATATCTCCCTTACAAGGTATTAATTCTATTTAAAGTATATATATATACATATATCTATTATATTTGTAACAAATGGATATTAATATATATGTTAGTTAATGATATGTATAATGTGTCTATGTACTAAATGACCCAAGTGTAACCACAGATACCCCGTAGTTACATTAACCTGTGACCATGTAAATGTTAGTTGACTGCCACATGTACACTGACGTACTGGCAAGCCCCGTATCATATTGACTTTCTATCTTGCACAGCAATTACAGATACGACACCCATAAAATCAGACGCACACTTGACCCTAGTTGACCAGTGTCATACCTAGCGTAGCCCTGAGTTCATTGTGATTTGATCGTGTGTGTTAGTGTAATGTCTGATGCAATATTGTATTATATTATATATGTATAGGACTATTGGATCGTCCTGTGAGACTTCAGGAGCAGGACATTGGTATTGACAACTAAGGACCCCAGGCGAGTACATTCTCTGATAGTTTCTTATTTATGATATCCCCTATGTTCATTATATCTAGTATAAATATCCATATTCTTGACATGATGGTTACACGGATTGGTATATCCGGATCTCATCATGAGATATTATTCCTTGTATATGGTATATCTTGTATAAGTCTTGTTTTATTGTTTATCTTGTGCATGTACAGACACTGATTCCCGGGAAGACTTGCAACCTTCCTAGGGAATCCCGTGCCATAGCGTACCATGGTTGGATCTACTATACCAATCGGGGTGGAGAGTATTTTAGTGTAGATATGTAATCGTACCCTTCATGTACAAGTCTTGTTCACATGTTAGTGTTGGTCATATACTGCACGTATGACTAGCCAGGCCATTATTCCTGTACAAGTTCCCAAGCCGATCACATGTTAAAGCTAGTACTCACACACTTAGTCATAGTATTCTTGTTCATTGACATATTGTTCCTTCCCGCATTTATTTACAGTATTTCCAATATTTTCTTTATTGTATATCTCTCGTACATGTTTATGCATCTTGTATATTTCCATCTATTTACTGCTACATAGTTTATATCATTGATGTAGAACTACTGTTAGAGATTGTACTTTGCTTCATCTTGACTGAAAATATTTTTCTAGACTGCACCTTAGAGGACCGGTGTCCGACATTTTATGGACCACAGGGAAAGTAGCTGCAGACTTGGATCTGGTAGTTCAGTTGTGATTCCGGGAGGTCTAGCCGGGATCACTAGTTATCTAGTTAGTTCTTTTAGCAGTTTATTTGTACCGAATTTGTCTCCGACATACTTTGTTGAGACTTGAATATTATTGTTGAGTTAGATTATTTCTATTTAGACTTGTGTTAAATTTTATTTACTTTCTTCGATATCTTATCGTGCTGTAGTTATGTGGTTGAGTATGTTGTTCATATTATATTGTGTGATCCGTGTCTCCTTATGAAGTTGGATGCTCGTGTGAGATTGTTTAGATATTATCATGACCTAGACAGCGTTCTACCGTCGATATTGTGGCGTAGGCTAGACGTACCCACGTACTCGTGCCCCAAATTCTGGGTGCGGGTCGTGACAAAACCTTCTAGGTGGGAGACCTCAAACTGGCCTTGAGAAGGCCGATGGTCATGACCCACAAGACGGCTGGAAAATTCTAGCCTAAATGGGAGGACCCATTCATCGTGGAGTCCGTATTCTCCAACGGTGCCTGCCGGCTAGTGAAACCCAATAGCGAATTGCTTATGATGCCTATCAATGACAAGTTCCTAAAAATGTACTATGTCTAAGGTAGACTTATACTCCCCTTATATCCAGTGGGACAATCCATATATACATCTCTATACTCTTGGTTCTTCATCCCCAGCTAGTGCCCTTCTTAACAAATTTTTGTAAAAGATATCATCTTTATCCAGGATTCTGAGATAAACAACGGATGATGGATCATTAAAGTCTCACAAGGAAAAAATTCTCAAGTCCACTAGCACACTCCCATAGTGACCACTCAAAAACTAATTTAGATAGACGCTAGACATGTTCATATTGCCTCTGAGCTATCTTCCCACCAATCTCCCTAGTGGAGAAATCCTCTGGTATATCCTCATTTTTGGATAGACCCCACTCAACAAATTGCTCCTCAGCAAGTTTTTCGGACATCGGTTTATGTCCATATTATCTCTGAACTATTGTCCAAACATTTCTCATCGGCTGAGTTTGCGATGTCCAAATTACCTCTGAGAAAACCTTTCGTGTTTTGTCTATCGATCATCACATCCATATTACCTCTAATATCGGTTATCATCCCCACTTATCACCCATAATCACCAAGCTATCGATCATCACATCCATATCACCTCTGGCAGGGCTTGTCTCAAACCTATTACTTGTACTAACGTGCACAAAAAATAATGGATTTCCAAAAACTTCCACGTCCATATCACCTCTAGCAAGGTTTGTCTCAAACCTATTACTTGCACTAACGTGCGCAAAAAGTAATTGGTCCACAAAAACTGCCGCGTCCATATCATATCTGGTGTCACCCTCACTTTTCCAGCTAGGGATAGTTTGGTAATTTGATATGTGTATTTAATTTTAGGAATAAATATTGAATATTAGTGTGATGATTATATTATTAAGTTGAGCTATAATTATTTGTGACTTGTATTAATTAGTTATTAGAGACTTGGGTCATTTATTTTAGTTAGAGAGACTAGCCCAAATATTTAGACTTGATACATATGGACACATTTAGACTTGTCATGACAAATAGTTAACCAAACTTGGACCCAAGCCCATTAGACTTTCTCATTAATTAATTAAGGAGTATTAGCTTAATTGCAATTAGTTAGAGATTTTCAAAAATATCTACCCTTAATTATTCCTTATAATTTACCATGTAGGAGTAACTTGGACATTTAATTTTGCTTGAGGAAGGGGAGAAGAGGCCAACCACTATTAGAGGGGGGTTCTCCTCTCTCTCTCTCTCTCTCTCTCTCTCTCTCTCTCCTCATTTGTATTTTATTTTGCTTCCAAATTGTAGATCCCCAATTTTCTATTTTTTCTCTATTAATTTTCTACATAATTCACCACTATTTTCTTCTCAAATTCATCATTCTTGGAGCCTTGGAGCTTGGAGAAGCAAGGAGCACAAGGAGTAGGAGCTTTGGAGCAAGAGATCGTGTCCGGATTGTGTCCAATTATATTTTCATTGAGAATCTATCTTCCAATTGGTAATTCCTGAATTTCTCTCTTATTGTAGCTTCTTAATCATGTATTTGACCATTAGTGATGACCCCATGGCATAGGATTACCTATAAGAACAAGTTATAGGCTATTTATCTATGTATTGTGAGTTCTATGTGGTATTTTGTATGCATGTTGGGGGAATTACAATTTTGACACATTATTTGTGTGTTATGAGACCAATTAGATATAATTAAACTTAGATTAGTGTTATGGGACTTGGTACATGTCCACAAATGGATACGTGTAGGTCGTATCATGGTATTTTGTGATACGGTGCGACACAGGGCCCAATTTAGGATATTTTGCATAATTCTCTTCAATTTCTATTGTAGCAAGTTACATTGGTTATATATAGATGTTATATGTGTGTAGGATTGATTAATTATGGATAACTTGGGTTTTAGTGTTCCAATTGAGTGTGTATCATAAGTGTAGTAGACTCGCACACCTAGTGTGACTATAGGTCTCTAATGTATCATAAAACTAAAAGTGCATACTATTAAGTATTTGTATTGGTGTATTATATATATATATATATATATATATATATAGATAAGTATATATGTATGATTATTCATGTGTGTATTGATAGGTCAGTGTCAGTGTATGACTGGTTGTGTGTGTGCATGTTAGTCAGTGACGAGTGGATGTGTTCATAAGTGTATGCATGGGAAGGAAAGAGTACAAGGAGGTGTAAGTGTTGTGTGTATGGGTATCGAGCAGTGAGGGGAAGGGGTAAGCAAGTATTAGTAGTATGTAGCAGCAGCAGCAGCAGCAACTAGGTGTAGCAGCAGAAACAATAATTGTAGCAGCAGCATGAGCAAGCAGCAATAACAGTAGCCGAAGTGATCACTCGTGCACTACTATAGAGCAGGAAGTTAACACCGTAGCAGTGGAGTGAAGTTAAGGGGGGTATGTTGTGTATTTGAGACTGTGATGGTATGATTGTCGTGGGGTAAATAAAATTGATGACTGGGAGTAAAATTGCAGAGTAACTGCAGCAGTGCCTTGGTGCACATGCTGCCAGTTTTCAGTATCTTGCCAAGGGGGAAATTGTTGCTCGGGTTTCACTGATACCCGAGAGCATCAAAGCAGTAACAGTAAATAGGGGTATTTCAGTACAAGGTGTACTGAGTAGTCTAGAGATCAACCAAGTATTTTGGTGTTTGTTGTCTTCAATTTGTTGTAGTGACAGTTCTATAGGAAAGTTTACAGCAGATGCAGTGGGGGATTATGTGTAAGTGGGAGATGAGGGTGTTAGATACAGGTCTGGAGCAGTGTCAGTTGCTGTGATGCATACTTGTGCACTGCTCGAGTGGTGCAGCTTGCACACTTGAGTGTGTGACTCGGGCTAGGAGGGTATTCAGTTAGTAGGGAGGGGAGAGATGGAAAACAATGTGAGGGGTATGTGTGTGAGTGTGTATCTAAGTTACTATAGCATCTTACCTGGGTAATTAGTGGTGAATATTATGTATTAGTTGTGGGTGTGTATTGTTGCACGTGGTACCAATTGCATGGGTTGGAGATCACACAAAGAGTTGAGGGTTTGGCAAGGTTAGTACTAATAGTCATAGGTGAGGTATTAGTTATAACTTAATATTAGTATGTTATAAGTTATATATATAGTACCAAGTAATATTAGCTAGTATAATACTAGTATTAGCCTAGTATCACCTTGTACTAATTAGTTTAGATTTGTAGTTAACCTATAAGCTAGGTATGGACCTAAAAGCCTAAGTATAACCTAGTTTTGACTACTATTGACCAGTTTGACCCTAAAAGCCAACCTTTGACCTAATTTTACTAGAGGAGCCTATATTTGACCTAGAAATTCTATTTTAACTCATTTTAAACATGTTTATCTCTTTATTACACCCAATGACATGAAATTTCATATATAGGTCTGTGTGACACCAGTTTGGACGCCAAGATTCATTCATTTCTCTTGAACACAGGCGAGTACATTTCTTTGTTAGTTTTTACTTCATGATAGTGTATATATCATATATTCTAGAACTGTATACTTGATTCTGACATAGTGGTTCCACGGACTGGTACTATATAGATTCTGTCAGAAGATATTATCCCTTATCTTGTTCAGCGGGTACTCCTTCACATGTATTTCATCATGTGTATCAGGTATTAATTTTAGTGTACTTCGTGTTTATACACTGCTTGTGTTCAGTGTGCCCATAATCGTGTTCGTAATATTTTGTGATTGGATCCATAAGTATTGGTTTGGGATGGGGGAGTAGAAGTTGGCTATGTAATCAAGCCCAAGTGTATTCATGTACATGTCGATTACATATCACACGTGTAATAGATTTACCATATTGTATTCATGTTCAACCCAAATCGATCACATAATAAGCTTCTACTCTATGGCATAGTAGTTAGTTTTATCTATTATTATTTAAATTATAGTTATTCTATTACATGTTCTATATTCTAGTTTATTACCTGTTCACTCTAGTTTATTTCATTCTGATGTTTAATTATCTTGTATTTTTTTCTATTATTTGTTATATATGTTCGATTATGTATTTGAAACTATTTTTAGAGGTATGTACTTTGCTCTAATCCTGACTGGATATATTTTTTAGATGATTGGCTCGTAGACCAGTGTCCTACCTACTACGGACCGCAGGATGGTGTACCAATAGAGGATACTCCTTTAGAGAAGTAGGACCTAGTACCAGAGGCTGAGGAGGCTTACATTATGTATTTATACTTGTATTAGACTTTATTGAGGTTGTTGGCATGTATATATTATTTCAGACTTGTAGATGTATTGTGATCTTTTTCTTTGTTATTCCATCTCGTGCTTACCTTTCTTAGTTTGCATTGTGATTGAGTATAGTTTACATTTATCAGATACCATATTGTTCCTCCGTTTGGAGTTGAGATGATTGACAAGTACCATGTATATATTGTATGAGATATTTAGACAGTAGAGTTGCCCCAGACAGCGTTCTACCGTTGATACTGTGGCGTAGGCTGGGCGTTGCTCACTACTCATGCCCTTATTCTTGGTACGGGTCATGACATCTGGTAGGCTTAATCCAAATCTATTACTTGCACAAACATGCATAAAAAGTAATGGGTCCATAAAACCTGTCACGTTCGTATTACCTCTGATAATGATTATTTTCGAATTTATTATTTGCACTCAACGTGAGCAACAAATAATAAGTTCACCAAGAGTCCCTAAATGGGATTTTCTCAAGGGAAGCAAACAACCACGTCCATAATAGCTCTAGTGCGCTTTCTTCTCTTTCCACAAAAATACCGGGATCATGCCTAACCTTCCGGTACGACTATCAATCGGCTCACATCTACGTCTCCTCTGAGCTATCGTTCTCACCTTCCCCCAGTAGGGTTTGTTATATCCTTCGCACCTCTGAAAAAATATTCCAGGTTTGGCTATCAATCATCACGTCCACAGTACCTCTGATATCGATCACCGTCTAAATTTATCACCTGTACTTAAATTTAAGTGCGCCAATGGTGTTAAGTCTGCCAAACTTGCCACGTCTATATCACCTCTGGGAAGGCCTGTTTCAAACTTATTACTTGTACCCTAGTGCACAAAAGTAATAGGTCCACCAAATATCCCCCAGCAGGATATCCTTAAAAAGCTACGATATTGTACTACGTCCATATTACCTCTAGTACATTACCCAAAAGTCCACAATATACAAAATTCTGAAAAAAAAGAAACTTTGTTGATTAATATTCAAGATCATGAGTACATATGACAAAAATCTATTACATTCAAGGGTTTTTTATTAGTATTCTAGGTCATTAGTACATATGATGGAAACCTATTTTAAAGGATTTCTATGAAGTCTCGTTGATACAAACCTTTTTTATTAGAAGTGCCCCTTTGTGCTATCATTGTTATTGACACAAGTCGAGCCCACAGAAGAATTCAATGCTTTTTGGAACATCCCTCCATAGTGCAAACCTCAGTTTATAGAAAAGAATCTATATCGACGGATAGCATGGGAGGAGTAGGAGCAGGCGCTCTATAATCATGCAGGAAGACCGACGACAGGAATGACAATTAATGCAAATTTTGTCATCGACGCCGCAGTCTACCGGTAGATAGCAAACCACATAAAAGGGAGAAACAACTGGCATGTTGCATGAACAAGGACAGCTCAGCGAACGACACATGATGTTCATCCTCGTCTCCTGGATTAGTTTCTGCCAAAATATCCTCGTCTCTTGGATTAGTTCTTGGCGAACAACCACATAACTTTAGTCTTCACCCAGAACTGTAACCTCCGATTTCCAAATTTCCGAAATAATTAGATTTTTAATTTATTTTAAATACCAAGTTTATAAAATATTTTTCTCCTTGAATTTTGTATTTGATTTTTAACAATGTTTGATTTTAGAAGGTAATTTAAAATCTTTTATAAAAATCATTTTTTTTGGCTAAATATCGATTATTATAAAATAACTAGATAAATAATGATGTAAATAAAATACTATAGCTTCGAATATTTTTGGCTTGAAATCATAAAAAAAAATTATTTGATAAAATTTATAAAGTACTAGTTGTTTTCTTCATAATAATTTTTAAATTCATTTGGGGTAGTAAATAAATAAATTAAATATTTTCTAGGGTTTTGAATAATGGGTTTGATTAGTAGCTAATTTAATCAGTTAGCCTTTGTAAGCCTCTTAAAACATTTTTTCTTAAATTATAATACTTTTCTATTAAATTTATCAGTTTACTGTCTCCCCTACACACCCTCATTTTTCCCACATGAAAAACCCATTTATATATATTTCTGGGCCATTCATTGTTGGGCCAACCCTCACCGTTATCCCACAACTCTCTCCCTATTTAAGTCTCTCATCACCATTCCCAAGAAACCCTAGCTAGCCCTCACAAATCCCCACAAAGCCAACAAGCCACCACCTTTTTGTGTGCTCGTGTCCGTGTGTCCAGCATCACCGTGTCAGCCGTGTTGGCCTCGGGTCTGACCCCGGGTGTCCCACCGTATCCATTCATTTTTCTGTGTCCAGTTATTACAATGTTACAATTTTTGTGTCCGACACCATCTGGACACAACCTCCTCCACTGTACACAGCAAACCCGCCGTGTCCAGCCCGGACACGAACCCAGACCCTGACACACACAGAACCCTAAACCTAACCTAACCTAGATCCCGTCGCCGCCGACGACTGGGACCACCGCCGCCGCCGAGATCTCCTTCCGCTGAGAAGAGCCGCCGTCCTCTCCTTCCGCTGAGTCGAGACGCCGATTCCTCGAACCACCGCCGCCGCCGAGACGAACGTCGACCGAGCACCCGTCGTCGAGCTCCGCCGCCGCCGCCGCCTCCTCGAACAGAGCGCCCGCCGCTCTCGAGTACACCACCGCCTGGAACCGAGCACCCCTCGTCGAGCCGTCGACCGTCGCAGCTGTAGATCCAGCCGCCGTCGCCTCAGATCCATCGAGCAGCCGCCGCCGAGTTCGACGCCGTCGCTTCAGGACCGCCGCCGATGCCCTGCCCGGCCCGACCTCGCCGGAAAACCCTCCCCAAATTGTGAGCCCTTCTCTCCCTGTCCCTCTTTCCCTTTTTGTTTCTGTTCTGTGTAATAGTTTAGTAATTAGATTAGTTCATAATTAGTATTTAATTAGTTTAATTATATAATTAGAATAGTTAATTAGTTCTTAATCATTTAGTTAAGTTATATATAATTAGTTAATTAATTAATCATTTAATTAATTTATATTAATTTAGTTTAGTTAATTATTTTCTTAATCAGTAATTAAAGTATTAATTAGTGAGTTAAAATGTAATTGGCTATATAATAATTAGTTTAATATAATTAGTTAGTTAATGTTAAATGAGTTGGTTAATAATGTAAAAGTTAATTGAATTTTATAATTAGTTTAGTTAATTAATGTAATTGATTTAGTAAATAAATGTAATTAAGTTTAGTTGATAATTGCATATAATTAGTTTAGTAATTTTCTATAATAAGTTGGAAATATATATATATATACATATTAGTTTTATTGTTTATAATTTAGGTATTTATTATGTGTATAATTTAGTTATGTAATAAATATAAGGATTTTGGTTGTGTGAACAAAAATAATAATTTTTGGGCTATATTATTATTTAAGAGATAATTTCAATAATAAAACTTAGTTCAAAAATTGTTTATTTGGGGCTGGTGACCAATTTTACTAAAGATATAAACATATATGTTGGCTTTTACAAATTCAAGATTTTTATAAATAAACTTTTAATTGTTCAAAATCTAATTTTGAAATAATTTTTCATAAGTTAAGGGTTACCTTAATAACAAACAAACGACCCTTAGCCTGGTATCCTTATCTCGGTTTTCGTGCCGAACTCGGATCTTGGACTTCTTTATGTAGTTTCTAGCTATTTGGACTGCTCCGGACTCAGTGGAACTAACTGCTACTTCATTTGGGATCACCTTGAGAAGTGTGGCATTATGTACATTCTTCGATTGTTAATATATATATATAAATATTTGATTGATATATATATATATACAAATATGTATTTTGGTATAAAAAAAAAATACATATTTATATACATCTATTTAGTGTATGTATTATATACGTATTTTGTACAAATTACTGATAGGCTTAGATATATATATATATTATAAATACATTTAAATTGGTGCATGTATATATATTGTAAGTATTAATGATAATTAATAATATGTGTATTTATATACGTATCCCTACTAGATGACCCTAGTTGACTAGTGCCATACCTGGCAGAGCCCCTGAGTTCATGTATTATGATGTGTTAGTGTAGCGCCTGATGCAAATGTTGTATTTGATATATTTTTAGGAGTGTTGGTTCCTCCAGACGATACTCTGGGACAGGACATTGACATTACCAGCTAAGGACCCAAGGCGAGTACATTCTCTGATTAGTTTCTAATTTATGATATCTCCTATTTTCACTGTATCTAGTGTAAATATCCATATTCTTGACACGTTGGTTTCACGGATTGGTATACACGGATCTCGTCATGAGATGTTATTCCTTATTCATGGTGTAGCTTGTACAAGACTTGTTTCCTTGATATCTTGTGCATGTACAGACACTGATTTCCGGGGAGATTTGCTACCTTCCTAGGGAATCCCGTGCCATAGCGTACCATGATTGGATCTACTATACCAGTCGGGGGTTTGGGGAATACTTTAGTGTAGATATGTGATCATACCCAACTTTATATGCACCATAGCTCACCCCACATCTCACGTCGGGTGCGGCCTGACCATTTACATGCTCCATAGCTGTTACGTGTGATTAGCCTGACCTCTACATGCATCATAGCTAACCAACGGTTAGCCTGACTTTATATGAACCATAGCTAATCACATGTAACCAGCCTGATCAAGTTCCCAAGCCGATCACATATTAAAGCTAGTACTCACACACTTAGTCATAGGATTCTTGCTCTTTGACATATTGTTTCTTTCCTGCATTTACTTACAGTATTTCCAGTATTTCTTTCATTGTATATTTCTCGTACCTATACATGCATCTGGTATGTTTCCATCTAGAACTGCTACATAGTTTATGTCATTTATATAGAACTGCTATTTAGAGATGTACTTTGCTCCTTCCTGACTGGAAAATATTTTTCTAGACTGTGACCTTAGTAGACTGGTTTCCGACACACTTGGGGATTGGAAGTTAATGATTGCAGGTATGATTATTTTGGTCGTTAGACTCGTCTTGTATTTCTTGCTTGCCTTGATATCTCATCGTGCTCTATTTTCTGTGATTGAGTATTTCTAGATTTATTTTATGTTATCCACGTCTCCTTATGGAGTTGGATACTAGCGTGAGATTGTTTCGATAGTACCTGACCTAGACAGCGTTCTACCACCGTTGCTGCAGCGTAGGCTGGACGTACCCACGCTCTCGTGCCCCTAAACCGGGTGCGGGTCGTGACACATTTTTAGTGGTGGCCCATGCAGGTCAGACTTTGCAAGTTGTGCGATGTCGTAGTAGTGCGACGTCATAGTTGTACTACTGCGTACCTGCTATAGAATATAGGACATAGGATACTAGGATGAGAGAGGATACTCAATCACAAATTATTGAGAGATTCCTGGGACGACCCCTGAGAATCTCATTATAAATTCCAATTTAAATCTTTCCTCCTTGTTCCTGTCTGCTCTCGTTTGTTGTTATTGAACTTGATCCTTATTGATCAATTATTAAATCAAAATCTTGGTATCATTGTTGAATTTGATTCTTGTTGACCAGTTGTTAAATTTAAATTCCTGGTATCGTTGTTGAGTTAATTCATATTGAGATGAATTTTACGAACTAAAATTTACGGTATCGTCTGATAACATATATTGATGAGGACAGTGAGAAAGGTAAAACGTCTACTTTGGTTATGGAACCTAGAGTTTATCGCAGCCATATTAACTATCGTGACGAGAACGTAGGAACCTAACTTGGATGTACATACTTTAGTTATGAGATTTAGAGTTTCTCGCAGCCATACCGCTTGGCGTGGCGAGTATTCTAGATTACATGATTATAGGGTTGCATACCTTAGTTACGGAACCTGTCGTTTATCGCATCTATGCTTACTGGCGTGGCGAGGATTCTGAGTGTCATGATTTCAGACAGACGTGTATGATTATCAGGTCGTATCTTAAATTGGTTCTTAAAGTATCATCTCAAGACTTATCTATTTATGTTATTCCAGGACTTTGTTCCATCGCTTCTTTTCTTTACTAGCAGTAAAGATACCTTCCATCCTTGATCCAATTCCTTTTTGAGCCTATTTTCTTTGAGGATTCCTTGTTAGTATGATAATTTGTGACTTGTAATTTTGTTTGTGTCTTGTATTAGTGTTGACTGAGTGTTGCTCGTGAGTTTGTAAGTGTTTCCTAGTTGGACATGTGAGCATTAGGCATTGATCTAGAATTAACCCATAGCATAGTACCTTGTAACAATGGTTCTAGGATAAGGTCATTAGAGACTGTGAGTAGAAGGAGAGTATAGAGTATCATTGATAGTTCAAGAGTTAGTATCAGAGCCAACATACCCGTCCTGGAAAATCATGATTATGCAATTGGATGATCTACGTGAACAATTAAGTATCCAGGAATTGTGTTAAGGATTTATGGAACATGATGTTCAATTTGATGATTGATATCGGAAGTGTTAAAGGTAAGGAAATATATACGCATAAAGAGTTAATGAGGTGTCATGGGTAGAAAAATATCGGAATTGGTAATGAAAATGGTGAGGCGTATCACAGATCAGTTTAACAGGCTGTAACAGGTTAAAGGGAAATACCTATACATCAATCGAGATGAAGAACCTTACACATGCCCATGAGAGTAAAGAAACATGAGTGTTATAGTAGATACCTGTAATCATGAGTTATAATGAGCTTGAAGAGATGATGCATTAATGAAGCTAGTGATATAATACCAAGAGTGCTAATGATTCTATATCGAGGATTAGTCGAGGATGACATTAATAACAGTAAGCACTCTGTGTGATGATAATTAGATGATATACCCGTTGACATAAATTGAAATCATGAAAGAAAATACAGGTGATGATAACTTTGATCATTGGAGGTAATAGTACAAATGATTCAGGCGGTACAATTTTAGTACACAGTTATAGACACTAGATGCATTGAGTGCACCTTGAGTATCAGAGACCGCGAGCACTGATATGTACATTTGTGGAGTTATAAATTAAAAGGTGGAAATAAAATTTTATTTTTAATAATTGAGGAGTTGAGATTATGTCATTAAATTTTGAGGATTCAAATATGAATTCAATAAACATGGTTAAGACTACCAAGATTTTTGGAGGGATTAAATTTTATTTCGATGTTGAGTATCTGATTTTGAGGAAGTATATACAGTTTATTTTAAGTTGATCGAGAAGTTAAACCTTGACGATTATTTTGAGGATTAATTTTATGGTAGGTGAGAGATATGAATATTAAAATATGAGTAGATGATATACATGTGTAAGGATTTGGTGATTTGAGCATGTTGAGATGGCACCGCAGACTGACTTGGGTGTCAATCTAAAGTTGTATTGGAAAGAGCAGTATTTAGTATGGTGTTGCACTTGACGTATATTTGAGTGATAAGAACGACTAGTATGCACAATTGTAGTGGAAACAGGAACTGACAGAGGGTATGGTACTAAAGAGATAGAGGTATCAACTTGGATGCATTATTGAATCATGGTTATATTAGAGATTCTTGGCATCAGATTTTGGCATTAATAGACAGGTGTGTGCAATACAGATATATTCATGGATTTTGTGGATTAATGATTAGTTGATATGGGTACTAGCGTACAGGAATAGGAAATTAGTTAGTGAATGTGCTAGAGTTAAGTGTTTGTTAGAGATAGCAGATACCGCAAGTAATATGTTAGCAGGTTCTTTTTCTAATGTTCCCATCTCTTGATTGATTGATTTTCCTAAGTGCTGTAGTTCGTATTCATGATTTTCTTGTTAGGATATAACTAGTAGTACACCTTAACAGAGACTGTAATACCATGACAAAAGATACATGACTTATATATTTTCTTAAATTGCATGGCTGTAGGTGAAATTTTCTTAAACCATGATCATTAGGATTTTGACCATAGCAAAGATCTGTGATAAGGTTATGACCGACAAAAGGGACAAGATGATTAAATTATGGATGAGTATTAATTTAAATAAAGAATTTAGGGGATTGTTATAACAGAGGTGATGGATCATTGATTGTACAAAAATCGAGGTTTGATTGAAATTCGAGGATAAATATTAACTTAAATAGAGAGTTAAGAAATTCACGGAGCAAAATTGAGGATTTATTAATTTTAGGAATGTCTGGATATGATTAAATTGATTATTAAAATTTGAGAAAATTTGAGAGATTATCATTTTTCTATTTGATTGCAAGATAGGAATTTTATAGTTATATTACGAATGTTGCATTGAAGATTCTGAAAGTATCGCATCGTTGAGTATTTGAGGAAAAAGAAAATCAGGAACTAAATCGTTAATGGAATAGTGTCAAATTCAATTCTCGGGAGGAGGATTTATATTTGAATAAGCCTCAATTGAATTTGGGTTAGAGGAGTAAGATGAATGACGGATTAGTGTTTAAAATTTAAATTGGGATACAGATTTTTAAATGTTATAAATATACATTGATTGGAATTCAATTGGAGGATTGGATATTAAAATCCTTGAGTAATTAGATACGAACTTAAATTTTGGAGGAGAGTATGATAAAAATTTGAATTTGATTTTTAAACTTGAAGATTTTTCAGGAATATGATGTTGTATAATTTTTGAAAGGTTGTGAAATAACATTATGAAATTACTTCATGATTATTGGTTTAAAATTTAAATTTTGATAGAAATAATATGATGAGTAAAGGCAATTATTGAGGATCTTAAATTTTGAGGACGAAATTTTTCTAAGGTGGGTAGACTTGTAACCTCCGATTTCCAAATTTCCGAAATAATTAGATTTTTAATTTATTTTAAATACCAAGTTTATAAAATATTTTTCTCCTTGAATTTTGTATTTGATTTTTAACAATGTTTGATTTTAGAAGGTAATTTAAAATCTTTTATAAAAATTAATTTTTTTGGCTAAATGTCTATTATTATAAAATAACTAGATAAATAATGATGTAAATAAAATACTATAGCTTCGAATATTTTTGGCTTGAAATCATAAAAAAAAAATTTATTTGATAAAATTTATAATGGACTAGTTGTTTTCTTCATAATAATTTTTAAATTCATTTGGGGTAGTAAATAAATAAATTAAATATTTTCTAGGGTTTTGAATAATGGGTTTGATTAGTAGCTAATTTAATCAGTTAGCCTTTGTAAGCCTCTTAAAACATTTTTTCTTAAATTATAATACTTTTCTATTAAATTTATCAGTTTACTGTCTTCCCTACACACCCTCATTTTTCCCACATGAAAAACCCATTTATATATATTTCTGGGCCATTCATTATTGGGCCAACCCTCACCGTTATCCCACAACTCTCTCCCTATCACTACCACATTCTGAAAACAGGGGTATTTTCGATTTTTTGTAATATTTAATATTATGGTATTTATAATTAATTAATTGCCTGATAGTATTTAATTTAATAATTATGTGATGTGTAATTAAATATAATTATATGCAGTGTTTATTTATTTTATTTTTAGCTAGCAGACTTGACCTAGAAGCCAGTAGATGAGCACCTGTCCGAATTATGGAATTTTGTATTTAATTGTTTAATTTAGGTTTATTTATTGGAGATTGTAATTAATTACTGTATTTTATTTAATATTTTTGCGCATTGCCTTTGCTTCGATATTTGGAGCACTATCCAGACTTTTGTCTTCCAACAAATTTCACCATCTTGCCCTAGACATGCCCGCCTTCCATTCTGCTATTTTTGCAACTCATAATTGTGCTCTCTGTACATTATTTCTGGCCGCACAAAAATCGTCGCGGACGTTATTTTAAAATTCCTATTTTTGTATCGTTGTGCGTTCCAATCGAAAATTGGAGGCAATCTTGACCTATTTTTCGTGCGGCCCAAATTAGGGTAATATTCTGTTCTGAGTCTTCTTCAATATTGGTATTGATGACCTGACCTGATTTTGGCTCCATGTACTCCTAATTAATTGTTGAACACAACTTGCATTTATTTCTATTTAAATTGAGGATACTATTTTATCTGATTCTAAAATCCCAATTTAATTCCAGTGCCCTGCAAATTCAGCCCATACCCAACTTACAGTGCCCCCTGACCCTACAAAACATCGGATCCCGAATCGCCCACCAAATTTTTGTCATTTTATGTGTTTGTGCAATTTCCCGAATTTAAGGGGCTAAGTTGCAATTATTCAATTGTAGGTGTCATCACCCCATTGTCCAAGACCAAATGGAAAGGCTAATTAATTATGGACCAAATTGCATTTTTCCTACATGAATTAAATTTCCTCATGATCAATCCTAGCCACCCATTCCAGGGATGCATCCTCACCCTCCATCACACCCTCTCTCTCCCTATTTAATATCATGTCTACCTCAAACCCTAATCCCTAGGCAACCTAGAAAACACCACCCTCACAAGCCCCCTCTCTCCAACGTAGGATTCCTTTCTCCTCCTCTTTTCTTTTCTTCTTCTTCTCCTTTTTCCTTCCTTCTTTCTTATTGTTTTTTTCATTGAAATTTGAATTCAATAGGGGGGAACACTGTTCACCCATTCCCCCCTACTGTTCATCTCCGGCGGCGCTGCCTTGGCGAGTCCGGCAGCCCGTTGCATTCAGGCGGCAACCCCATCTTCATCTCCACCACCACCTACACCATTCACCACCACCTACACCATTCACCATCACCACCGCCACCATTCCCGCGGCGGCCGAGATCTCCCAGCCGATCCTCCGGCGGCCCACGTTCAACACCCCGGCGGCTCTCCCCTCGGCTCCCCTTCACAGCCTCTGGCCCGGCGGCTCTGTGTACAGTCTCCGGCGGCCCTCTTCCCATCGAACTGCTGCGGCTGCTCCTTCCTTCGACCTCCGGCGGTCTCCAGTCCGGCCTCCGGCGACCCCAACCTCTGTAAGTTCTCCTTCCATCTCCCATCTCCTTCTTCCTTCTTCATATATATATATATATATATATATATATATATATGTATGTATATATACATATGTATATACATGTTTACATATATATTTAATGTGTATAAATATACATGTATGTATATATCTAATTAATATGTATATTAATCTAATGAATGTATATATATTTAATGTGGATAAATGTACATGTATATATATATACAATGTATGTAAGTATATATTTTGCGTAGGTATAAATGTGTAGTAGTATATGTATTTGCATAAATTAATTAATGCTTTAAATATGAGAATACGTATGAGTTTAATTAATATGTAATGTATATGTATTGTAGGTAATTATTTAATGTGAATATAATGGTATATTAATCAATGTATAAGTATATTAATTATTTTATTAAATTGTAAAATTGAGTATGTATCAAATTAATATTTTTATGAATAGCATTTATTTAATTAATATTTAAAATACATAATGTATAGTATATATTTTGTATTAGTATATGTAATTGTGTATATTTAATCAATGTGTGGGTATTTTAGTGTATACGTATTTGTATATATTAGCATATGTATTTAAATTGAATGTTTAATAGTATATATAATATTGGTATACGTATAAAAATATATTTCGTATATACTTAATATATTTTAATAAAATGGGTATACATGTATTTTATTTATATACTTAGCATATTTCAATATATATTTAATTGGTATGTATAGTGTATATTTAGTATATGTATGTAATTAAAATGGTAAATGTATATTATTTATTTATTAGAAATTAACTGTATAATGTAATGGTAATAGATACAAATATGTATTTTTAGTACTTATAAAACATATTTTGGTATACATAAACAAAAGTATCATATATATATATTTGGGATATAAAATGTATATACAACGTATTTGGTATATGTATTATTTTGGTATAAATCTATAGATATGTAAATACGTATTTGATATATGTTAATATATAAATGTACGAATTTTGGAAAATGTGCAACTATAGCAAGTAATTTATATTGGTATATATTTTAGATATATTTCATGAATTATGTTTATATATATATACATACAAGTATTATTTTTATTATGTTTATATGCAAGTATTATTTATTTTTAAAAGTATATAGTTATACATATATCTATTATCGATATTGATGGAAATTATATGTAATTAATTAATAAGATGTTTATTTAAATATGTAGTCCTACTAGATGACCCTAGTTGACTAGTGCCCTATCTGACATGGCCCTGAGGCCAGTGTTTATAGACTGTGTGTTAGCGTAGCATCTGATGCAAATGTGGTTTGATTGTGTTATGTTTTTAGGACTGTTGGTTTACCCAGGGGATACTCTGGAACAGGACATCCATAAATACCAGCTAAGGACCCAAGGCAAGTACATTCTCTGATAATTTCCAATTCTTGATAAATTCTATAAGTTCAATAATCATGAAATATTACATCTGAATCTTTGACACTGTGCTACACGGACTAGTATAGCTTGGATCTGCAGTCATGAGATGTTACCTTGATTATCATATTGATATTGTACACGACATGTATATTTAGACATCGTACATGATAGACTTGACTTGCTCGTGTATAGTGACGTGTCATGGTTGGATCCACAGTACTAGTTGGGGGCGGGGAAATTGCTTGTGAGAAATGTGATCAAATACCTATCGTACAAGTTTATATTATTGGTGTTAATTATTCCACTCACGCATGATTAGCCAGGCCATGTAGCAATCGTATAAGTCCCAAGCCGATCACATTTCAAAGCTACAATTTCAAATACTTAGAATAGTTACAGTTCTCTATTTTAAATCATATACTACATCACCCGTATATGATACTGTTCCTTATTGTTTTTATTTCCATACATGCACTGACTGTATCATATTGCCTGTCTCTTTATATTACCTGTCTCTCTTAAATTGCCAATTCAATTATTTCACTGTCTTCTCAGTAGCTAGCATGACATGTTTTATTGTATTATAGACATTATCAATTAATGGAACTGTTATTTGAGATTGTGCTTTGCTCCTTCCTGACTGGAAATATTTTTCCAGACTATGCCTTAGAGGACCGCTGTCCGACACTTATGGTGAGTAGTTGCAGACTTGATAGTAGTTGTGATTCCAGGAGGTCTAGCTGGAAATTACTATTTTTAGTTAGTTCTTTTAACAGTCTATTTGGTACCGGATTTGTCTCCGGCATTTGATGATTCTTGGATATTGTTGAGTTAGAATATTACTTGTGGACTTGTGTTGTGTTTAATTTAGTTTTATTATTTGAAATCTTATCGTGCTGTAATCCTGTGATTGAGTATGTGTTCATCTTATTTGTGTCATCCGTGCCTCCTAATGGAGATTGGATGCTTGCGTGACAGTAGTTAGATAGTATCAAGACCTTGACAGCGTTCTACCGCCGATGCTGCGGCGTAGGCTGGACGTACCCACGCACTCGTGCCCCTAAACCGGGTGCGGGTCGTGACACGTTTTTAGTGGTGGCCCATGCAGGTCTCGACTTCGCGAGTTGTGCGATGTCGTAGTAGTGTGGCATCTTTGTTACACTATTGCGTGCCTGCGATAGAATCTAGGACATAGGATACTAGGACGAGAGCAAATACTCAATCACAATTTCTTGAGAGATTCCTGGGATGACCCCTGAGAATCTTGTTAAAACTTCCAATTTAAATCATTCCCTTGTTCCGTCCATTCTCATTTATTGATATTGATTTGATTATTGTTAATTAGGTATTAAATTAGGATTTGGGTTTCATTGTAGGGTTGATTTCATATTAAGATAAATTTATAGACTGATTTATGGTATTATTTGATGATGCACGTCGATGAGGACAGTGAAAATGATTAACAGTAGAGCTATTGGACTACAGAAGGTGGATTTAAAATTTTTAATTGAAGATTGAAAATAAAATTCAAATTTTAGGATTCTGAGAAGATTGAGATTGTTATTAAAATTTATTTAAAGATTTCAATGAATTGCAAAATTTTGAAATTTGAGGAGTTGAAATATTGTTATTAAAATTTTATTTTTGAGGATTCAGATTCGATTCAATAAACCTAGACAAGTTTGTAAGGATTTTGTGTGATTAAGTTTTATTTCAGTATTTAAATAATTAACCTTGAGGAAAGTGTATGCAATTTACCTTAAAATTTATTCGAGGAGTTATTTTCAGGAATTTTATTTGAGGATAAAATCTTATAGAGAGAGAGATATTAGTATATAGTAGATGAGATGCATGTGTAAGGATCTGTTGGCTTGAGCATGATAGTGATTCCACTGCAAACTGACTTGGGTTTTCATCTAGGATTGTATTAGAGAGTGTAGTCCTTAGTATAGTGTGTTGCGTTTGATATGCACTTGAGTGATAAGGATAACTAGCATCAACTGTTGCAGTAGGTAAGGAAGCTAGCAGTGAGTGTGTTTGTGATAGAACTGTGGTACCTAGGGGATAGATGTATCAGACCATGGATGTATCTTTGACCTGTGCAATCACAACTAGGATTGTTATTCCCAATCTTTTATCTTGAATGTTGCTTCTTTAGAACTGTACTGTCCTTCCTTGATGATATCGCATTTTTACCTTAATTGATTCTTTGGGATCTGTCTTCAGGATGTCGCCGCAGACACGGTCTATGAGAGCGGGAACATCAGCTTTAGAGGGGCCTGCCACCTCTCTACCTGAGGGACAGACAGCCGTAGTTCCTCCTACATCTCCGATGCACGTAGGTGATCCTCCTCCACCTGTCTAGAAGATTGCCGCAGCTGTGACGGACAACCTTCCTCCTCCGCCGACTCCGATTTCCGGAGGTTTGCCCATTGACGGAACGCAGATGTTTACCTTGATCCAAGGCATGGTAGATGCCCAGAGAGTGACAGCAGACGCTCAGCGTGTTCAAGCTGAGGCTCAGAGGATGCAAGCAGAAGCGCACCAGGCATAAACCGAGCTTATGAAAGAAAACATGGAGAATGCTCATCAAGTGACTCTCCAAGCTTTGGAGAAAGTAGCACAGTACCAGCAGTTTCCTGGCCAGCAGCAGAGATCAGGCACTATAGTGGATTTTAAGAGGATGATGCCTCGAGAGTTCAAAGGCACCGAAGGAATACTCTACGCTGACGACTGGCTAGAGGATATAGAGAGAAGCCTGCGATTGACCCAGATTCCGGAGAACTTGAAGATAGAAGCTGCTGGCAGTCAGATGTTCGATATCGCACTCACATGGTATCGCACGGAGCCGAGAATTACTGTGCAAGGACTTACTTGGGAGACCTTCAAGGAACTCTTCAAGGAGAAGTTCTTTCCCGACGTGGCATTGGGAACGTTGGAAAGTCAGTTTTATGACTTAGTCCAGGGAAACATGTCGGTCGACGAGTATGCTGCAGAATTCTGTAGATTGAGCCATTTTGCATCGTCTATGATTCGGGACCCAGGAGATCGAGCCCGGAAATTTAGAAAGGGACTGACAAGAGAGATTAAGTCGCACACTTCTGGTCGTCGTACCGCTACCTATGAGGCTATCTTAATGGATGCTCAGATCGCAGAAGAGGATCTGGATCTCAGGCCTAAGAGGAGTCACGACACGTTTGGAGATACGAATGGTAGCCCAGGACCAGCCAAGCATCCCCGTATTCAGCACCAACAGCAATACCAAGTACCATTTCATATTCAGCAACAACCATGGATATTTCAGCATCCACCGCAGTACCTAGCACCAGTTCCTATCCAGCGACAATCCTGGGCATTTCAGTATCAACAGCAGTACCCGGCACCAGTTCCTGTACAGCAGGATCAACGAACTTGTCACTTCTGTAAGAAGCCAGGTCACCTTTGGGAGAGCTGTAGAACGAGGCTAGGACTTTGTTTGCACTGCGGCGCTGCGGGACATCGAGTAGGGGATTGTCTTCTAACCTCTTATCTTCCCGGCCAGCGCACAACTTCAGATTTTAGAGATCTAGTTAGGCTACCTGTGGAACCGTATATTGCTCAGTACCCGCGAAGGGAACCACCCCAGCAGGACGGGAATTTGCGGTGACGGTCGAGGGACCGATATTGCAGGTAATGTGTTTGTAGGTTCTGTTCTTTCCTCCATTCTGTTCCTCTCTATTTGATTGATTGATTTATTGCTTAGTACCGTAGTTCGTATGCATTACTCTTGTTATAATGTAGTTAGTAGTACCCCTGATACATAGACTGTAACACCATAACAAATGAGACCATAACCATGTATGTTCCCCCTAGATTGTATGTGGTATGACTATAGGTAGAATTTTCTTAGACCTTGATTATTGGTGTTGACTGTAGTAAAGATTCATGAGGGAGTTATGACTTGACAAGAGGAACAAGATGATTAAAATTTGAGGATAATTATTGATTTAAATAAATGGTTAAGAAATTAACATGGCATAATTGGTGGTTAATTAATTCCAAGAAAGAATATGACATGTTTAAGTTGGTTATTAACTTGGAAATTTTGGGAGATTTATCAATGTATTTATTTAATTGCAAGTTATGAATTCTAGAACTTTATATTTGGATGTAATATTTGGAAAATCCTTAAATATCAGATAGCTGAGTATTTTGAGGAGTGGATATTAAATCCTGAGTATCGAATTAGTAGCTAAAAACTTTCAGGAAATTTTTTGATAAAAAGGGACTTTGATTCTATGTCGAGGATTTTTACAAGAATACAAATAATTTTAAAATTTTGAAAATTGTGGAAAGACCTTGTGGATTTTTAACTGATTTCGTGATTGAAGAATTTAAACCTTGAGGGAAAACAATAATATGTAGGAATAAACACTACTATGAGGATTTAAATTTCGAGGACGAAATTCTTTTAAGGTGGGTAGACTTGTCACTACCACATTCTGAAAACAGGGGTATTTTTGATTTTTTGTAATATTTAATATTCTGGTATTTATAATTAATTAATTGCCTGATAGTATTTAATTTAATAATTATGTGATGTGTAATTAAATATAATTATATGCAGTGTTTATTTATTTTATTTTTAGCTAGCAGACTTGACCTAGAAGCCAGTAGATGAGCACCTGTCCGAATTATGGAATTTTGTATTTAATTGTTTAATTTAGGTTTATTTATTGGAGATTGTAATTAATTACTGTATTTTATTTAATATTTTTGTGCATTGCCTTTGCTTCGATATTTGGAGCACTATCCAGACTTTTGTCTTCCAACAAATTTCACCATCTTGCCCTAGACATGCCCGCCTTCCATTCTGCTATTTTTGTAACTCATAATTGTGCTCTCTGTACATTATTTCTGGTCGCACAAAAATCGTCGCGGACGTTATTTTAAAATTTCTATTTTTGTATCGTTGTGCGTTCCAATCGAAAATTGGAGGTAATCTTGACCTATTTTTCGTACGGCCCAAATTAGGGTAATATTCTGTTATGAGTCTTCTTCAATATTGGTATTGATGACCTGACCTGATTTTGGCTCCATGTACTCCTAATTAATTGTTGAACACAACTTGTATTTATTTCTATTTAAATTGAGGATACTATTTTATCTGATTCTAAAATCCCAATTTAATTCCAGTGCCCTGCAAATTCAGCCCATACCCAACTTACAGTGCCCCCTGACACTACAAAACATCGGACCCCGAATCGCCCACCAAATTTTCGTCATTTTATGTGTTTGTGCAATTTCCCGAATTTAAGGGGCTAAGTTACAATTATTCAATTGTAGGTGTCATCACCCCATTGTCCGAGACCAAATGGAAAGGCTAATTAATTGTGGACCAAATTGTATTTTTCCTACATGAATTAAATTTCCTCATGATCAATCCTAGCCACCCATTCCAGGGATGCATCCTCACCCTCCATCACACCCTCTCTCTCCCTATTTAATATCATGTCTACCTCAAACCCTAATCCCTAGGCAACCTAGAAAATACCACCCTCACAAGCCCCCTCTCTCCAACGTAGGATTCCTTTCTCCTCCTCTTTTCTTTTCTTCTTCTTCTCCTTTTTCCTTCCTTCTTCCTTATTGTTTTTTTCATTGAAATTTGAATTCAATAGGGGGGGGAACACTGTTCACCCATTCCCCCCTACTGTTCATCTCCGGCGGCGCTGCCTTGGCGAGTCCGGCAGCCCGTTGCATTCCGGCGGCAACCCCATCTTCATCTCCACCACCACCTACACCATTCACCACCACCTACACCATTCACCATCACCACCGCCACCATTCCCGCGGCGGCCGAGATCTCCCAGCCGATCCTCCGGCGGCCCACGTTCAACACCCCGGCGGCTCTCCCCTCGGCTCCCCTTCACAGCCTCTGGCCCGGCGGCTCTGTGTACAGTCTCCGGCGGCCCTCTTCCCATCGAACTGCTGCGGCTGCTCCTTCCTTCGACCTCCGGCAGTCTCCAGTCCGGCCTCCGGCGACCCCAACCTCTGTAAGTTCTCCTTCCATCTCCCATCTCCTTCTTCCTTCTTCATATATATATATATATATATATATATATATATATATATATATATATATATATATATATATATATATATATATATATATATATATGTATATATACATATGTATATACATGTTTACATATATATTTAATGTGTATAAATATACATGTATGTATATATCTAATTAATATGTATATTAATCTAATGAATGTATATATATTTAATGTGGATAAATGTACATGTATATATATATACAATGTATGTAAGTATATATTTTGCGTAGGTATAAATGTGTAGTAGTATATGTATTTGCATAAATTAATTAATGCTTTAAATATGAGAATACGTATGAGTTTAATTAATATGTAATGTATATGTATTATAGGTAATTATTTAATGTGAATATAATGGTATATTAATCAATGTATAAGTATATTAATTATTTTATTAAATTGTAAAATTGAGTATGTATCAAATTAATATTTTTATGAATAGCATTTATTTAATTAATATTTAAAATACATAATGTATAGTATATATTTTGTATTAGTATATGTAATTGTGTATATTTAATCAATGTGTGGGTATTTTAGTGTATACGTATTTGTATATATTAGCATATGTATTTAAATTGAATGTTTAATAGTATATATAATATTGGTATACGTATAAAAATATATTTCGTATATACTTAATATATTTTAATAAAATGGGTATACATGTATTTTATTTATATACTTAGCATATTTCAATATATATTTAATTGGTATGTATAGTGTATATTTAGTATATGTATGTAATTAAAATGGTAAATGTATATTATTTATTTATTAGAAATTAACTGTATAATGTAATGGTAATAGATACAAATATGTATTTTTAGTACTTATAAAACATATTTTGGTATACATAAACAAAAGTATCATATATATATATTTGGGATATAAAATGTATATACAACATATTTGGTATATGTATTATTTTGGTATAAATCTATAGATATGTAAATACGTATTTGATATATGTTAATATATAAATGTACGAATTTTGGAAAATGTGCAACTATAGCAAGTAATTTATATTGGTATATATTTTAGATATATTTCCTGAATTATGTTTATATATATATACATACAAGTATTATTTTTATTATGTTTATATGCAAGTATTATTTATTTTTAAAAGTATATAGTTATACATATATCTATTATCGATATTGATAGAAATTATATGTAATTAATTAATAAGATGTTTATTTAAATATGTAGTCCTACTAGATGACCCTAGTTGACTAGTGCCCTGTCTGACATGGCCCTGAGGCCAGTGTTTATAGACTGTGTGTTAGCGTAGCATCTGATGCAAATGTGGTTTGATTGTGTTATGTTTTTAGGACTGTTGGTTTACCCAGGGGATACTCTGGAACAGGACATCCATAAATACCAGCTAAGGACCCAAGGCAAGTACATTCTCTGATAATTTCCAATTCTTGATAAATTCTATAAGTTCAACAATCATGAAATATTACATCTGAATCTTTGACACTGTGCTACACGGACTAGTATAGCTTGGATCTGCAGTCATGAGATGTTACCTTGATTATCATATTGACATTGTACACGACATGTATATTTAGACATCGTACATGATAGACTTGACTTGCTCGTGTATAGTGACGTGTCATGGTTGGATCCACAGTACTAGTTGGGGGCGGAGAAATTGCTAGTGAGAAATGTGATCAAATACCTATCGTACAAGTTTATATTATTGGTGTTAATCATTCGCCTCACGCATGATTAGCCAGGCCATGTAGCAATCGTACAAGTCCCAAGCCGATCATATTTCAAAGCTATAATTTCAAACACTTAGAATAGTTACAGTTCTCTATTTTAAATCATATACTACATCACCCGTATATGATACTGTTCCTTGTTCTTTTTATTTCCATACATGCACTGATTGTATCATATTGCCTGTCTCTTTATATTACCTGTCTCTCTTAAATTGCCAATTCAATTATTTCACTGTCTTCTCAGTAGCTAGCATGACATGTTTTATTGTATTATAGACATTATCAATTAATGGAACTGTTATTTGAGATTGTGCTTTGCTCCTTCCTGACTGGAAATATTTTTCCAGACTATGCCTTAGAGGACCGCTGTCCGACACTTATGGTGAGTAGCTGCAGACTTGATAGTAGTTGTGATTCCAGGAGGTCTAGCTGGAAATTACTATTTTTAGTTAGTTCTTTTAACAGTCTATTTGGTACCGGATTTGTCTCCGGCATTTGATGATTCTTGGATATTGTTGAGTTAGAATATTACTTGTGGACTTGTGTTGTGTTTAATTTAGTTTTATTATTTAAAATCTTATCGTGCTGTAATCCTGTGATTGAGTATGTGTTCATCTTATTTGTGTCATCCGTGCCTCCTAATGGAGATTGGATGCTTGCGTGACAGTAGTTAGATAGTATCAAGACCTTGACAGCGTTCTACCGCCGATGCTGCGGCGTAGGCTGGACGTACCGACGCACTCGTGCCCCTAAACCGGGTGCGGGTCGTGACACTCCCTATTTAAGTCTCTCATCACCATTCCCAAGAAACCCTAGCTAGCCCTCACAAATCCCCACAAAGTCAACAAGCCACCACCTTTTTGTGTGCTCGTGTCCGTGTGTCCAGCATCACCGTGTCAGCCGTGTTGGCCTCGGGTCCGACCCTGGGTGTCCCACCATATCCATTCATTTTTCTGTGTCCAGTTATTACAATGTTACAATTTTTGTGTCCGACACCATCTGGACACAACCTCCTCCACTGTACACAGCAAATCCGCCGTGTCCAGCCCGGACAAGAACCCAGACCCTGACACACACAGAACCCTAAACCTAACCTAACCTAGATCCCGTCGTCGCCGACGCCTGGGACCACCGCCGCCGCCGAGATCTCCTTCCGCTGAGAAGAGCCGCCGTCCTCTCCTTCCGCTGAGTCGAGACGCCGGTTGCTCGAACCACCTCCGCCGCCGAGACGAACGTCGACCGAGCACCCGTCGTCGAGCTCCGCCGCCGCCGCCGCCGCCTCCTTGAACAGAGCGCCCGCCGCTCTCGAGTCGACCGCCGCCTGGAACCGAGCACCCCTCGTCGAGCCGTCGACCGTCGCCGCTGTAGATCCAGCCGCCGCCGCCTCAGATCCATCGAGCAGCCGCCGCCGAGTTCGACGCCGTCGCTTCAGGACCGCCGCCGACGCCCTGCCCGGCCCGACCTCGCCGGAAAACCCTCCCCAAATCGTGAGCCCTTCTCTCCCTGTCCCTCTTCCCCTTTTTGTTTCTGTTCTGTGTAATAGTTTAGTAATTAGATTAGTTCATAATTAGTATTTAATTAGTTTAATTATATAATTAGAATAGTTAATTAGTTCTTAATCATTTAGTTAAGTTATATATAATTAGTTAATTAATTAATTATTTAATTAATTTATATTAGTTTAGTTTAGTTAATTATTTTCTTAATCAGTAATTAAAGTATTAATTAGTGAGTTAAAATGTAATTGGCTATATAATAATTAGTTTAATATAATTAGTTAGTTAATGTTTAATGAGTTGGTTAATAATGTAAAAGTTAATTGAATTTTATAATTAGTTTAGTTAATTAATGTAATTGATTTAGTAAATAAATGTAATTAAGTTTAGTTGATAATTGCATATAATTAGTTTAGTAATTTCCTATAATAAGTTGGTAATATATATATATATACATATTAGTTTTATTGTTTATAATTTAGGTATTTATTATGTGTATAATTTAGTTATGTAATAAATATAAGGATTTTGGTTGTGTGAACAAAAATAATAATTTTTGGGTTATATTATTATTTAAGAGATAATTTCAATAATAAAACTTAGTTCAAAAATTATTTATTTGGGGCTGGTGACCAATTTTACTATAGATATAAACATATATGTTGGCTTTTACAAATTCTAGATTTTTATAAATAAACTTTTAATTGTTCAAAATCTAATTTCGAAATGATTTTTCATAAGTTAAGGGTTACCTTAATAACTGTCACGACCCGCACCCGGTTTAAGGGCACGAGTGCGTGGGTACGTCCAGCCTACGCCGCAGCATCGGCGGTAGAACGCTGTCTAGGTCAAGTACTATCTAAATAATCTCACACTAGTATCCAACTCCATAAGGAGACACGGATAACACTATAAAGATGAACAACTTGGGTCATCTAGTAGGGATACGTATATAAATACACATATTACTAATTATCATTAATACTTACAATATATATATATGCACCAATTTAAGTGTGTTTACAATATATATATATATTTCTTTTAAATACATATTTGATTTATACTAGTTGAACATTATATATGTATACTCATACATATGCTAAAATACATTTTAAAATATATATATGTATTTTGTCAATGTTATTATTAAAATATACTAATACTAGTACATCACATTAAATACATATACAATACATTAATTGTATGTACAAGATATATATATATATATATATATATATATACATTTATACTAATCATACATATTTGAAAATATTTTAAGTACATATATATATACATACAATATATACATATACTAAACATTTTATATTTTTATACCAAAATACGTATATATATCATATATGTGCAAAAGTACATTTTAGAATATACCTATACATATTGTCAACATCATTCTTAACATACTAATATTAATTCACCAAATTAATTTTATACCATACAAAATACCCAAATATACATACATATACAACTAATTATACATGCTTAATTATACAATTTTTATTAATAAAAATAAATAATATCCCTATTCATATTTTAAATACATACCTACACCAATATGAAAATATAAATCTACATATATATATTTATGCCAAAATACGGTTATATATATATATATACAAATTTTTATAATAAAAAACCCTTATATATAATACATAATTAAATTTACACATACTAAAACTAATTTCATACATTAAAACAATAAAACTAATTATGTTGTATTTACTAAACTAGTTACATGAATTTACTAAGCTAATTATATGAATTTACTAGACTAATACATATTAATATAACCAAATTATATAAAATAACCAATTTACATATTAATATAAACTAATTATATTAATATAACCAAATTACATAAACCAATTACATTAGTTAAACTAATTATATAAAATAACTAATTATATATACTAAACTGATTTTATAATTTAATTAAACTAATTGATTACTAATTAACCACTGATTAATAATTAACTAAACTAATTTAATTAATTAATTAACTAACTAATCATATTTAACTAAACTAATTAAATGTATAACTAATTAACTAATGCAAATTAACTATTCTAATTATTAATTACTAATCTAATATAATTAACAACAAATAAATTTACTAATTAAAACTAACTATAGCTAATTTAGTTAACTCCTCCAGTACAAACCGAGGAAGGGAAGAGGGAAAGGGGGAAAGGGGACTCACGGAGGGATTCCGGCGTCGTCGGGCCGGGGCTCGCCGGGGTCGGCGCTGGTCAGGCGTCGGCGAGGTCGACGTTCGACTCGGGACGGCGGATCTGTTCGGCGGCGGTGTTCGAGGAACCGGCAGTCAGCGGTGGCGTCGGCTCCAGCGGTGGCGTGGGACTCGAGAGCGGCGGGTCTGTTCCAGCGGCGGCGCTCGGCTTCCGCGGCGGTGCTCGACTCAGCGGCCAACGACGGCGGCAGGTACTCGATCTCGGCGGAGGGGATCCGCGACGGCGTCTGGTCGGCTCGAGGCGGCGCTCTGCCCGAGGGGCGGGCGCTCTGTCCGAGGAGGCGGGTCTCCGAGGCGACGGTGGTGACTGGTTCCAGCGGCGGTGGCGTGGGACTCGGTGGCTAGATCTAGGGTTAGGGTTCTGTGTGTCAGGGGGTCGTGTCCGGGTCTGCTGGACACAGGGATGATGCTCTGTGGGCGTGTCCGGGTGTTGGACACGGGGTGGGTGTTTGCTGTGGTGTGGGGGTTGTGTCCGGGTGTATCGGACACGGAAATCAGGTTATAAAGTTGTAACCGGACACAAGAAATAAATGGATACGGTGGGACACCCGGGGTCGGACCCGAGGCCATCACGGCTGACACGGTGATGCTGGACACACGGACACGAGCACACAAAAATGGTGGTGGCTGTGGCTTTGGGAATTGTGAGGGCTAGCTAGGGTTTCTAGAGAGTTGTGATGAGGGACTTAAATAGGGAAAGAGTTGTGGGCTAACGGGTGCGGGTTGGCCCAAAATAATGAATGGCCCAGAATAAATATTTAAATGGGTTTTTCATGTGGAAAAATGGGATGTGAATGGGAGACGGTAAACTGGTAAGAAAATAATTTAAGAAAAATGTTTTAAGAGGCTTCCAAGGCTAACTGATTTCCGATTTAGCTACTAATTAAACCCATATTGTAAAATCTTAGAAAATATGTAATTTACTTATTTTACTAATCCAATGGATATTAAAAATTATTATGGAAACAACTAGTCCTTTAAATAATTTTATCAAACAATGATTTTATGATTTCAAGCCAAAAATATTCGAACTAGAGAAATATATATCATCATTATTTATTTATTTATTTATTTTGTAATACATCGACATTTAGGAAAAATGATTTTTATACCAGATTATAAATTACCTTCTGAAACCAAACATTATTCAAAATCTAATACTAGAATTTCAAGGAATATATTTCATAAATTGGTATTTAAAATAAATTAAAAATCTAATCATTTTGGAAATTTGGAAATCGGAGGTTACAAGTCTACCCACCTTAGAAAAATTTCGTCCTCGAAATTTAGGATTCTCAATAATTGCCTTTACTCATCATATTATTTCTATCAAAAATTAAATTTCAAACCAATTAATCATGAAGTAATTCCATATTGCTATTTCACAACCTTTCAAAATCATATTCCGAAAAATCTTCAAGTTTAAAAATCAAATCCAAATTTTTATCATAATCTCCTCCAAAATTTAAGTTCGTATCTAATTACTCAAGGATTTTAATATCCAATCCTCCAATTGAATTCCAATCAATGTCTATTTATAACATTTTAAAAATCTGTATCCCAAATTAAATTTTAAACACTAATCCATCATTCATCTTACTCCTCTAACCCAAATACAATTGATGCTTATTCAAATATAATCCCCCTCCCGAGAATAGAATTTGACACTATTCCATTAACGATTTATTTCCTGATTTTCTTTTCTTTTTCCCTTTTTTTTTTCCTCAAATACTCAACGATGCGATACTTTCAGAATCTTCAATGCAACATCCATAATATAAACTATAAAATTTCTATCTTGCAATCAAATAGAAAAATGATAATCTCTCAAATTTTCTCAAATTTTATTAATCACTTTAATAATATCAAGATTTTCCTAAAATTAATAAATCCTCAATTTTGTCCTGTAAATTTCTTAATTCTCTATTTAAGTTAATGTTTGTCCTCGAATTTCAATCATACCTCGATTTTCATAAAATCAATGATCCATCAACTCCGTTATAACAATCCCCTAAATTCTTTATTTAAATTAATGCTCATCCATAATTTAATCATCTTGTCTATTTTTGTCGGTCATACCCTTGTCATAGATCCTTGCTATGGTCAAAACCCAAATGATCATGGTTTAAGAAAATTCTACTTACATCCATGCAATTTAAGAAATATATAGGTCATGTGTCTTATCATGGTATTTCAGTTTCTGTTAAGGTGTACTACTAGCTAAGTTCTAACAAGAAAATCACGAATATAAACCACGTTACTAGGGAATCAATCAATCAAAAGACGAAAAAGAACATTAGGAAAGAAAAGAAAGAACCTGCTAACATATTACTTGCGGTATCTGCTATCAACCACTTAACTCTAGCACATTCACTAACAAATTCCTATTCATGTACACTGGTACCCATATCAACTAATCATATATTAATATTCATATCTCTCATCTACCAAAAATTAATCCTCAAAATAATCGTCAAGGTTTAACTTCCCGATCAACTTAAAATAAAATGCATATACCTCCTCAAAATCAGATACTTCACATCGAAATAAAATTTAATCACTTCTAAAATCTTTGTAGCCTTAACTATGTTTATTGAATCAAATTTAAATCCTCAATATTTTAACAACATAGAATCTCAACTCCTTGAAATTCTGAAAATTTAAAATTTATTTCCACCTTTTAATTTATAACTCCTGAATGTACATATTAGTGCTCACGGTCTCTGATACTCAAGGTGCACTCAATATCTCTATCGTCTAGAACTGTGTACTAAATTTGTACTGCCCGAATCACTTGCACTATTACCTCCAATGATCAAAGTTACCATCAACTGTGTTTTCTTTCATAATTTCAATTTATGTCAACTGGTATATCATCTAATTATCATCACACCGAGTGCTTACTGTTACTAGCACCATTTTCAATAATCCTTGATATAGAATCATCGGCACTCTTGGTATTATATCACTAGCTGCATTAATGGATTATCTCATCAAGCTCATTAGACTCATGATCACCTGTATCCTCTATAACACTCATGTTTCTTTACTCTCATGGGTATGTGTATGGTTCCTCATCTCGATGGTTGTATATGTATTTCCTTCAATCCTTTAAAGCCTATTAAACTAATCCGTGATACGCTTCATAACTTCCATTACTAATCCTGATATTTCTCTACTTATGACATCTCATTAAACCCTTTATACATATATATTTCTTTACCTTTAACATTTCCGATATCAATCATCCAATTGGACATCATGCTCCATAAATCCTTAACACAATTCCCGGATACTTAATCGTTTACATAGATCACTCAATTACATAATCATGATTATCCAGGACGGGTAATTGGCTCTGATACTAACTCTGAGAACTATCACTGATACTCTATACTCTCCTTAACTCTCAGTCTCTAATGATACTACTCCTAGAATCATTGGTACAAGGTACTATACTAAGGGCTAACTCTAGATTAAAGCCTACTGCTCACATGTCCAACTAAGAAACACTTACAACTCACTAGCAACACAGTCAATACTAATACAAGACACAACAAAATTACAAGCCACTAATTATCATACTTAACGAGAAATCCTCAAGGAATAGGAGCTCAAAGACTGAATTGAGGACAGAAGGTATCTTTACTGCTAGTAAAGAAAGAAGCGGTGGAACAAAGTCCTGGAATAACATAAATAGATAAGTCTTGAGATGATATTTTAAGAACCAATTTAGGATACAACCTGATAATCATACACGTCTGTCTGAAATCATGACACTCAGAATCCTCGCCACGCCAGTAAGCATAGATGCGATAAACGATAGGTTTCGTAACTAAGGTATGCACTCTATAATTATGTCGTCTAGAATCTTCGCCACGCCAACCGGTATGGCTGCGAAAGACTCTAAGCTTCATAACTATAGTATGTACATCCAAGTCAGGTTCCTACGTTCTCGTCACCACAGCTAATATGGCTGCGATAAATTCTAGGTTCCATAACCAAAGTAGACGTTTTACCTTCCTCACTGTCCTCATCAATATATGTCATCAGATGATACCATAAATCCTAGTCCGTAAAAATTTATCTCAATTTGAAATCAACTCAACAATGATTTAAAGTTAACAACTGGTCAACAAGAATCAAACTCAATAATGATACCAAGATTTTAATTTAAAAACTGCTCAACAAGAATCAAGTTCAGTAACAACAAGCGAGAGCGGGCGGAAACAAGGAAAAGTTAAATTGGAAATTTTAACAAGATTCTCAAGGGGTCGTCCCAGGAATCTCTCAAGAGTTTGTGATTGAGTATCCTCTCTCATCCTAGTATCCTATGTCCTATATTCTATAGCAGGTACGCAGTAGTACAACTAAGATGATGCACTACCACGACATCGCACAACTTGCGAAGTCTGACCTGCATGGGCCACCACTAAAAACGTGTCACGACCCGCACCCGGTTTAGGGGCACGAGTTCGTGGGTACGTCCAGCCTACGCCGCAGCATCGGCGGTAGAACGCTGTCTAGGTCAAGTACTATCTAAATAATCTCACACTAGTATCCAACTCCATAAGGAGACACGGATAACACTATAAAGATGAACAACATACTCAATCACAATTACAGCACGATAAGAATTTGAAGAACAAAAGAGTACAACACAAGACTAATGATAAAACAATCATACCTGTAATCAGTAACAACCAATCTCCAAGTGTCAGAACAAGTCCACTAAGGTCACAGTCTGGAAAAATATTTTCCAGTCAGGAAGGAGCAAAGTACATCTCTAAATAGCAGTTCTATATAAATGACATAAACTATGTAGCAGTTCTAGATGGAAACATACCAGATGCATGTATAGGTACGAGAATGTACAAGAAAAGAAATATACTGGAAATACTGTAAGTAAATGCAGGAAGAAAAACAATATGTCAATGAGCAAGAAACCTATGACTAAGTGTGTGAGTACTAGCTTTAACATGTGATCGGCTTGGGACTAGTAAACTCATTACATGGGTTAGTAGGGCTAACCGATGTAACAGTGAGGAGGCATGTAAACTCATTACATGGGTTAGTAGGGCTAACCGATGTAACAGTGAGGAGACATATAAATGGTCAGGCCGCACCCGACGTGAGATGTGGGGTGAGCTATGGTGCATATAAAGTTGGGTATGATCACATATCTACACTAAAGTACTCCCCAAACCCCCGACTGGTATAGTAGATCCAATCATGGTACGCTATGGCACAGGATTCCCTAGGAAGGTAGCAAATCTCCCCGGGAATCAGTGTCTGTACATGCACAAGATAACAAGGGAAACAAGTCTTGTACAAGCTACACCATGAATAAGGAATAATATCTCATGACGAGATCCGTGTATACCAATCCGTGTAACCAACGTGTCAAGAACATGGATATTTACACTAGATACAGTGAACATAGGAGATATCATAAATTAGAAACTAATCAGAGAATGTACTCGCCTTGGGTCCTTAGCTGGTAAAACCAATGTCCTGTTCCAGAGTACCGTCTGGAGGAACCAACAGTCCTAAAAATATTTCAAATACAACATTGGCATCAGATGCTATACTACACACACAAATACATGAACTCAGGGCTCTGCCAGGTATGGCACTAGTCAACTAGGGTCATCTAGTAGGGATACGTATATAAATACACATATTACTAATTATCATTAATACTTACAATATATATATATGCACCAATTTAAGTGTGTTTACAATATATATATATATATTTCTTTTAAATACATATTTGATTTATACTAGTTGAACATTATATATGTATACTCATACATATGCTAAAATACATTTTAAAATATATATATGTATTTTGTCATTGTTATTATTAAAATATACTAATACTAGTACATCACATTAAATACATATACAATACATTAATTGTATGTACAAGATATATATATATATATATATATATATATACATTTATACTAATCATACATATTTGAAAATATTTTAAGTACATATATATATACATACAATATATACATATACTAAACATTTTATATTTTTATACCAAAATACGTATATATATCATATATGTGCAAAAGTACATTTTAGAATATACCTATACATATTGTCAACATCATTCTTAACATACTAATATTAATTCACCAAATTAATTTTATACCATACAAAATACCCAAATATACATACATATACAACTAATTATACATGCTTAATTATACAATTTTTATTAATAAAAATAAATAATATCCCTATTCATATTTTAAATACATACCTACACCAATATGAAAATATAAATCTACATATATATATTTATGCCAAAATACGGTTATATATATATATATACAAATTTTCATAATAAAAAACCCTTATATATAATACATAATTAAATTTACACATACTAAAACTAATTTCATACATTAAAACAATAAAACTAATTATGTTGTATTTACTAAACTAGTTACATGAATTTACTAAGCTAATTATATGAATTTACTAGACTAATACATATTAATATAACCAAATTATATAAAATAACCAATTTACATATTAGTATAAACTAATTATATTAATATAACCAAATTACATAAACCAATTACATTAGTTAAACTAATTATATAAAATAACTAATTATATATACTAAACTGATTTTATAATTTAATTAAACTAATTGATTACTAATTAACCACTGATTAATAATTAACTAAACTAATTTAATTAATTAATTAACTAACTAATCATATTTAACTAAACTAATTAAATGTATAACTAATTAACTAATGCAAATTAACTATTCTAATTATTAATTACTAATCTAATATAATTAACAACAAATAAATTTACTAATTAAAACTAACTATAGCTAATTTAGTTAACTCCTCCAGTACAAACCGAGGAAGGGAAGAGGGAAAGGGGGAAAGGGGACTCACGGAGGGATTCCGGCGTCGTCGGGCCGGGGCTCGCCGGGGTCGGCGCTGGTCAGGCGTCGGCGAGGTCGACGTTCGACTCGGGGTGGCGGATCTGTTCGGCGGCGGTGTTCGAGGAACCGGCAGTCAGCGGTGGCGTCGGCTCCAGCGGTGGCGTGGGACTCGAGAGCGGCGGGTCTGTTCCAGCGGCGGCGCTCGGCTTCCGCGGCGGTGCTCGACTCAGCGGCCAACGACGGCGGCAGGTACTCGATCTCGGCGGAGGGGATCCGCGGCGGCGTCTGGTCGGCTCGAGGCGGCGCTCTGCCCGAGGGGCGGGCGCTCTGTCCGAGGAGGCGGGTCTCCGAGGCGACGGCGATGACTGGTTCCAGCAGCGGTGGCGTGGGACTCGGTGGCTAGATCTAGGGTTAGGGTTCTGTGTGTCAGGGGGTCGTGTCCGGGTCTGCCGGACACAGGGATGATGCTCTGTGGGCGTGTCCGGGTGTTGGACACGGGGTGGGTATTTGCTGTGGTGTGGGGGTTGTGTCCGGGTGTGTCGGACACGGAAATCAGGTTGTAAAGTTGTAACCGGACACAAGAAATAAATGGATACGGTGGGACACCCGGGGTCGGACCCGAGGCCATCACGGCTGACACGGTGATGCTGGACACACGGACACGAGCACACAAAAATGGTGGTGGCTGTGGCTTTGGGAATTGTGAGGGCTAGCTAGGGTTTCTAGGGAGTTGTGATGAGGGACTTAAATAGGGAAAGAGTTGTGGGCTAACGGGTGCGGGTTGGCCCAAAATAATGAATGGCCCAGAATAAATATTTAAATGGGTTTTTCATGTGGAAAAATGGGATGTGAATGGGAGACGGTAAACTGGTAAATTTAATAGAAAATAATTTAAGAAAAATGTTTTAAGAGGCTTCCAAGGCTAACTGATTTCCGATTTAGCTACTAATTAAACCCATATTGCAAAATCTTAGAAAATATGTAATTTACTTATTTTACTAATCCAATGGATATTAAAAATTATTATGGAAACAACTAGTCCTTTAAATAATTTTATCAAACAATGATTTTATGATTTCAAGCCAAAAATATTCGAACTAGAGAAATATATATCATCATTATTTATTTATTTATTTATTTTGTAATACATCGACATTTAGGAAAAATGATTTTTATACAAGATTATAAATTACCTTCTGAAACCAAACATTATTCAAAATCTAATACTAGAATTTCAAGGAATATATTTCATAAATTGGTATTTAAAATAAATTAAAAATCTAATCATTTTGGAAATTTGGAAATCGGAGGTTACAATAACAAACAAACGACCCTTAGTCTGGTATCCTTATCTCGGTTTTCGTGCCGAACTCCGATCTTGGACTTCTTTATGTAGTTTTTAGCTATTTGGACTGCTCCGGACTCAGTGGAACTAACTGCTACTTCATTTGGGATCACCTTGAGAAGTGTGGCATTATGTACATTCTTCGATTGTTAATATACATATATAAATATTTGATTGATATATATATATACAAATATGTATTTTGGTATAAAAAAAAAAATATATTTATATACATCTATTTAGTGTATGTATTATATACGTATTTTGTACAAATTACTGATAGGCTTAGATATATATATATATATATTGTAAATACATTTAAATTGGTGCATGTATATATATTGTAAGTATTAATGATAATTAATAATATGTGTATTTATATACGTATCCCTACTAGATGACCCTAGTTGACTAGTGCCATACCTGGCAGAGCCCCTGAGTTCATGTATTGTGATGTGTTAGTGTAGCGCCTGATGCAAATATTGTATTTGATATATTTTTAGGACTGTTGGTTCCTCCAGACGATACTCTGGGACAGGACATTGACATTACCAGCTAAGGACCCAAGGCGAGTATATTCTCTGATTAGTTTCTAATTTATGATATCTCCTATGTTCACTGTATCTAGTGTAAATATCCATGTTCTTGACACGTTGGTTTCACTGATTGGTATACACGGATCTCGTCATGAGATGTTATTCCTTATTCATGGTGTAGCTTGTACAAGACTTGTTTCCTTGATATCTTGTGCATGTACAGACACTGATTTCCGGGGAGATTTGCTACCTTCCTAGGGAATCCTGTGCCATAGCGTACCATGATTGGATCTACTATACCAGTCGGGAGTTTGGGGAGTACTTTAGTGTAGATATGTGATCATACCCAACTTTATATGCACCATAGCTCACCCCACATCTCACGTCGGGTGCGGCCTGACCATTTACATGCTCCATAGCTGTTACGTGTGATTAGCCTGACCTCTACATGCATCATAGTTAACCAACGGTTAGCCTGACTTTATATGAACCATAGCTAATCATATGTAACCAGCCTGATCAAGTTCCCAAGCCGATCACATATTAAAGCTAGTACTCACACACTTAGTCATAGGATTCTTGCTCTTTGACATATTATTTCTTTCCTGCATTTACTTACAGTATTTCCAGTATTTTTTTTATTGTATATTTCTCGTACCTATACATGCATCTGGTATGTTTCCATCTAGAACTGCTACATAGTTTATGTCATTTATATAGAACTGCTATTTAGAGATGTACTTTGCTCCTTCCTGACTGGAAAATATTTTTCCAGACTGTGACCTTAGTAGACTGGTTTCCGACACACTTGGGGATTGGAAGTTAATGATTGCAGGTATGATTATTTTGGTCGTTAGACTCGTCTTGTATTTCTTGCTTGCCTTGATATCTCATCGTGCTCTATTTTCTGTGATTGAGTATTTCTAGATTTATTTTATGTTATCTACGTCTCCTTATGGAGTTGGATACTAGCGTGAGATTGTTTCGATAGTACCTGACCTAGACAGCGTTCTACCGCCGATGCTGCGGCGTAGGCTGGACGTACCCACGCTCTCGTGCCCCTAAATCGGGTGCGGGTCGTGACAAGAATAACGAGTGTTATAATATCCTTCCATGCTCCATCATGAGATATACGAGGGGTAACAAAGCCTACACAAGAAAAATATATGATATCAGCATACAAAGACAACGTTGACGTCTATTCGACTTAGCCTAGTCGGCACATGAGGTATCTTTCATGCGGCAGAACCATGGTGACACATGTCCGGGTAGAAGATCCATCCATGCGATAGAGTCATGGTTGTCGCATGTCCAGGTCGAGCCTTTATTTATGCGGCAATATCTTAGTTTCCGCAAGATGATTTCCCATCCATGCGAGAGACTAATGAAGAAAGCCTGCACATGTTCGTGATGATCTCCCATCCATGCGGCAAGGCTGTGTAAAAAGTCTGCGCGTATTCTAGACAATTTCTCGTCTACACTTGTCACTACCACATTCCAGAATAGGGGTATTTTCGTCTTTTATTTATTTAATTTAATGAGTTAATATATTGCATAATATTTATATATTATTTATAGTGTTCTTTAAATGCATGAGTTAGTGGACTGGACCTAGAAACCAACTAGATGAGCCCCTGACCAAACTATCAGACTATGGACATTAATTAGCAATTTTAGGATTTAATATAAGGGATTATATTTAATTCCAAATAAATCTAACTTTACATCTTTGTGTATTCCAATCAAAACTGGAGACACAACCTCGACCCATTATGTGCAACCCAAATTATGCTAATATTCTATTATGAGTCTTCTACATTCATAACACTTGTATTCCACCTAATTTTAACCCTATGTACTTCCAATTAATTTTAGAACACCATTTACATTAATTTTAATTAAATTGGTGTAAGGACCCAACTTGACCTAAAACTACACCCAATACCAAACCAAACTCCCACTCACACCCTCAAGACTCATACTAAGTACCAAACACCATTTTCATCCACTACATCACCCCAAATATGTTGTTTTCCCTCATTTAATCCAAAAACCCCACTTTGTGCAATTTTCCAATTGTTGGGGACTTTTATGCAAAATTATATTGAGGTATCCATTTTTCCTTAGGCACAACACATAAAGAAATGCCATTTTTCTTTATTGACCGGGCATGTGAATTTTCTCCATGATTTTGGAGTTTGCAACACTCAATATACTTCCCCCTCATCAAATCCTAGCCATCCATTTCAAATAAAACCATCCTAGCCCTTTAACAATTATACATGTAGAAAGAAACCCAATCCCAAGGAGGGGTTGACCGGCCCAACTCCCTAGTCAACATCAAAGCCTACTTTTTCTACACACATATATACAAATTTTCTTTATTAGTTTTCTTCAACCATCACCAATATCAACCTTAGCCGAATACATAACCCCCTCTACTGTTCACGCTGGACTTCCATCCCGTCCATCGACCTCCCTATTTACCCCGACTGCCGACCCCGCTGATCCCAGCCTGAACCGCGACAGTCACCGCCACCATTTACGCCGACAACGCTGTTCCCATCATCCAACAGCCCGATCCCGACTCCGATCGCCTGAACTTCACCGCCACCGACGAAATCTACCCCACATACCTCATCTCCACGTCGACGTTGCATCACCTGACGCCATCCTCGCCGGATCTCGACTTGTTCCTGACCGCCACCAACTTCCGATCATCATCACCACCGCCAGCACGACCTCGCCTGAGTTCTCCCTGATCGCCTGAGCACGTCGGACAATAGCAACAGCAGGAGCAGCCGATCCCACTCCGTGACGCAACCGAGCACCACCTCGACGTCGAATACACCTCTCGTTCACGTGCACGCAGGTTCGGTTTATTTCCTTTTATGTTGTATGCATGTACGCATGTAGGAATAGTGTTAGGATTTAGCGTGTTGCTTCATGATAATTTTGCTAGATGTTCATTGCTAGACTATGTAATTAAACCTAAAATTAGTTTTGTGTGTGTGTATGCATGTAATATTAGTTGATATATATATATATATATATATATATATATATATATATATATATATATATATATATATATATATGAAATCAATTGCTAGTACTAAGTTATGACTGTAATATATATATTGTACGACCCTAGGTTAACTGAGGATACCCCGTAGTTGCATATGACCATAAGTGTTAATTATGGATATTCCATATTTATATTGACTGGATGATCCTGAATATTTATGAGTTGACTGCCTTGTGTACACTAACATACTGGCTAGACATGTGTTAGTATTTAACTGTCTAATTTTGCACAGCATTTGAAGACGTGACACCGTGCAGTTAGACGCACATTCGACCCTGCTATTTGACCAGTGACACCCCTAGCATGGTCTCTGAGTTCAGCGTATTTATGATTGTGGGTATGCTAGTGTAACGACTTATGCTATATTATTATTAAATGATTTCTATAGGACTGTTAGATTATTCAGACAAGACTTCAGAAATAGGACATTGGTATTGCCAGCAGAGGACCATAGGCGAGTATATTCTCTTACAGTTTTTATTATGTTGATTATCTGTATGATTCTAGTTGTATAGCGTACATGATTCTGACACTATGTATACACTAGTTGCCATCATCGAGACTGGTCACGAGGAGCCGTGATTGGAATCCATCGTGCTAGATGGGGATGGGGAGATATTAGTAGATTATGTGATCATACCCAACTCTACATGAATCATAGCTCACCCACACCTCACGTCGGTGCAGCCTGACCATTACATACCTAATAGCCTGTTATGTATGATTGGCCTGGCAATTGCTTGCATCATAGCTAACTGGATGGTTAGCATGACCTTATATGAATCATAGCTAATTATACATAGCAAGCCTGATCAGTCCCAAGTCGATCACATGATTTGTTGATGTTTCACACACTTAGCTAGATAGTCTATACATGTATTTCTAGTTTCTTGATCTAAAATTTCCTTATATTCTAGTTATTTTTCTAGTGTTTACTTATATTCTAGTTCATTGTTCTAGCATGCACCTGTATTTCTATTCATTGCTAGTGTACCATTGATGATGACATGTTCTCCAATATTTATATTTCCAGTATTTTATTATCTCCAGTGTTTCTTTTTGCCAGTATTTATATCCATCTTGTATTTCTTTATACTGTATTATAGTTTTTGTCAATATATATGGAATTGATGTTAGTGCTTGTACTTCGCTCCAATCCTGACTAGATATTTTTTCCAGAGGATCTTGAGGATTTTTGTCCTACACATTATGGACCAGGTATAGATGCATACTACATACCAGAGAGCTTAGATGAGTCCATTCCTGTAGAGGAGACACTACCTACAACTATTTAGACAATATTTATTTCATGCATTGAGTTTATGTTGAGACTTATGTTGAGTTTATTGAGGCTTGTGGAGATTATTTATGTTGGATAGCTAGATTGTAATTTATCTCTATTTTGAGACATTGTGTTTTACTTATTTCATTTTTTCTTATCTTTTATCGTGCCATGTATATTTTTATAGTTATTATGATTGAGTATATATTATGAACTGTTGAGAGATGTTTATATTATGGTCCTCTGTATGAAGTTGATATCATTGATATGTTGTGAGTTATGATAGTATTATAGAGACCTAGACAGTGTTCTACCGCTAATGCTGCGGCATAGGCTAGACGTACCCACGACTCATGCCCATATTTTGGGTGCAGGTCATGACACATTTTTAGTAGTGGCCCATGCAGGTCTAGCATCACAAGTTGTGCGATATCGTGGTAGTGCGACAACTTAGTTATACTACTGCGAGCCTTCGATAGGATATAGGACATAGGATTTAGGATGAGAGTTTGCTCAATCACAACTAGGAAATTCTGATCTTACAATGCTATTCTAAATGATTGCTTCTTTTAGAATTTTACTGTCCTTCCTTGATAATATCATATCTATTACCTTAATTGATTCTTTTTGGTCTGTCTTCAGGATGCCGTCGAAGACTATGTCTTTGAGACTTGGAGCATCAACTTCAGAGAGGTCTGCCACCTCTCGACCTGACAAACAGAGATGGAGTTTCTCCCATATCTCCTGTTCATGTGGGAGTATCTGCAACTTTTGGTGTTCCTCCTCCTCCACCTATTCAGAGGATTGCCCCAGCTGTAACGGACAACCTTCCACCACCAACGACTTCATCTCCCGGAGGTATACCCACTGACGGGGCACAGATGTTCACACTTATCCAAGGCATATTAGAGGCTCAAAGAGTGACAGCAGAAGCTCAGCGTATTCAAGCTGAGTCTAAGAGGGTGTAGGCAGAAGCCCACCAAGAATAGACAGAGCTGATGAGAGAGAGCATGGAGAATGCTCATCAGGTGGCTCTCTAGGCTATGGAGAGATTAGCACAACACCAACAGCATCCTGGCCAGCAGCACCAGAGGTCGGGTACTATAGTAGATTTTAAGAGGATAATGCCTCAAGAGTTCAAAGGCACCGAGGGGATACTCTACGCTGACGAATGGCTAGAGGACATAGAAAGGAACTTGCGCTTGGCGCAGATTTCAGAGATACTTCAGATCGAGACCGCTGGCAGTCAGATATTTGACATCGCGCTGACATGGTATCGTACGGAGACGAGACTCACTAACGGAGGACTTAATTGGGAGGACTTCAAGGAGCTCTTCAAGGAGAAGTTCTTTCCTGACGTAGCTTTGGGAGCATTGGAAAGTTAGTTCCATGACTTGGTCCAAGGAAGCATGTCAGTTGACGAATACGTCGCAGAGTTTTGCCGGTTAAGTCGATTCGCGCCATCGATGATTCGAGACCCAGGAGACAGAACCCAAAAATTCAGGAAGAGATTGAATAGAGAGATTAAGTCTCGTACTTTGGGACGACGCACTACTATATTTGAGGGTATTCTGATGGATGCCCAGATTGCTGAAGATGACTTGAACCTCAGGCCCAAGAGAGGATGCGAAACTTTTGGTGGAACATATGGTAACTCAGGATCGACCAAGCGCCCACACTTTCAACAACAACAGAGACCGTACCAGCAGCAGCATCAGCAGCACCAGGCACCAGTTCGAGGAGACACCCAGCAGCAGCAGCCACAGAGGCAGAATCAGCCCGTTACCCAGTGTGGGTATTACGGGAAGATAGGACATACTAGAGAAAATTGCCAGAAGAGGTTGGGTATATGCTTGCCCTGTGGATCATCAGAATATCAGTTTAGGGACTGCCCATCTATTCAGACTCGTCAGGGTGGAGCAACCGCTTAGAGAGGACCAGCCAGAGTACCTACTATACCAGGAGGCCAGCAGAAGGTACCTCCACTTCCACCACAGATATGGAGGTTTGCTCAGCACCAGTAGTAGCAGAGAGGAGCACCATAGGGACGCGCATATGCCATGATGATTGAGGAGGCCGAGCCAGCTGGAGGCATGATTTCAGGTTCAGTTTCTCTCGATTTTATTTTAGCACTTGCATTATTTGATTCTGGCGCTTCCCATAGTTTCGTATCTGTATCTTATGCTCTTAAGCATCATTTAGAGACAAAACCATTAGATAGGACTTGCAAGATCACGACTGGAGGAGGCATTATCCTAGTCCATGATTATTGCAAGGATCGGAGAGTATTATTAGGAGGCCGAGAGTTGAGCGTGAGTTTACTCGTCATGCCACTTCCAGGATACTATATTATATTCGGAATGGACTGGTTGAGTAGACACCATGATACTATAGATTGTCACGAAGGCAGAGTACTATTTTGACCAACAAGAGAGCCAGAGTTTGAGGTTTCCAGAGGAGCAACGAAGCAGAACAGAGGCACTTTTTATGGAGCTAGGAAAGAAGAAGAGGAGTTACCACATCCTCTGATAGCGGAGTTCCTGGATGAATTTCCAGAGGAGTTGCCATGCTTGCCGCCGGACAGAGATGTTAAATTCTCTATATACTTGGTACCAGGAGCATATCCTATTTCATAACACGTCTATTGAGTCAACAATAGCGAACTGGCAAAACTGAAGAAGCAAGTTGAGGAGCTGTAGGACAAAGGCTTCATTATATCTAGTTCATCACCATGGGGAGCTCTGGTATTGTTCGTACCGAAGAAGGATGGCACGGTACGCATGTGTATCAATTATAGAGTGTTTCGGATAATAAATGAAAAAGATAATATGTGGAAAATGAGGTCTTATACGAAAACCCGTCCTTCTTTTATGTTTACAAACAAGATTGTACAATTTAATCCTATACGAGGATGACTAAGTACAATTTACTTAATCTGGGTAAATATTGCTATAAGTGTCTGATCTGCAGTCGATCACTTTAGCCCTTGGACCACATAATGTTGAAGAAGTGTCGTGGAAGACAGAAAGGAGCTTCAAAGGTTGCTAAAGAGGGTGGATGCTCGATGCGAAAGTCGTCGATCCCTTCTTTTTGCCTGAGCTCTGGATTCTCCTCTCTCTCTTGACCTCCAATTTCTTTTCTCTCTTTGACCTTCAATTTTTTTGACCTTTTCCTCTGTTGATAGAGGTCTCTATTTATAGAGTTTTAGTGATAGTGACCACTCAGTCGGTGTAGAAACCGAGTAGTAGAAAGTACAGCACCCTTTTACATGATGGTTTAAAATAACCAATGCCTGCGTATAGATAACCTTTTGAGTGAGCATGTGACACGTGTCCAACTAAGGGACAAACGCGTATATCTGCTGTGAAGACCACGGCGTAGAAGCCACGTAGGTAGTTATCTCTTGTGTAGAAGAGGTTGGGGTAGAAGCCTATAACTGTGACCATGGCATAGAAGCCAAGTAGGCATAGAAGCCGAGTAGGCATAGAAGCCGAGTGGGCATAGAAGTCGAGCAAGCGTAAAAGCCGAGTGGGCATAGAAGCTGAGCAGGCGTAGAAGCTAAGATGATGTGGACGTTTTAGCCAGAATTACGGCTCTTGGAGATATAATCAAATCTCTTGCATTAAATGCAGAGATCTGCCCCCATCCTGCGCATTAAATGCAGAGGCTTATTTTTAAGATTTGCCATTATTCTATGCATTAAATGCAGATACGCGCCTCAAATTCTGTACGAAGAGTGACTGTTGACGTGGCGGTCTGTTTGCCTTCTGCGGAGCGTAAGAAGCTCATGTCTGCCTATGTAAAACTGGAAAGCGTATTCCCTTATATGCGTAAGAGTAGTTTACGCAAAGGGGATGTCACTAAACGACGGTTCGGTGACATTTAATCAAATCTCCTGCATTAAATTCGGAGATCTGCCATTATCCTGCACATTAAATGCAGAGGCGTGTTTTGAAGGCCTGCCACCCTTCTGTGCATCAAGTGCAGAGACGTGCCTCGGGCATCTGTCAGTATTCGGCGCTTTAAATGCAGAGACGTGCCTCGAGAAACTGTCATCGCTATGCACATTAAATGCAGAGACGTGCCTCGATCCCTGTACGAAGTGCAGCTTTTGATGTGGTAGGCTGTTTGTCTTATGCGGAGAGTAAACTGCTCACATCTGCCTGTGTAAAACTAGCAGCGTATTCCTTTGTATGTGTAAAAGCGGTCTACGTCAAGGAAATGGCAGTAAATGACAGCCTGGGTTGCAGTACCGCGCCATCATTATAGCCGTCGCTTGGGTTATCATGCAGTACTCTTTGTCAGGAGTCCAGACGTCAGGTTTATTGCATGATCTGACAGGTTCATTTCGAAGAATACGAAGCATTTCTTGTATACTTCAATTCTGCATTGAAAGTGGATGAGTTTTACGCCATAAAGGCGATGAAGCACCCAGTTTACGCTGAAGCAGCCTGGATATACTACATTACGCGGATGGTCCTTGAGCCTATATTTTTATGCTGTGCTCAGCGAAAAAGCTCTGTGGTACGTTTGATGGCTCTGAGATCCCCTGTTTATGCTGCCCTGTATCAACATGCTTCGTATAGCTATCCAGCGTATTTTTCATGCTTCTATAAGACCCCATTCAAAGCTTTTAAATTCCTCATAATTTAAAATGCTTTGAATAAAGCATGAACCGTTCCTCGTAACTCGAAATACTCTGAATGAAGCCTGAAACGGTCAAGCCTGACATGTTCTTTCATGGCTGACTTTATGGCAGAGTTATTGGGGATCGGTGATCTCTTCCGCCTATAAAAAGGCTGAGGAGTTTTCCTGTTCTTCCCACACTTCCTTCACCACACAGAGATGATGGCCGAAGTTCGTCGGGTCGATTTAAGGAAGAAGGAGACCATGTTCTTCCAGCATGTAAGGAGCCGAAAAAGGTGACGTCTTCGAGCAAATGTCCTCTGCAACGATGGATCATTGAAGGATATCTTAGACTCTTTTGTTCGGGATAATCAGCAACTTTGTATGGTGGTTCTTCGGGAGAGAGGAAGGGTCATATTTTACCATGCCTCTTGCAAGCGGTACCTTCTCCCATTACCTCCGTGGACGAGAGCAGATAGACTAGCTCTGTCCAGGATTGAGTTGGGTGAAATATCTTAACTCAATCTGTCACGGCGTTAGATGTAGGAAAGCAGATTTACTCTGCTTTTCTTCTGTTGGAGGATGGGTCTATGCCCAATTTTGTATCCTCCTGCCGTTGACCAATATGTCAGTCAGTTTGCGGTTACTGACTGACTGCTGGAGAAGATGGATGAAGAATTTTGCCCATGCGAGAACCTGGCAGAACAGATTCTGGGCGCGATCTTCAGACGACGATGAGGAAGTCCTTTGTAGATGGGATTTCCCTCATATGTAATGATGAAAATGAAGAAAACCTTTTAGACTGGATTTCTCTCATGTAATCATGCTTTTAATTTTAATAAAATCGTCTTTCTTCTTAGCATATGATCATCTTGCCATACTTTGCTGTGAAGTCTGAATATGTGTAGCTTCGACACGTCTGATTCTTTACGCCGACTCTGTTAGAAAGAGTGTTAGGTCCTGTCATGTATTTTACGCATAACTAAGGATGCGCAGAAAGCCACTTTAACAGTCGAGTGTTCAAACTGTCCTGCTGTTAGGAATGAGGAACCGCGTAGAATTTTGAACTGTTACTTCTGATAAACAGAATTCTTGTTCAGACATCCTCTTCAAGAATGATTTCTCAAAAATCCCTTGGAACAGGGCGAGAAATGGCTATCAAACTGAGTCGCCATCTTGAATTTGTAGATGAAATATTCAGACTGGAGTTTGGATAAACTTTGAATCGACCCATAGAGAAGAGTAAATTTTAATGTTAAACTATGTATGCTTCGGTTATTCGAGGCATCTTGAGTCTAAGAAAGAGTATCTTCTGTGTGAACTTCTGCAATTGACCGCCTTGAGAATCGTTCAGATGTACGCGTACTCTGGCCGGCGTATCTTTCATATGTGCGGAAAGTCATAGAGCATAAAATCATAAGTTTGCAGCCTCTGAGCGTAAACTAAATGCCACCGAGCATAAAATCATAGACTTGTAGTTTCTGAGCGTGAAGTCATAGGTTTGTAGCCTCTCGAGCATAAAAGCTACCGAGCATGAGAGCATCCGAGCATAAAACCATAGACTTGTAGCCTTTGAACGTAAAACCGTAGATTTGTAGCCGTCGAGCGTAGAAAGCTCCTTGGCGCAGAACTGTAGATTTGTAGCCTATGAAAAGAAAATCTTCCGAGAGTGAAGTTGTGGATCTGTTGCCTCTGAGCGTAAACTAAACGCCACCAAGCGTGAGATCATAGATTTGTAGCTGCTGAGCGTGAAGTCGTAGGTTTGTAGCCTCTCGAGTATAAAAGCTACCGAGCACAAAGGCATCCGGGCGTAAAACCATAGACTATAGCCTGTGAGCGTAAAATCGTAGATCTGTAGCTGTCGAGCATAGAAAGCTCCTTAGCGTGAAAACCAAGAATCTGTTTTGCACGAAAACTTTTCAAATTCGCTGACTGTCCGCCTTCTCTGAGTAATAGGCTGACGTAGCAATCATAACTGAATATTAATTAGGAGATTTGGTTCGGGATTCGAGGAGTCCATTCGAACTCTATATATACCCCAAGTTTCTGAGAGAAAAACTTTTTATCCATCTTCTGCGAAAGAAAGCCGTCGACTGTTCGAGTTCTTCTTCGTTTCTTCTCCAAGATTTCAAAGTTTCCAGTAATGGCCCCGAAACAAGTCCCCTCCACTAAGGGAAAGAAGGTTGATTCTTCTTCTCGTTCTTCTGCTCAAGTGGGAGCGTCTTCGGTTGGGCAAGGCAAACTTCATTCTGAGCGAAGTATCCCGCCGACGAGCAATGCACCCGGCCTTAAAGGTAGAGTTTTTTGGGACGAAAAAGAATGACTGAAAATCCTTCGCACACATTGTACGTGACAGCGCTAGGTCATCTTCTGTGCTGATAGCCTCTTTGAGGAAGATGATGCACAGAGACGTTTCATATTTTATGCCCACATTTCTAATGTGTCAGCGGAAAAAATTCCATATTTTATCAGTCTGGCGTAAAAGCTTTGACTGTCGAAAGTTGGGGTATAACATTTGAGTGTTACACTTCTGGATGAAGATTCTGGCGTAATACCTCAACTTTATCAGTCTGGCGTAAAGCACAGACTGTTATACAGCCAGCCTTGAACTTTACTCTTTAGGAAATGGATTCGAGCGTAATGGTCAAGTTTTTACGGTCTTGGCGTGAAGCACAGACTGTTGATTTTTGGCGTATGCTGCAATATCTGTAACATCTAGTTATAGGAACTGATGTGTTTTTCTTGCACACTTGCAGTTGACTTGCATGTGTCTCTGCTAGCCAATGTGATAGGTTCTGCCGCCGGGATGCTGCACTCCAACTATCTGGAGAATCTGTCATATATGACATTTCCTATCTCCGGGCCCCAGTATCACGAAGGAAGGGAAATTTTGATATCGGCTCAGGGCGAGCAAACGCTACTGAATATGATCAAAGGGGAGCCCCTGACGTACATAGACGGGGACCAGTACCTAAAGCTTGCTTTCCTCTTCGGGGACATGATTGACAAGCAGTCCCAGATGAAGCCCAAGAGAGAACTCTGGGTTTTTCATGCCGGGAACTTGGTTTTGTATCTGTCCAAGATGCCGAGAGACTATCCCATCTCGGCTTTCTTCCATGCTACACATCCCAGGAGGATGTCGTGGACGCTGACTCCTGATCTTCACGGCAGGCCAAGAATGATTTTTTATCTAAAAGGAGCCGACCAGGGGTCGTTTGTCAGCCCCCTTCCAGCAATGTGACGATATTGAGGGGACTATACCGGGGTAGTGTCCCGAGTGAAGACAGCTTAGTAATCCAGCCGGTCCAGTTACCGACCTTCTGCAATGATTTTATGGGGCACGGGGGAGTATACCCTAAGGTGAACCCTCGGTGCGGTGGGTGGATCACCCCTACAAACCTTCGATGGGCTCGCTTAGTTGATTTGGCCCTGAAGCATTTTCAGACCGAGTTGGAGAGCATTGGTCTGTTTGCAGCTGTGAGTGCTACCGGTGTTGGGTTACCTCCTAACCCCAACCAGTTTCTGGCACTAATGGAGCGATATATTTCGTTCACCGGGACTTTTGCCACTCCACTGGGGGAGTTGGGATTGGCCCTCCATGAGATGGCAGAGATCTCGAGACTGCCGATGGGGGATACTCCGTATGAAGAGTATGTTCCTACGAACCGGGAGCTGGGGGATTCAGACTCTCGGGTAGTGGAGGTGTACCAGGAGCTGATGTGCCACTACCTTGCTTGCACCGCTTTTTATGGTAAGCCCTCAGATTTGGCTCACATCAATAAATGGACGTCCTACCTCTTCTTTTATCGGTCCAGGACTGCTAAGCTGGAGAAGGTATTGGAGGGCAAGGACCAGCCTGTGAATCCTCTAAGCGTGCTTAACGTTCAAGTAGTCGACGATCTCATGGTAGACGCTGGGGCTCCGAACTTGATCCTCGACGAAGGGATACGACAGTATCCTGTAGGCACTAAGGCCTATAGTTATTTGAGGCACTGCCGCAGGCCTCTGTCTAGGGAAGCTCAACTGGCTGGCTTCCTCTCCATATGGCTGCACCATTTGGTGGTACCTGGCATCGCATTTGCGGACCGTATTCACCATAACACGGTATGGCCTGCAGTACGTCTGGTGTTCGGGGCAAGACTGGGCTTGCTCCCTGCCATGGTGTGCCCCATTCAAGCTGGCCTGAGGGCCATGACTGACGGGCTGCTCGCCGATGAAACTCGGCATGATAGCTTTCCCAGAGTAGAATTACCATACCTGTATCTGATGGGATGGTTAATTCTTCATAACCCCAGGGTTATGTCTCCCAGCTCCGGTAGTAGTTCGGGGGCTAGTTTCTTGTTAAACTACCAGAAATCTTCCTGGAATGTGACCACGGTTCTAGACTGTCGGCGGGTGCTGGACTTCAGTCACAGCTGGAAGCTCTTCTGCATTGTCCTCTCTGTATATCGCAATCAATCGGGGATTAGGCTTGAGGATTCCGGTAGAGAGAAGACCAATCTATCTCCTGAAGCTTTTAATTGGTTGGTCTGTATTAGACCTTCCTATTTACTGTACATGAGTGAAGACCATTGCTTCTTGGAGCCCTACCTGCCTAGTCGGTTTGCCAAGCAGTTTGGGTATGATCAGTTGTACGTGGGCAACGCCGTCACCAGCTTCCGGTCCAGGGGTGGACTCATTGATGGAGAGAGCGGCTGGCGATACTTCCTCGTGGGTTACACTGGAGCAATTTTTACTGTGTCGGTCATTACACTCTACACGGAGCTGCGCATCCTACACTCGTATGCCCAGTTCTATGTGGCAACGAACACATTCTATCGCGATTTTGATATGAATGGAAGTTTTAGGGTGCCCTCTTCCAAGTCTGGGGGAAGAGTCGAAGTCCCTTCGGTTTCTTCCGACGAGGGTGAGGAGTCCGTCACTCCAGATGAGCCTCTCTTGGCGGTATCGAGGGGTGAAGTACCTCTGCTTGCAGGGCCTTCGGTTTCTTTAATTGGAGATTCCTCGCCTTTTAGAGAGGGAACCTCGACAGTCCTGGCTGGAGGTGCCGAAGAATTCCTGCTGGAGGCTGCTGTCGCTGCTACCGCTTCCGGTAGTGGAACAAGATCGCCTTCGAGGCCGAGTCGAATGAGGATATCTTTATCCGGATCAACATCGGGAGAGACCTTTGCCGTGTCTGTCGGTGCACCCAGCGAGATTCCAGCCGATGAACCTCAGTTGGAATTTGACGAGGACTTGGAAGAGCATTCGCCAGTGTTCGTTACAGCACCCTCTTCTCCATGTATGACAGCTCGCCTAGCATCGCTAAGAAATGATTTGGCTATACTGGCCGGAGATGCGACATATATACCGTCAACTATGGGTAAATGTCGTCTTCACGCCTCTTTTTAGAAAAGTTAACATCATTTCGATACTAACTTTCTTTCATCCTCTTTTCAGGGGAAGACCTCTTCGGGGAGGGCAGTATAGATGCGCCCTTCGGCTCTGTGTCCGGTTCTGGCGGCGATACGGAGGTGGATGATTTTGAAGAGGAAACATCTTCGGGTGCCGGCTCGCCTGTCGACGAGATTCTAATATCTCAAGAGGAGGACGAGCATGTCATTGCGACAATGCCTCCTTTGAGTATGATGGTATCTTCGTCCGGTGTTGGCGCTTCTTCTTTCGTCGCACTAACTGTTGAGGCGACGGCCGTGGCGACATCGTCTGCGGGTTTTTTTGGAGGAGGACTCGCCGATATCGAGGCCACTCCCGGCGTCCATTCGGATCTAGCTGTGCTGATCGAGCAGTACACTGGCATCTTCTACACCACTTTGAAAATGTTAATATCAATGGTGTTGGCGAAGAATCTGAGCTTTGCGTCGCTGAAGAGGTCCTCCCCGTCCGTAATAGTGTCGATCTGAGAATTCGACGACACTGGGATAGCTGATACGCTGGAGGAGATAGTTAATGGTTTGTAGCAACCCATTAACGAATACTTACAGCAAGCTTGAGACAGTGTTGAGATCTTGTCCAGGCTAGGTATGACTCCATGACTGCGCGGCTTGCCGAACAGATGGCAGGCCTAAATAAATCCATCCAGATACATCAGCAGGAGATGGATAATGGAAAAGTCGTCCTGGAAGAGGCCATTGCTCTTCAAACGAAGTACCAGGCCAAGCATGAAGGAAATATAGCGAGGGTCTGTAAGCTAGAAACAAAACTCGCTCAGGCAAAGGAGTAGGCTTCTCAGTCGTCGGAAGCTCTAGTTGTGACGGATGGCCGATTGGGCGTAGCACAACAAAACTTGGCGCGTGCAGGAGTTGCCCGTGCTGGTTTTCTTCGGGCTAGAGCCGAACTGTCGCTCATGAGCAATAATGAGGCACGACTGGAGCGGGCTCGCACTGATGTCTTGGTTTCCTGGACTGAGAAGATGGCCGCAATGGCGCAGCAGCTTCGCGACCTGACCGCTCCCCCAAAATAATGTACGTTTGCTTTTGCTTTTCGATGTACTTTCGCTCCTTTTTGGGAATAATAAAGAGGCTTTCATCTGACTTTGTGGACCCATCATTTTGGAATATAAATGACAGGTTTGGGTGAAAGTGATATCAGAGGTAATATGGACGTGATATACTCTCGGTAAGTTTTAGCAGGATATATCTATTCAGAGGTTATATGGACATGATAGAAATATGCTTTTTAGCTAAAATTTGTACACAAGACACTATCAGAGGTAGTATGGACGTGATAGGTCTTGAAGTTCCAAATTAGTTAAACATATCTATTCAGAGGTTATATGGACATGATAGAATACGATCCAACTAGTTTCGTTTTGGAAGTAGTTTTGTCAGAACGAGGTTTTCGCCATATTCCACTTGAACAGAGAAGGTTAAGCATAGTACCTTTTCAGGAATTTGTAATTGATGGAAGCCATTAACAGGTCTCCATTAGGCTGGGCTAACCTGTAAGCGCCATTTGAGAACGTCGTCTCTATCACATAAGGGCCTTCCCATTTGGGCTGGAATTTGCCCTTACTTCTGTGAGTAAGAATCATCGGCCTTCTTACAGCTAAAACTAGCTCGCCGACTTTGAACACCCTTTCCTTCACTTTTTGATTAAAAGCCTTGGAAATGCATGCTTGGTAGAACGTGATGCGCTGTTGAGCTTGGAAGCGTTTCTCGTCTAATCCTTCTAGCTCTTGAAGCCTTAACAGGTCATTCTTTTCTTGAGTCAACTCATTAGCCACGGCTATCCTGAGTGACAGAATTTGGATCTCGATAGGGAGAACTGCTTCGCTCCCGTAGACTAATGAGAATGGTGTGCAACCTCTTGGTGCCCGTACTGTTGTGTGGTATGCCTAGAGACATTCTCCCAGCTTCTCATTCCAATCCCTTTTGTTCGAAGAAACGAACTTCTTCAAGAGCTTGATAATAGTTTTGTTGAAAGCTTCCGCCAAACTATTAGCAGCAGGATTGTATGCCGTAGAGGCGATATTTTGTATCCAATTTTTATCGCCAAATCGATGAAACGCTGGGCTGATGAATTGAGGCCCATTGTCATAGATTATCCTTCGGGGTATCCCGAAGCAATAAATAACATGATGTTTGATGAAGCTGATCATATTTAATGCCTTTACCTCAGCAAGAGGGATCGCCTCTGCCCATTTGGAGAAGTAATCTGTGATGGCCAGTATGAACCGGTGACCTCTGGAAGAAGACGGGTGAATATGACCAATGATTTCCATACCCCATGCTTCGAAAGGCCAGGACGCAACTGTAGGATATAGATATTTGGGAGGTTGATGGATAAAGTCTGCATGGACCTGACAGGCTCTGCATTGTCTTGTATACTTTATTGCATCTGTGATCATAGTAGGCCAGTAATAGCCTATTTTCCTGATACGATCCTGTAGCTTAGGACCGGGTTGATGCGCTCCGCATACGCCATCATGGGCTTCACGGATAATCCGCTGTGCTTCATCACCAGAGAGACATCATAATAATAGTCTGTCATAAGATCGGCAATATAGACATTATGACGATGCGTCAAAATAGAAGCGTAATGATCGTCTTTTGATGGATACCGCTTCTTTAGGATCTTCTGGCAAGATTTTGTATGCTACAAAATCTATAAAGGGAGCTCTCCAGTCTCTCCTGGGAGGATCTGTGTCCACCGCGTAGCTGCATTCTATGTGAAAGTTATTTTTCACACAGAATAAATTCTGTTAAGAAGGATTACCGAATTCTGCCTTCTTATAGTGGTAGCCAAATCTGCAGCTAGACTAGCTAGGGTATCAGCTTCCAGATTCTGAGATCGAGGTACATGCTCTAGAAAGAATCCTTTGAATGTCATGGCTATCTCGACCGTTGCTTGGTGATAGGGGATGAGGTCTGGATTCTGGACTTTATATATTCCTCTGACTTGATTGACGATCAGCAGAGAATCACCGAAAGCTTCTAGAGATTTGACGCCCAATTCTTTAGCGACTTGGAGGCCGATTAGTAGAGTGTTGTACTCCGCCACATTGTTGGAACAGGGCTCGCTAAGAGAATATGATCGGTAGATGACGAGCTTATCAGGAGTAACCAGGACAATTCCTACTCCTGAGACCACGTTTCCCCTGGGACCAGTTCTGGAGGCACCATCGAAGAACAGTTGCCATGCATCACTTTCCATTGCGGAATTACATTCTGCAACTTCGTCGGGAATGTCCTCGTACAGTTTGGAGGCCTCCGGGATCGGATGAGCAGCTAGGAAGTCGGCCAACGCTTGGCCTTTGACGGACTTCTGGGGGACGTACACCATGTCATATGGTGTTAATAATCATCGCCCAAGTCGCGAGTCGGGAATTAAAAACACTTGGCTTGTTCATCAGTACCCAAAGAGGATTGATCCTGGAGATGACGTGAATGGTTTGGCCTGTGATATAGTGTCGCGTTTTCTGAATAGCAAAAATCAGAGCAAGCATTCTTTCTCCACTAGATTGTACTGGTGTTCGGCTCCCACCATCGTCCTGCTGAGGTAGTAGATAGCCTGCTCGTGACCCATCTTATTTTTTTGTGCTAGAAGAGCTCCTAGAGAATGATCCATCGCTCGAACATACAGCACGAATGGTCTTCCTATGACAGGAGGCACCAGAACTGGCGGACTAGTGAGGTAGCGCTTGATATCACCGAACGCTTGCTGATAGGCTTTATCCCATACGAAGGATACACCTTTCTTCATGAGACGAGAAAATGGCTGACATCTCCCAAAGAGGTTGGATATGAATCTCCGGATATAAGCCAGACGACCTTGAAATCCCCTGAGTTTCCTCAGATTGCGGGGCGGTCGTATTTCTAAGATGGCTTTGACTTTATTAGGGTCCACTTGAATGCCTTTGGCGGTAATGACAAATCCCAGAAATTTGCCACTAGATACCCCCAGAAAGGACTTTGTAGGATTCATTTTGAGTTGATATTGGCGCATCAATTCAAATACCGTCTTCAAGTCTTGGATGTGATTATCCTTGAGGCGGCTTTTGACAGCTACATCGTCCACGTAACACTCCACTGTCTTGCGTAAATGCTCATAGAATATGTTACCCATAGCCCATTGGTACGTAGCCCCGGCATTCTTTAATCCGAAGGGCATGACCGTATAGCAAAATACTCCCAATGGTGTCCGGAAGGCAGTATGATTCTCGTCTTCAGGATGCATCTTGATTTGATTGTATCCTAAAAATTTGTCCATGAAAGACATACGTTCAAAACCGCATGTATTATCAATCATGACGTCTGTGATTGGAAGAGAAATCTCGTCCTTGGGGCAGGCTGCTTTCAGATCTCGGTAATCGATGCAGACTCGTACTTTCCTATTTTTCTTTATGACCGGGACAACATTGGCGACCCAGTTGGGATATTGTTCTTCGTGGATGAAGCCACAGGCTATCAACTTCTTGATTTCAGCTTCAACGGCGTCCATCATATCCGGGCTGAACCGACGTTGGTGCTGCTTCACAGGCTTCGAATCGGGCAATATATTGAGCTTATGAGTAGCCACCTTTGGATCAAGGCCTGGCATATTCTCATAATTCCACGCAAAGACGTCGATATACTCTTTTATCAGCTAGATAACTTCTTCCCTTTCTGCTTCGAAAAGATTGTTACTGATAAATATCGGCTTTGGTAAAAGTTCATCCCCAACGTCAATCTGGATAACTTTGTCTTTAGTGGGCGGTTCTCTCTGCTCGAAGCGAAACTTCCATTGTGTATCCATTTGCTGAGCCCAAGCGTCGCTCTCAAATAGTTCAGATTCTTGTTCGTCTAATTCGAAGGAATCCGTCACTACCATATTTACTGATAATGTTCGCTCGAGAGCATGAGATGAGTCGGAGGGCGCTGAGCCATTTTGAGAGGAGGAAAAGATATCCTCGTTTGACTCAAGAGTTGCGAGGAAGGTGGTATACCCTAACCCAAAACGAGTTCGTTGATATTAGGGATCGCCGTGCAGCGGGATTCGTCTGCCTTTCCGGTAGTTGAGACCCGGTTCCAGCTTCAAGTTATAACCGATATTTTGCATGATCTTCAGAGCTTGTGGGCTGTATCTGTGAACCTGCATTTTATCGGCATCGTCGTTGAAAGAATCCTCTTGCACAGTCGGTTCATTGCGCATGCGGCCGAAGACTATTGAATGCTGACTGCTGCAAGTAGGCGGGACAATAAAGGTAGAATCCTCATGCAGTCTATATGTCGTGGTGATATTGGATGATGATGCCACTTCCCATATATACGGATGATAGGAATCTATAGCTTCCAAGAATTTTTGCGCTATAGGTTCTATATCGTCGTAGGGAGAGGATTCCTGATTTGGAATTTGGGCGTCAATATACTAGAAAGAAGGATGTTTATTATCATCTGAAACTCTGTTCCCGGTTGCGTTTACATCACTCGGCTGCCTGTCGCGCCGGAGGTTGATGACCAAAGATGGAGGCTTCTGGTTCAAAGTGATCACTAGAGGATCACCCCCTTTTCCTGATCTGGTCTCGTTCAGGTGGATAGCCATAGGCTCTATGGCTTTTGGACGAGTAGTCCGTCTTTTCACCTTGATTGATTAAGGTTGCTTGGCAGAGGGTTCTTCTGGCTCCCGGTGGGATTCCTTCTCTGCTTCGGCTGACACCTCTTCCGTGCAGGCTTGAGAGTACAACACGGCATCAGAGTAGTAGGATTCTACTCCTTTGAAAGGGTTCAGGTCAGTAATCTCCGTCTGTACTGTTCCTCGGGCGTCTATATATTTAAAGCATTGGTGTAAAGTTGAAGGAACGATGTTGTGGTCATGGATCCAAGGTCTACCCAGCAGAATGTTGTAGGATACCTCTGAATCGATGACATAATACGTAGCCACCGATCTGAGGTTGCCAATTTGGATCCTCAGGCGAATCTTTCCCAACGGCTTACTTCTTCCGGCGTAGAAACATATGATCGTAGTGGTGGTGTAAGCCAATTCGCTGGTAGGAATCCTCAGTGGTCTGAGCAGACTATGAGGAATGATGCTGATTGATGATCCCGGATCTATGTGAATTCGGTCGACCTCCATGGAACCGATGTACCCAGTATAATAGAGGGGTCTGTCATGCCTGTTATGTTTTAACAGCATATCATCTTGAGTGAAAGTGATATTTGGGACCACCTCTATCACACAATGGCATTGAGGACACGCCACGGGTTCTTCATCAGGGGACTTGAGCTGGGTCAAGTATGCATCCGCCTGCATCAATGCTTCACTCAGGGCTTGACGAGTGTCCTGAGAGAGCCTGAGTAGCTCGAAGATGGACAACCTGGCTGGTGTATTAGCCAGTTGGGCCAGGATGTCGAAGTTGTATGGCTTCTCTAAACCTTTGTTTTGAATGTTTTTCACAGGTTTATCGAAGCATACTTCTTTTTGCTTCCTTTTGTCCGCCGAAGTTGGTCTCGAAGGACCGGCCTCTGGTATGACGGATTCCAGTTCTGAAGGCTTGGCAGCTGAAGCGTCTACCGATGCATCTTCCTAGCTGGCTCCATAGTCCTGGAGGTAGGCTTTCCCTAAGCGGGTTCCAGTAGCCAAGACCTCATCTTCTGATGCCGAGTGTACCATAATCATGTGACACGGTTTATGCTTTGAGTTCTTTTTAGACTTAGCCTTAGCAGCTTGAGTCTCTTTCTCGATCTCTGTCACTAGATCTGGATGAACCCACATAGTCTTGCCTCGCTGGGTAGTTAGTGGTAGCAGGTCATGATTTTAACCTCTAGCTAGAGGGAGATTAACGATGTTCATCATCGTCCGGGAAATAGGCTTAACACCGTCCAGGATTTCTTGGGGAGGCATATTGCCAAATTACAGGGAGATCATGTTGGCCGTGACCGTCTTCTAGCTGTTGTGCAGACTGATGGCCTTAGCATCGATCAGCTCCTGGATCTTCCTTTTCTGTATATAACATGCCTTTGTGGGGTGGTATATGTACCTATGGAAGATGCAGTACTTGGGGTTATTGGTACTGTCGGCCTCATTGGGCCGTCTCACCTCAGGAAGGGTAATCTTGCCGCTTTTGATGAGACATTCGAATATGCTCGGAATATCGTCATCGTCGAAAGAGTACACTTCAATGGGCCTGGAAGTCCCAAGTTTCGTCTGCGTGGTAGCCACCGTCTTTTGCCTGGACGTGTTGATCGCCAGAGCTTCTTTACCCTTGGTACCACGAGGATGGTCGATGTTGGAGGATGACATCTTGCCTTTATCGGAGGCCGAGATTATGATGCCATTATCGCGTACCTTCTGACTATTGTCCTCCGCGGCTACCGCTGAGATGATGAACGAGGGCCAATCATGGAACTGATATGGTCCTATAAACACCAAGATCACGGAGAGAAGGTTCTTACTGCAGATGTCCACCAATGCGGAGTCTGGGACTCCTGGAGACATTTGTAGAGTGACTTGACGAAAACGTTTAATGAAAGTGCGAACATTTTCCTTTTTCTTCTGCCTGACTTCGATGAGAGAGGACCTAGACATGTCCATCCCTCCCTCGTAGAATCGCGTGAAGAATAAAGCCTTAAAGTCTTCAAAGGAAGTAATGCAGTTGTCCGCCAGGCTGCGGTACCACTGGTAAGCTACTCCCGAGAGACAACCCTTGAACACCCGAGTGAGAAGGGCGTCGTTCCCTTGTAACAACACTGTCATCATGCTGAAGTAGTTCATGTATTGACTCGGTGATGTTTTTCCCTCGAACAAAGCCATAGTCTGTGGTTTGTATTTAGGAGGGAAAAGGACCTCTTCCCAGATAGCTGGGTAAGGTTGGTTGATTCCCAATTTCTTGAGCTAATTTATGTGCTTTAGGGCATCAAATTGGGCTTTCTACTCCCGTACTACCTGCATCGGATGTTCAGCCGGTAGCGGGACCATGGAGTGATGAGGAATCGATTGCATCGCGACTCCGACGGGCGATAATACATTCTCCGAGTGAGGAAGCGGAGGAACTGCTGACTCCTGATCTAGAGCAGGCTCTTGGATCGTGTTGGATGGTGGTAAGTCCACCCCCACGCGTATCTAAGTTGGAGGAGCCGATGCTTGAGCCATAGCAGTTGTATGTTGAGTCAGCATCATCTGGTGTATGTTCTCCATCATGGATTACATCTCCTTCGGAGACGTCTCCAGTATAGTGATGGGTTGCTCAGTGCTCCCGAACGGGGAAGCTTCCTCGTGTTTATCTCCAATGGCATAAACTCCCATCTCCCTGGGTGTCTTTGAAAGATTAGTATAGGTCTTTGTAGAAGTTGACTCTATAATTTTGGCATCTAATTCGGGAGACTGACAACCCCCAACATCGGAATCAGAAGAGTATGAAGCCGGTTGTCGTGACCTCGAACGAGTGTTTTGGAACACCCCAGCTTCGGTGTTCCTAAGGAGCATGTTGAATCTCCTTCGGCTCAGAGTTTTAGAGGGATGACATCTTGAGCCCAACCCTCCTCTAGGTATGTGTGAAGCCATGTTCACAGATGCATGCGTGGGCTCTTCTTCCTGGAAAGATGGAGAGTAGCTCAACCGGTCGAAAACTGACCGTTTTGCTTCAGAACAGCAATAATTAATTACAATCCTATGACTATTACAACAGTGCTCGCTAGGAGGCATAATAGACATGTTGGAAGATCCCCTCTCCTTGCGTTTCTGGATCAGATAATTGCGTAGGTCAGGAGGAGTTACAGAAGAAGAAGATGACGGCTTGTTCCTTCTATTGACATCAGTGGGCATACGGATGTTGGGAACCATAGTTTTCCCTGTTCCACCTATATACAATAGGTTGGTCATCTGGGTGGCGGATAATCCCCGATGAGGGTCTCTTCCCGCAAATTGAGCCTTCTTTACGCTGAGGGGCTTCTCTTGTCTTAATTTGGAGCTCTGCTCTGGTTGGCGTAAAGCTGAGGATGTCCTCAGTCGGCCATCATCTTCTCGCATAATCCGGAGGGCGGGAAGATTGTTCCCTTGCTGGCGTAAAGGCCGAGAAGGTGAGTAGTCTGTCGCTTGCTTTCCCTTGCGTAGATTGCAGGGATCATCTGCTTTTCCGCGGGAGACAGATGCATTTTTATGCTCGGAGCGCATTTGTGATTCCTGATTTGGCGCTGAGGCATTATCAGAAATTTTATCTATTTCGCCAGCGACGGGAGACTGAATTTTATGTGCAGAGCGCGGATTATACTTCTGGGTTAGCACTGAGGCATTGCCAAAAGTTTTGTCGGCCCTGTCAGAGGCAAGCGACTGAATTTTACGCGTAAGGCGCGGAATATACTTCTGGGTTAGCACTGAGGCATTGCCAGAAGTTTTGTCGGCCCTGTCAGAGACAGTCGACTGAATTTTATACACAAGGCGCGAAGTATACTTCTGGGTTAGCGCTGAGGCATTGCCAGAAGTTATGTCGTCCCTGTCACAGACAGGCGACTAAATTTTACGCGCAAGGCGCGGAGGGAGCATTGCTACAACCTCATTGGTCGGAGAGATCGGAGAGTCCACAGGAATGGTAGAGGATATCTTGGGCATCCAGACCTTACGTAGCTTCCTGTTGTTTTGGACAGAGAGAGAGTGAGAGCTACCCCTTGTTCGGAGCATATCTTCATAGGCAGACTGGTCGAACTGGACGACCAGTATCTTCTTCACGGATCCCACGGATACCGCATTGTGTTGAGTAATAGCTTTCTCATCAGAAGAGAAAGAGGTTCCCAGCAGAGTCGCCATCTTGTTTGGGATAATAAACGAGAAAAGATTTGATGAATACGGAAAATAAGGTCTTATACGAAAACCTGTCCTTTCTTTTATGTTTACAAACAAGATTGTACAATTTAATCCTATAAGAGGATGACCAAGTACAATTTATTTAATCTGGGTAAATATTGCTATAGGTGTCTGATCTGCAGTCTATCACTTTAGTCCTTGGACCACACGATATTGAAGAAGTGTCGTGGAAGACAGAAAGCAGCTTCGAAGGTTGCTAAAGAGGGTGGATGCTCGATGCCAAAGTCGTCGATCCCTTCGCTTTGCCTGAGCTCTGGATTCTCCTCTCTCTCTTGACCTCTAATTTCTTTCCTCTCTTTAACCGTCAATTTTTTTGACCTTTTCCTCTGTTGATAGAGGTATTTATTTATAGAGTTTTAGTGACAGTGACCATTCAGTCGGTATAGAAACCGAGTAGTGGAAAGTACAACACCCTTTTACACGATGGTTTAAAATAACCAATGCCTGCGTATAGATGACCTTTTGAGTGAGCATGTGACGCGTGTCCAACTAAGGGACAAATGCGTATATCTGCTGCGAAGATCACGGTGTAGAAGCCACGTAGGTAGTTATCCCTTGTGTAGAAGAGGTTGGCATAGAAGACAATAACTGTCACCATGGCATAGAATCCAAGTAGGCATAGAAGCCGAGTAGGCGTAGAAGCCAAGTAGGCATAGAAGCCGAGTGGGCATAGAAGCCGAGCAGGCGTAGAAGCCGAGTGGGCATAGAAGCCGAGCAGGCGTAGAAGCCGAGATGATGTGGACGTTTTAGCCGGATTTACGGCTCTTGGAGATATAATCAAATCTCTTGCATTTAATGCAGAGATCTGCCCCCATCCTGCTCATTAAATACAGAGGCTTATTTTTAAGATATGTCATCATTCTGCGCATTAAATGCAGATACACGCCTCGAATTTGGTATGAAGAGTGACTGCTGACGTGCCGGTCTGTTTGCCTTCTGCGGAGCGTAAGAAGCTAAGGTCTGCCTGTGTAAAACTGGGCAGTGTATTCCCTTATATGCGTAAGAGTAGTTTATGCAAAGGGGAAGTGTCACGACCAGCACCCGGTTTGGGGGCACGAGTGCGTGGGTACGTCCAGCCTACACCGCAGCATCGGCGGTAGAACGTTGTCTAGGTCATGTAACTATCTAATCAAACTCACGTGAATACCCAACTCCATAAGGAGACGTGGATATCATAAAATAATGTTAGAAATACTCAATCACCTAAACTAAAGCACGATGAGATATCAAGGCAAACAAAGAAATACAAGACAAGTCTAACGACAGAATAATCATACCTTCAATCAGTAACATCCAATCCGCAAGTGTCGGAACCAAGTCTACTAAGGTCACAGTCTGGAAAAATGTTTTCCAGTCAGGAAGGAGCAAAGTACATCTCTAAATAGTAGTTATATATTAATGATATAAACTATGTAGCAGTTCTAGATGGAAATATACCAGAAGCATGTATAGATACGAGAAATAAAAGAAATACTGGAAATACTGTAAGTAAATGCAGGAGAAGAAACAATATGTCCATGAGCAAGAACCTATGACTAAGTGTATGAGTACTAGCTTTAACATATGATCGGCTTGGGAACTTGATCAGGCTGGTTACATGTGATTAGCTATGATTCACGAAGGTCAGGCTAACCGTTGTTTAGCTATGATGCATTGAGAGATCAGGCTAATCACACGTAACAGCTATGAGGCACGGAGATGGTCAGGCCGCACCCGACGTGAGATGTGGGGTGAGCTATGATGCATAAAATGTTGGGTATGATCACATATCTATACTAAAATACTCCCCATCCCCGACTGGTATAGTAGATCCAGTCATGGTACGCTATGGCACGAGATTCCCTAGGAAGGTAGCAAATCTCCTCGGGAATCAATGTCTGTACATGCACAAGATAACAAGGAAAACAAGTCTTGTACAAGCTATACCATGAATAAGGAATAGCATCTCATGACGAGATCCGTGTATACCAATCCGTGTAACCAATGTGTCAAGAACATGGATATTTACACTAGATACAGTGAACATAGGAGATATCATAAATTAGAAACTAATCAGAGAATGTACTCGCCTTGGGTCCTTAGCTGGTAAAACTAATATCCTGTCCCAGAGTATCATCTGGAGGAACCAACAGTCCTAAAATATATCAAATACAACATTTGCATCAGGTGCTACACTAACACATCACAAATACATGAACTCAGGGGCTCTGCCAGGTATGGCACTAGTCAACTAGGGTCATCAAGTAGGGATACGTATATAAATACACATATTATTAATAATCATTAATACTGACAATATATATACATGCACCAATTTAAATGTATTTACCATATATATATATATATCTTTTAAATACATATTTGATTTATACTAGTTGAACCATACGTATACTCATATATATACAAAAATACTGTTTAAAATATAGATATATTTTGTCAACATCATTATTAGAATATACTAATATTAAATTACCAATTCTACTTTATACTATATATATATATATATATACAGATGCCAATTAATTCATATATTAAAAATATGTTTTATTACACATATACTACATGAAATTATACCAATTAAATATATGTATAATTATACCAAAAATATACATACATATATACATATATATATATATAGGTATATATATATACCAAAATAATTATATACATATACTAAAAATATATATACATAGATACCAAATTAATTACATATACTAGAATACATATTTACATATATAAATCATTTCGAAATTATTTGAACAATAATTGTTAAACTCCTCTTTCAAACATAATTTCAATTAAAAGTTTATTTATAAAATCTAGAATTTATGTAAAAGCCAGTATACAATTATATCTATAGTAAAACATATTATCAGCCCAAATAAACTAATTTTAACTAAGCTTAATGTTGAAACCATTACTTAATTAATATTACAAACCCAGACTTATTATATATTTATATAAACAAAATCCTTATATATATACATAACTAAATTCATACACTATAACAATAAAACTAATTATATTCTATTTACTAAACTAAATATATATAATTAATAAACTAATTATATATAATTAATAAACTAATTATATATAATTAATAAACTAATTATATAACTAATAAACTAATTACATAACTAAACTAAATAAAAACTAAACAAATTAAATATTACAAATACTAATTAATAATTAACTACAAATTAATAAAATTAACTGATAAAGAATTAGTTAACTGATTAAGAAACTAATTACTGATTAAGAGATAATTAATTGATTAATCTAATATATTACTTAACTTTAACCTAAATTACACAGAATGAAGAAAGGAAAGGGGAAAGGCTCACGATGGGGGTTTCTTCTCCGGCGTCGGCGGAGAAGTCTCGCCGGGCAGGGCGGCAAGGCGGTCGAAGCGATCGCCTCGGGCGGCGGCGGCGGCAGCGGAGCTCGACGATGGCTGGATCTAAGCCAGATCGGCGGCGACGACGTCGGCTCCGGTGAGGAAAGCGGCGGCGAAGCTCGGCTTGAGGCGGCGGCGGTTCTCGTCCCGAGGAGGCGGTCGGCAGAGCTCGTATCGAGGAGATCCGAGGCGGCGGTCGACTCAGCGAGGGCTCGGCTAGAGGATGCTCCAGGTGGTGGTTGCAGGCGGCCACCGGCTGTCGAACTAGGCGGGGGCTGGATCGATCGGCTCGACACGGCGGTGGAGACTCGACTCGACGGAGGCGGAGGACCCAGTCGTCGGCGGCGGCGGGATCTAGGTTAGGTTAGGTTCTGTGGATGTGTCGGGGTGTATCCGGGGCTGGACACGGCGGGTTGGGTGTACGGTGGTGGAGGTGGATGTGTCCGGGTGTTGGACACAGGAATCTGATATAGTACTGTACTGGGGTGGATGTGTCCAGATGGTATCGGACACAATCGGTTGTAATATTGTAACCGGACACAGAAAATGAATGGATACGGAGGGACACCCGGGGTCGGACCCGAGGCCAACACGGCTGACACGGTGATGCTGGACACACGGACACGAGCACACAAAATGGTGGTGGTTGTTGGCTTGTGGAAATTGTGGGGGCTAGCTAATAAATTGGAGATTAGGGTTTCTTGGGAATGGTGATGAGGGACTTAAATAGGGAGAGAGGGTGTGGGATGAAGGGTGAGGGTTGGCCCAAATAATGAATGGCCCAGATAATAAATAAACGAGTTTTCATGTGGGAAAAAAATGAGGGTGTGTAGGCTAGTTAATGGGAAATGGCTACTTGTAAAATTAAAAAAAAAAGATTATAATTTCAGAAAATCTTTTTAGGAAAGCTAGCTGATTTCCAATTTAACTACTAATTAAACCCCTATTTGAAAACCCTAGAGAATATGAAATTCATTTATTTACTATTCCAAAAATGGATAAAAATTTTATTATGAACAACTAGTCCTTCAATAATTTTTATTAAACAAATAATTTTATGATTTCAAGCCAAAAATATTCGAAGCTATAGTATTATATTTACGTCATTATTTATCTATTTATTTTATAATAAATCGATATTTAGAAAAAATGATTTTTATACAAGATTTTAAATTATCTTCTAAAATCAACATTGCTCAAAAATCTAATACTACAAATTTCAAGGAGAAAATATTTTATAAACTTGGTATAAAAAAAAAAATTTAATTATTTCGGAAATTGGGAATCGGAGGTTACAAGAAGTCACTAAACGACGGTTCGGTGACATTTAATCAAATCTCCTACATTAAATGCGGAGATCCACCATTATCCTGCACATTAAATACAAAGGCGTATTTTGAAGGCCTGCCATCCTTCTGTGCATCAAGTGAAGAGACGTGCCTCGGGCATCTGTCAGTATTCGACGCTTTAAATATAGAGACGTGCCTCGAGCCCTGTACGAAGTGCAGCTTTTGACGTGGCAGGCTGTTTGTCTTCTGCGGAGAGTAAACAGCTCACATCTGCCTGTGTAAAACTAGGCAGCGTATTCCTTTGTATGTGTAGAAGCGGTCTACGCCAAGGAAATGGCAGTAAATGACAGCCTGGGTTGCGTACCGTACCATCATTATAGTCGTCGCTTGGGTTGTCGTGTTGTACTCTTTGTCAGGAGTCAAGACATCAAGTTCAATGCATGATCTGACAGGTTCATTTCGAAGAATATGAAGCGTTCCTCGTACACTTCAATGCTGTATTGAAAGCGGATACGTTTACACCATAAAGGCGATAAAGTATCCTGTTTACGCTGAAGCAGCCTGGACATACTACATTACGCGGATGGTCCTTGAGCCTCTATTTTTACGCTGTGCTCAGCGTAAAAGCTCTGTGGTATGTTTGATGGCTCTGAGGTCCTCTATTTATGCTGACCTGCATCAACATGCTGCGTATAGCTATCCAGCATATTTTTCATGCTTCTACATAGAGCTCTAAACAATCTCTCTATCAAGAACAAATACCCGTTGCCGAGGATAGATGATCTCTAAGATCAATTGAGCGGAGCAAAGGTATTTTTAAAGATAGAATTGAGGTCAGGCTATCACCAGGTGAAGGTGAAGAAATGAGACATACCGAAGACAACTTTTCGAACTAGATATGGCCAGTTTGAATTTACGGTAATGTCGTTTGGTTTAATCAATACACCAGCAGTATTCATGAACTTGATGAACAAAGTATTCCATCAGTACCTTGACAAGTTCGTAGTGGTGTTCATCGACGATATTCTTGTGTATTCGAAGACCCCAAAAGAGTACGAAGAGCACCTGAGGATGGTATTAGAGACTCTCAGGAAAAAGAAGTTGTACAGGAAGCTTTCAAAGTGTGAATTCTTCCTTGACAAGGTCAAATTTCTTGGACATATGGTAATGGGTGACAGAATTTCAGTTAACCCAAAGAAGATAGAGGCAGTGGAGTCATGGGCTACCCCCAGTTCGGTAGCTGAGCTCAGGTGTTTTCTCAGGTTAGCAGGATACCATAGAAGATTTATATAAGACTTCTCCAAGATTGCAGAGCCAATGACTAGGCTGACCAAGAAAGATGTTGATTTTGTCTGGAGAGAGGAATGTTAGGCCGCGTTTGATGAGCTGAAGAAGAGATTGACAATAACTCCAGTTTTGACATTGTCGTCAGGGACAGGTGGTTTCACTATCTACAGTGATGCTTCAGGAAAAGGTTTGGGTTGCATTCTTCAGTAGCACGGGAAAGTAATTGCCTATGCTTGAAGATAATTATGCCCTCATGAAAAGAACTACCCCACCAACAATTTGGAGTTAGCAACAGTGATCTTTGCTCTAAAGCTGTGAAAATACTATCTGTACGGAGAGCGTGTAGAAATCTTCATGGACCACAAAAGCTTGAAGTATGTATTTACACAGAAGGAGCTAAACATAAGGCAGAGAAGGTGGTTGGAGTTGATGAAAGGCTTCGATATCTCATTACAGTACCACCCAGGAAAGGCCAACGTAGTCGTCGATGCCTTGAGCAGGTATTCGATGGCTATGTACTTGACAACAAATAGACATTTATTGGCCGATTTTGACAGTTTGGGAATTAATGTGCTAGTTCCAGGTATTGAGATTCAGATATAGGGATTAAAAATACAGTCAGAGCTGATGGACAGAATTAGAGCTGCACAGTATGATGATGAGACTCTGAGGAGTATCAGGGCACAAGTTTAGACAGGATTGACAGATGACTTCACTATTGCGGATGATGGATCCTTACGGCATGGCACGAGGATGTGTGTGGCGAGTGGAGATCTACACGAAGAGGTTTTGCAGGAGGCACATCGCTCGCAGTACTCGATGCTTCCCAGTGCCAACAAGATGTATCGAGATCTGGGGGAGCACGTATGGTGGTATGGTATGAAGCATGAGGTAGCATGCTTTGTATCCCGATGTTTAGTATGCCAGCAGGTAAAGACAGATCGACAGAAGCCAGGAGGATTGTTTCAACCTTTACCCAGCCTAGAATGGAAGTGGGAGCACGTAACTATGGACTTCTTTTTAGGGCTTCCATGTTCTCCAGGAGGAAAGGATGCGATTTGCGTCATCGTGGATAGGTTGACCAAATCAGCTCACTTCTTACCATTCAAAGTGGGTACATCGAAAGAGAAGTTAGCAGAGATGTACGTGCGATAGATTGTCAGATTACATAGAGTTTATGTAAGTAGCATCTCAGATCGGGATAGTCATTTCACTTCCCATTTCTGGAGAAGTTTGCAGGCTAGCTTGGGCACTCTGCTCAAGTTCAGTACCGCGTATCATCCCCAGACAGACGGGCAGTCTGACAGTGTCATGCCCCAGTCCCAAAATATGTAGGACTAGGAATACGTAAGCATGTCAGCCGTATACATGGCAACTCCAATATATGGATACCATAATACACACTTACGGTGTAATATGAATATTAACTCACATGTGGTATAAATATTGTCATAAGTCACAGGGCATAACTAAATCTCATCCACATAATCAAATAGAAATAAATAACCAATCTACTATATAGCTGAATCTCAATATGAAGTATCAGAGAATGATAGTCGGGTGGAAACAAATCCACTGCCAAACTAGAATATAAGGGAAACCACATAAGAACATCTAATGAACAATGAGACCCGAAGAGAAGGCCTCCTCGAAAGAGATAAGTAGAAAGTCCTGATCCGTGCTCCTGCGAATAGTCAAGATCGTCTACACCTGGAAAGGGACCAGGTCCTCAGAGGGACGTAACAAGATACATAGAAGCATGCCAATTTGAATACCGTAAACATGCATAATAGACAAAAAATATATAAGTACGTTGTACAAGATAATCTATATGAATATGCATAATGAGGACAACTTTTTGATGTATGGGCATGGGTAGGTTACTCTATCTAATCTCATAGCTCACACACATGTCAGGACCATTAAAAATTGACATAATCGACATACCTCGAGGGTAGCAACCAGCGCGACACCAGAAATTGACATACTTCAAGGGTAGCGACCATCGCGACACAACTACCATAGTGCGTGCTACTTACTACGGTTTACCAGAGCGGTTATAGCCTATACGCATACTGATTGTCCGCCCTGCCCATGATACTATGTGTCAAGTGTGTGTCAACATATATATAGTATATAATTATGCCTGAAAGAAAACACACATGCAATGAATATATAAATTATAATAAGCATGCAAAGTAATATAAATAATTTGGTAAGGTATCTTGCCTGGCAAGAAAACTGCAAAGTGTAACCGTCCAGACGTTTGGCGCAATGGATCAATAACCATGGTATCAAAATAAACGTCACCGGATGCTGAAATAAATATCACCAACGTTCCTAGAATAAGCAAGATAGCTAGAAAATACTACCCTTTCGTACAATTTGGATAGAGGGGCAAAACGGTAATTTTGGATCAAAATAGGGTCCACATGTGGCCCAATTTGCACCAAAATACGTGCTAGGGGTAAAGGTCTCTAAATGGGACAAATTATAGGATAAACAAATTCTAAACGTCAATACGAACTCAATGGTATGTCCAATTTTGAATTCCGGTGAGCCGAACACAAATTTGCCCTTAAAGTCAACCGTGGGGCCCGTAATTAGGCGGCTTGGTCAACTATCTCAAAATTGCGTAAAACTTGGGTCACAAGACCAGCGTGATACCATGAATCCAATAGTGCAAGTTTCGTCATATTCTGACGAGCGTATACTAAATGGGGTAGTGTTTTACAAAAGTTACGATACGGGATCTTTTTACGGATACATGGTGATTCCGACGCGCACATACGTCCAAATCAGTTTTCGTGAAAGCCAACATGTCAGGATATACCATACGCGTCTTTTGGTACCATTGGTATTTGACGAGGCGGTCCCGTTTGGTGGGATGCGCTCCGTATCACAAGTTTTAATATTTTTAAAATAAGTTTTTTTGAATTTTTAACCAAAATTATCTCTCATTCTAATACATAATAAAATAAAATAATTAACAGGAAGTGATATTGGTTATGTAGGCTTCACACATAAAAAGATAGATCTCGATTTGGATGTCTACGTTGGGAGCTATCGGCCTCGAAACATAGGACTTTGGAACAGTTTTAAAGCAGTTTAAATGTGTGCTTTTTCCTCAACTTGGTGTCGATTTCTACCTGGTTTATAACGCTGCTCGAAGGAAACTAATTAACGGGGTTTAAAGAGGGATAAGGTGGTGCTCATACCGGCGAAGACAGATCCGAATTTGATCGAGCGAGTAGGCGAGAAATAACGCGTGAAGAGGTGGTCGTCGCTGCCTGAACCTGCAGGTGTACGCTTGCGCGACGGAAGGCGGGCTGCGGCATCACCGGTGGTGTGTGTGGGTCCAGGCGACGACGCTCTCAGGTTGGGGTCGGCGCGGGGTGAAGATGGGAGCTAGGGTTAGGGTTTGGGATCATAGATATAAATATTGAGATCGAGAAGGAAGCGGTAGCATATATATAGAGAGATCGAGAATGAAGCGGGTGAGGGGGTTCCTGGGCCAGGCGTGGGGTGGAGAACAAGCTACTCTTCACGGTGGTGTTTGGGCGAAGGGATGTGGAAATTAGAGTAGTTTTTAGGTTATTAGTTTAGTAATTAGAGTTTTTAATAATTTCTTTTTCTTTTCTTTTTATTACTCTTTTATTATTTATATTACTATACTTATTACTACTAACATTATTATTATTATTATTAATATTATTATTATAACTATTACTTAATACTTATTATTATTATTATTATACTATTTATTTATTATTACTATTATATTTAATAACTATTTATTATTTACATATATATTTAAGGTATATATAAAAAAAATATTTGTACCCAAATTAAATTCTAAAAAAATCTATTACTCTTCTACCAATTTTCCTAAAATAAAAATAAATGAGAGGAGAATCCAGAGCTCAGGCAAAGAAAAGGGATCGACGACTTTGGCATCGAGCATCCACCCTCTTTAGCAACCTGCGAAGCTGCTTTCTGTCTTCCATGGTACTTCTTCAACATCGTGTGGTCCAAGGGCTAAAGTGATCGACTGCAGATCAGACACATATAGCAATATTTACCCAGATTAAATAAATTGTACTTGGTCATGCTCGTATAGGATTAAATTGTACAATTTTGTTTGTAAACATAAAAGAAAGGATGGGTTTTCGTATAAGACCTAGTTTTCCACTTACCAAATCTTTTCCATTTATCATCCTAAACAAGATGGCGACTCTGCTGGGGAAGTCTTTCTCTTCTGATAAGGAAGCTATTGCTCAACACGATGCGGTATCCGTGGGATCCGTGAAGAAGACAATGGTTGTCTAGTTCGACCAGTCTGCCTACAAAGACATGCTTCGAGCAGGGGGTAGCTCTCACTCCCTCTCCGTCCAAAGCAACAGGAAGCTGCCTAAGGTCTGGATGCCCAAGACATCCTCTACCATTCCTGTGGACTCTCCGATCTCTCCGACTAATGAGGTTGTAGCTTTGCTCCCTCCGTGCCTTGCGCGTAAAATTCAGTCGCCTGTCTCTGACAGGGCCGACAAAACTTCTGGCAATGCCTCAGCGCTAACCCAAAAGTATAATCCGCGCCTTGCGCGTAAAATTCAGTCACCTGTCTCTGGCAGGGCCGACAAAACTTCTGGCAATGCCTCAGCGCTAACACAGAAGTATAATTCGCGCCCTGCACGTAAAATTCAGTATCCCGTCCCTGGCGGAATAGACAAAATTTCTGATAAGGCCTCAGCGCAAAATCAGGAATCACAAGCGCTCCGTGCGCAAAAACAAATCTGTCTTCCACAGAAAAGCAGATGATCCCTGCAATCTACGCAAGGGAAAGCAAGCGGCAAACTACTCAACTTCTCGGCCTTTACACCAGCAAGGGAACAATCTGCCCGCCCTCCGGATTATGCGAGAAGCTGATGGCCGACTAAGGATATCCTCAGCCTTACGCCAACCAGAGTAGAGCTCCAAATTATGCCAGGAGAAGCCCCTCAGCGTAAAAAAGGCTCAATTTACGGGAAGACCCCCTCCTCGGAGATTATCCACCACCCAGATGGACAACCTGTTCTATATAGGTGGCACAGAGAAAACTATGGTTCCCAACATCCGCACACCCACTAATATGAACTGAAGGAACAAGTCATCTTCTTCTTCTTCTTCTTCTTCTTCTTCTTCTGTAAAGGCTCCTGACTTGTGTGAATTTCTGATCCGGAAATACGAAAATAAGAGTCCTGAACAGGCGTCAGTTCCCCTAATGGTCAAACGCGAGGAGATCTTATGGGAAGATGCATCAACATCTAATGTCGTCATGACAGGTGGACTACGTGAAGATTCTATCTTTATTACTCCTCCAACTCGCGACGACCAGCATCCAATAGTCTTCGGTCGCATGCGGGGAAGCCCGATCATGCAGGAAGAATTCTGCGAGTCTGAAACTGGCAGAATACAAATCCACAGATATAGTCCGCAGGCGTTAAAAATTATACAAGGCATGGGTTATGATTTGAAGGTGAAACAAGGCCTCAACTATGGAAAGGGCAGACGAACACCGTTGCATGGTGGCTCTTACCGTCAACAAACTCATTTTGGGTTGGGGTATACTGCATCTCTAGCGAAACCCAAATCTTCAAAGTTTAGTCCTGTACTACCAGAGGAAGGACCTGCTAAATCAGCTTCTGTGGACATATGCCACAACATGTCTGGGGGTAGCCTACCTCGATAAAACAGGGCGGCATCTAAAGCTGGGGGTAGAATTCCTTCAAGATCCGAAGATAATGCAACAACGACGATCTTCCCGGAAAAATCATAAAATTCAGGCATCAGGAGCCCGAAGACCAAAAGGGACTTTCTCCTTCAATGAAGACGACATCATTAAAATCTTCAATATGTTGATGAAGGAACGCAAGCTTCAGCTACCCAACATCAGACATCCTGAGAGGGCTGGCAAAGTTAATAACCCAGATTATTATTTCTTCCATCGGTACACTCATCACCCCACAAGGGCGTGCTATGTGCTAAAAAAGAGAATTCAGGAGTTGATCGAGGCCAAGGTCATCACTTTGCATCTGTAAACAAAGGGACGGTCATTACCAAATGGATTTTTATTCTTTTTTTATGTGACAATTTGCTCTCTTCGAGAATGTACCTGAGGAAGAGTCCCTAAAAGTTTCTCCAATGGATTCTCCAGGAAAATCACCCACAGTAAGTTGTCCAGACATAAGTTTATGTTCATCATCCAAGCATTTCATTCCTTTCCCCAGAAGTTTGTCATGTTCATATTACCTCTGAACAAACTCTCCGAGTTTCTGGCTATCGATTATCATGTTCATATTACCTCTAATATCGGTTGTCATCTCAAACTTAATGCCCGTACTTAACTCTAAGTACGCCAGTGGTGTTAGGTCCACAAAAACTGCTATGTTAGGTCCACAAAAACTGCTATATCCATATTACCTCTGAGCAGATATGCACCTCCATCCCCGATGGAATTGTATCCCAGAAGTTTGTCATGTTCATATTACCTCTGAACAAACTCTTCGAGTTTCTGGCTATCGATTATCATGTTCATATTACCTCTAATATCGGTTGTCATCTCAAACTTAACTCCCGTACTTAACTCTAAGTACGCCAGTGGTGTTAGGTCCACAAAAACTGCCATGTCCATATTACCTCTGAGCAGATATGTACCTCCATCCCCGATCGAATTGCATCCCAGAAGTTTGTCATGTTCATATTACCTCTGAACAAACTCTCCGAGTTTCTAGCTATCGATTATCACGTCCATATTACCTCTAATATCGGTTGACATCTTAACTTAACACCTATACTTAATCCTAAGTACGCCAGTGGTGTTAGGTCCACAAAGACTGCCACATCTATATTACCTCTGGCAGGGCTTGTCCCAAACCTATTATTTGCACTCTCGTACGCAACGAATAATAGGTCCACCAAAGAACCCGTGGCGTGTCCTTAATGCCACAGTGTGATGGAGGTGGTCCCAAACATCACTTTCACTCAAGATGACATGCTTTTAAAACATAACAGGCATGGCAGACCCCTCTATTACACCGGGTACATCGGTTCCATGGAGGTCGACCGAATTCACACAGATCCGGGATCATCAATTAGCAATATTCCTCATAGTCTGCTCAGATCGTTCAGGATTCCTACCAGCGAATTGGCTTACATCACCACTACGATCGTGGGTTTCAACGCCGGAAGAGGTAAGCCTTTAGGGAAAATTTGCCTGAGGATCCAGATTGGCAACCTCAGATCGGTGGCTACATGTTACGTCATCGATTCAGAGGTATCCTACAATATTCTACTGGGTAGACCTTGGATCCACGACCACAACATCGTTCCTTCAACTCTACACCAATGCTTTAAATATGTAGACGCTCGAGGAGCAGTATAGACAGAGATTGTTGACCTGAACCCGTTCAAAGGAGTAGAATCCTACTACTCTGATACCGTGTTGTACTCTCAAGACTGCACGGAAGAGGTGTCAGCCGAAGCAGAGAAGGAATCCCACCGGAAGCCAGAAGAAACCTCTGCCAAGCAACCTCTGTCAATCAAGGTGAAAGGATGGACAACTCGTCCAAAAGCCATAGAGCCTATAACCCCCCTGAATTTTCAAAAAAATATTAAACTTGGATTTTTCATAATTTTCTGGAATTTTCTGGAAATTCTATGTAATTAAAATCAGGGCTTTATTTATTAAATGAGTTTTAGTTATTAATAATTAATATTAAAATATTATAAAAATAATATTTTTGGGTGTAAAATAAAAAACTGGACTTAGGGTAATTTTTCTGGAATTTATTGGGCCTCGGACCTATATTAAAACACTTAAAAACTATTATTATTTATTCTTTAATTAATTACTTAATTATTTATTTATTAATTATTAAACCGGCCCAAAACCCAGCCCGCTCAGCCCGGCCCAATCCCCGGCCCAGCCCTACCGGCCCAATACCCTAACGGGTCGGGTCGGGTCTGCCCAAACCCGACCCGAACCCGATCGCTACCCTCTTCCCCCCCTCCCCCGACCGAGTCGCCCAGTTCCCCGCGTTCCCCGGCAGCCGACCGTTTCAAGCGCCGCCCCGCCCGGCCACGCGGCGGCTCACCCGGCCACGCGCCCCGCACCCCTCGGCAACCCCGCCACGACCTTCGCCTTCCCCGGCCCCTCGACGCCGCGGCCCTGCCCTATTTAACCACTCTCCCCCGAGCCTCTCCGGCCACCTATCCCCCTCGCCGGAACCCTATCCTCCACCACCGCAGCCCCCGTCTCCTCCCCTGACCTCGTCGTGAGCCGCCTCGCCAAGCGCCGCCTCGCCCCAAGGCGCCTAGCCCCGCAACCGATCCCGCTGCCCTCGATCTCCTCCTCCTTCTTCCCCGCTCCGGCCGCCTCAACCGCCCGGCGAAGCTTCCGACCGCCCTAGCTCCCCCCGGCGACGCTGTCCCCGGCCTCCCTCTGCCTCAGCTCCGGCCGGATCGCCTCCTCCGGCCAAGCAGAACCCTAAGCCTAACCCTAGTTCTCTCCCTCGTGTCGGCTCGTGTCGGACACGACACGGACACGAGAAATTCCAATTTCTCGAGCCCTGTTCAGGTACGTGTAACTTTTTCCTCGTTGTCCCATTTTTAATTCCGTAAATTGCAACGCGTAGCCTGCATGACCCTATCGGTGCCCGGGCAAACCGCTCGGGGCATCGCGTCCTGTGGTGATCGCACACCACGATAAAAAAAAAGGAAAAATAATGACCCGATTCACCCCGGAACTGGGTACACCCTGCCAAACGGGACGACTTGGTCGCGCGCGGTCTTCACAGATACGTGCGCATTGTTAGTACGGACGTGCGAGATTTCACAGAAGTCGATTCGGGTGTGCGTGCACACCAGGATCAACGCGTATCCGCAGACACCGTCCCGTATCCGCCTTTTTTGAATCATTCCCTAACTTTGTGTACACACGACGGATTGAAACGAAACTTACGCCATCGGACTCGTAGCGATACGCTAGTCCTGTGACCCAAGTTTGGTTCGATTCTGAGAACGTTGACGAAATCGCGTGTCGTGGGCCCCACAAGCTCCACTCGACGGGCGATTTTGTGATCGGCTCATCGGAATCAATTCTGGAAGTTTCGTTGGGTTTGTATCATCATTTCTGACCTGTTGACACTAAGTTTGGTGAATTTGGAGACCTTTGACACTGACACATTTTTCGGTGCAAAGCGGGCCCACATGCGGACCCCGTTTTGACACGAAATTGCCGTTTTTGCCCTTGTCTCCAAATTGGACTCAAGGACAGGCGTTTCTAGCTATTTGATATCTTCTGAGCATGATGGTAATATTTATTTCAGCATTCGGACACATTTCTGGAAATTTCCCCGAGAACAGAACCGTAGTGGAATTCAAACATCAGGCAAGTACCTGCACTTCAAGTTTATTCTTTATATTGTGATAATTAGTTCCTTGCTCTACTAGTACCATTGGATGCTTACACTTAGTATTAGAATTTGGATTTCATGTCTTGCTTTTCGTGTCGGGAGGGAGAATACTAGGAGGCATGTAGTTTACCCTTCCCCCTGTCCTAACTGCTAGCTGTTGGTACGCGACTGTACCATCAGCCTTATACTCGATTATTCCTGACTGCTAGTCGTCTATGAAGGCCTTATTAGCCTTATAAACCCCTACATGCCAACTATGGATTCTAAATACATAATTTTACACACATAGTTTCTTGTCTTGTTGTAGTTCCATTTTCCTGTCTCATTATATTTCCTGTTTACTCATATCCCTGATTTACAGCAATTAACTCTTAGTTAATTTTACTACTTATTATGCATATTCTTAACATGTTACTTAGTCAGTTTTCACTACTTGTCATAAATATTTAGTTTAAGCTTTGTTGTGCATTGGTACTTTGCTCCTTTCCTGACTAGATCCGTTGATATTAGGCCATGATGAGGACTATGCTCCCACCTTTTATGGCCCATATGAGGTAGCAGATGATACATTTGAGGAGCTGGTTCCTACTCAGGAGACTACTTTTGAGGAGTAGTTAAACAGTTATCTAGTTTTTCCTTTCAGCATAGTAATCGGGTTTATCCCCGATTTATCTTCTGGTTCTGTAATAAACTATGGATCTGTTTGTCACATTTTGTTTTATAAAATCTTAACATTCCTATTTCCTATTATCATCCTTGCCTATTTGTTATTGTGAATGAGCTAGATTTAAATTAACTGTGAATATGACCTAGACAGCGTACTACCGCCGACACTGCGGCGTAGGCTGGACGTACCCACGTACTCGTGTCCGAATATCCGGGTACGGGTCATGACAGAGCCTATGGCTATCCACCTGAACGAGACTAGATCAGGAAAAGGGGGTGATCCTCTAGTGATCACTTTGAACCAGAAGCCTCCACCCTTGGTCAGCAACCTCCGACGCAGCAAACAGCCGATAGATGTAAATGCAACCAGGAATAGAGTTTCAGATGATAATAAACATCCTCTTTCCCAGTATATTGATGCCCAAATTCCAAATCAGGAATCATCCCCCTATGACGATATAGAACCTATAGCGCAAAAATTCTTGGAAGCTATAGATTCCTATCATCCGTATATATGGGAAGTTGCATCATCATCCAATGTCACCATGATATATGGACCGCATGAGGATTCTATCTTCATTGTCCCACCTACTTGCAGTGGTCAGCATTCAATAGTCTTCGGCCACATCCGTAATAAACCGACTGTGCAAGAGGATTCTTCCGACGATGATGCCGGTAAAATACAGGTTCACAGATACAGCCCGTAAGCTCGAAAGATCATGCAAAATATGGGTTATAACTTGAAGCAGGAACCGGGTCTCAACTACGAAAAAGGCAGATGAATGCCGCTGTACGGCGATCCCTACTATCAATGAACTCGTTTCGGGTTAGGGTATACCACCTCCCTCACAACTCCTTAGTCAAACGAGGATATCTTTTTCTTCTCTCAAAACGGCTCAGCGCCCTCCGACTCATCTCATGCTCTCGAGCGAACATTATCAATAAATATGGTAGTGACGAATTCCTTCGAATCAGACGAACAAGAATTTGAACTATATGAGAATGACGCTTGGGCTCGGCAAATGGATACACAATGGGAGTTCCGCTTTGAGCATAGAGAACCTCCCACTGAAGACAAAGTTATCCAGATTGACGTTGGGGATGAACTTTCCCTAAAGCCGATATTTATCAGTAATAATCTTTCTGAAGCAGAAAGGAAAGAAGTTATACAGCTGATAAAAGAATATATCGATGTCTTTGCATAGAATTATGAGGACATGCCAGGCCTTGATCCGAAGGTTGCTACTCACAAGCTCAATATATTGTCCGATTCGAAGCCTGTGAAGCAGCACCAACGCCGATTTTGCCCGGATATGATGGACGCCATTGAAGCTGAAATCAAGAAGTTGATAGCCTGCGGCTTTATCCGTGAAGAACAACATCCCGACTGGGTCGCCAATGTTGTCCTGGTCATGAAAAAAAATGGGAAAGTACGAGTCTGTATCGATTACCGAGATCTGAACCCAGCCAGCTCCAAGGACGAGTTTCCTCTTCCCATCATAGACGTCATAATTGACAAAACATGTGGTTTTGAACGTATGTCTTTCATGGACGGGTTTTTAGGATACAATCAAATCAAGATGCATCCTGAAGACGAGAAGTACATTGCCTTCCGGACACCACTGGGGGTATATTGCTATACGGTCATACCCTTCGGATTGAAGAATGTCGGGGCTACGTACCAATGGGCTATGAGTAACATATGCCATGAGAATTTACCCAAGACAGTGGAGTATTACGTGAACGATGTAGCTGTCAAAAGCTGCCTCAAGGATAATCACATCCAAGACTTGAAGACAGTATTTGAATTGATGCGCCAACATCAACTCAAAATGAATCCTACAAAATCCTTTCTGGGGGTATCCAGTAGCAAATTTTTGGGATTTGTCATTACCGCCAAAGGCATTCAAGTGGACCCTGATAAAGTCAAGGCCATCTTAGAAATACGACCGCCCCACAATCTGAAGGAACTCAGGGGATTACATGGTCGTCTGGCTTATATCCGGAGATTCATATCCAACCTCTCTGGAAGATGTCAGCCATTTTCTCGTCTTATGAAGAAAGGTGTATCCTTCATATGGGACGTAGCCTGTCAGCAAGCGTTCGGTAATATCAAGCGCTACCTCACCAGTCCGCCAATTCTGGTGCCTCCTGTCATAGGAAGACCATTCCTGCTATATGTCTGAGCGATGGATCATTCTCTAGGAGCTCTTCTCGCACAAAAGAACGAGATGGGTCACGAGCAGGCTATCTACTACCTTAGCAGGATGATGGTGGGAGCCGAACATCGGTACAATCTAGTGGAGAAAGAATCCTTGGCTCTGATGTTCGCTTTTAGAAAATGTGGCACTATGTCACCGGCCAAACCATTCACATCATCTCTAGGATCAATCCTCTTTGGGTACAGATGAACAAGCCAAGTGTTCTTAATTTCTGACTCGAGACTTGGGCGATGTTACTGACACCGTATGACATGGTGTACGTCCCCCAGAAGTCCGTCAAAGGCCAAGAGTTGGCTGACTTCCTAGCTGCTCATCCGATACCAGAGGCCTCCAAGCTGTACGAGGATATTCCCAACAAAGTTGCATAATATAATTCCGCAATGGAAAGTGATGCATGGCAACTATTCTTCGATGGTGCCTCCAGAACTGGTCCCAGGAGAAATGTGGTCTCGGGAGTAAGAATTGTTCTGGTCACTCCTGATAAGCTCGTCATCTACCGAGCATATTCTCTTAGCGAGCCCTGTTCCAACAATGTGGCAGAGTACAACGCTCTACTAATCGGTCTCTAAGTCGCTAAAGAATTGGGCGTCGAATCCCTGGAAGCTTTCGGTGATTCTCTGCTGATCGTCAATCAAGTCAGAGGAATTGATGAAGTCCGGAATCCGGACCTCATCCCCTATCACCGAGCAACGGTCGAGATAGCCATGATATTCAAAGGATTCTTCCTAGAGCATGTGCCTCGATCTCAGAATCTGGAAGCTGATGCCCTAGCCAATCTGGCTATAGATTTAGCTACCCCTATAAGCAGGCAGAATTCGGTAATCCTTCTTAACAGAGATTTATTCTGTGTGAAAAATAACTTTCACATAGAACGCAGCTACGCGGTAAACACAGATCCTCCCAGGAGAGACTGGAGAAGTCCCTTTATAGATTTCGTAGCATACGGAATCTTGCCAGAGGATCCTAAAGAAGCGGTATCCGTTAAAGGAAGATCATTACGCTTCTATTTTGACGCATCGTCACAATGTCTATATCGTCGGTCATATGACGGACTATTATTACGATGTCTCTCTGGTGATGAAGTACAGTGGATTATCCGTGAAGCCCACGATGGCGTATACGGAGCGCATCAACCCGGTTCTAAGCTACAGGATCGGATCAAGAGAATGGGCTATTACTGGCCTACTATGATCACAGATGCAATAAAGTATGCAAGACAATGCAGAGCCTGTCAGGTCCACGCAGACTTTATCCATCAACCTCCCGAATATCTACATCCTACGGTTGCGTCCTAGCCTTTCGAAGCATGGGCTATGGATATCATTGGTCCTATTCACCCATCTTTTTCCAGAGGTCACCAGTTCATACTGGCCATCACTGATTACTTCTCCAAATGGGCGGAGACAATCCCTCTCGCTGAAGTAAAGGCATCTAATGTGATCAACTTCATCAAGCATCACATTATTTACCGCTTCGGGTTACCCCGAAGGATAATCCATGACAATGGACCTCAATTCATCAGCCAGGCATTTCATCGATTTTACGATAAAAATCGGATACAGAATGTCGCCTCTACGGCATATAATCCTGCTGCTAATGGTTTGGCGAAAGCTTTCAACAAAACCATTATCAAGCTCTTGAAGAAGTTTGTCTCTTCGAACAAAAGGGATTGGAATGAGAAGTGGAAGAATGTCTGTGGGCATACCGTACAACGGTACGGGCACCGACAGGTTGTACCCCATTCTCATTAGTTTACGGAAGCAAAGCGGTTCTCCCATCGAGATCCAAATCTCGTCACTCAGGATAGCCGTGGCTAATGGGTTGACTCAAGAAAAGAATGACCTGTTAAGGCTTCAAGATCTAGAAGGGTTAGACGAGAAACGCCTCCAAGCTCAACAGCGCATCGCGCTCTACTAAGCACGCATTTCCAGGGCTTTTAATCAAAAAGTGAAGGAAAGGGTGTTCAAAGTCGGCGAGCTAGTTTTAGCTGTAAGAAGGTCGATGATTCTTACTCACAGAAGTAAGAGCAAATTCTAGCCCAAATGGGAAGGCCCTTATGTGATCGAGACAACGTTCTCAAACGGCGCTTACAGGTTAGCCCAGCCTAATGGAGACCTACTAATGGCTCATATCAATGGCAAATTCCGGAAAAGGTACTATGCTTAACCTCCTCTGCTCAAGTAGAATATGGCGAAAGCCTGATTCTGACAAAACTACTTTCAAAATGAAACTAGTTGGATCGTATTCTATTATGTTCATACAACCTCTGAATAGATATATCCTGCTAAAACTTACCGAGAGTATATCACGTCTATATTACCTCTAATATCACTTTCACCCAAACCTGTCATTTATATTCCGAAATGATGGGTCCACAAAGTCAGATGAAAGCCTCTTTATTATTCCCAAAAAGGAGCGGAAGTACATTGAAAAGCAAAAGCAAAAGTACATCATTTTGGGGGAGCAGTCAGGTCGCGAAGTTGATGTGCCAGTGCGGCCATCCTCGCAGTCCTGGAATCCAAGACATCATGGCGAGCCCGCTCCAGTCGTGCCTCATCGTTGCTCAGGAGGGACAGTTCGGCTCTAGCCAGAAGAAAACCAGCACGGGCGACATCTGCACGCGCCAAGTTCTGTTGTGCTACGCCCAATCGGCTATCCACCACAAATAGAGCTTCCGACGACTGAGAAGCCCACTCCTTGGCCTGAGCGATTTTTGTTTCTAGCCTGAGGACCCTCGCTACATTTCCTTCGTGCTCGGCTTGGCACTTCGTTCGAAGAGCAATGGTCTCCTCCAAGATGACTTTTTCTTCATCCATCTCCTGTTGATGCGTCTGGATGGATTTATTTACGCCTGCCATCTGTTTGGCAAGCCGCGCAGTCATGGAGTCATATCTATCCTGGACCAGATCTACAATATTGTCTCGAGCTAGCTACAAGTATTCGTTAATGGGTTGCTCCAAACCATTAACTATCTCCTCCAGCGTTTCAGCTAGCCCAGTGTCGTTGAATTCTCGGATCGGCATTATCGCGGACTGGGAGGACCTCTTCAGTGATGTAAAGCTCAGATTCTTCGTCAATACCCTTGATATTAACATTTTCAAAGTGGTGTAGAAGATATCAGTGTACTGCTTGATCAGCACAGCTAGATCCGATTGGACGCTGGGGGTGGCCTCAATATTGGCGAATCCCCCCCGAGAACAACCGCAGACAATGTTGCCACGGCCGTCGCCTCAACAGGTGGTGCGACGAAAAAAGAAGCGCCAACATCGGACGAAGATACCAGCATGCTCACAGGAGGCATTGTCGCAATGACAGACTCGTCCTCCTCTTGAGGTATCGGAATCTCGTCGACAGGCGAGCCGGCACCCGAAGATGTTTCCTCTTCAAAATCAGCCACCTCCGTGTCGCCGCCATGACCTGACGCAGAGCTGAAGGGCGCATCTACACTGCCCTCCCCGAAGAGGTCTTCCCCTGAAAAGAGGACGAAGGGAAGTTAGTATCGAAATAATGTTAACTTTTCTGAAAAGAGGCGTGAAGACGACATTTACCCATGGCCGACGGCATATATGTCGCATCTGCGGCCTGTACAGCTAAATCATTTCTTAACGATGCTAAGCAAGTTGTCATACCTGGAGAAAGGGGTCTGCTAACCGATGCTGGCAAATAGTCTTCCAGGTCCTCGTCAAATTCCAAACGAGGCTCATCGACTGGGATCTCGGCAGGTGCGCTTACAGGCACGGCAGGAGTCTCTCCCGATGTTGATCCACGTAAAGATATAATCAGCCCCGGAGACAACCTCGTTCCACTACCTGAAGCAGTAGCAGGGACGACAGCCTCCAGCAGAGATTCTCCGGCACCACCAGCCGGAACTGTAGAGGGTCCCTCTCTAAAAGGCGAGGAACCTCCAATCAAAGAATCATCCCCAACATGGGGAGATGCAGGCTCACTTCCAGGAGCCTCAATACCAGGAATCCGGAGAGGACGATTGATCATCTTCTTCTTCCTCTAGCAAGGAAAAGTCTCCTTCGGAGTATGAGCCCTTCGCTTCCCGGAGATTACCAAAGGCCCTGCAGGCAGGGGTACTTCACCCCTCAATACTGCCAACAGAGGCTCATCTTGATTGACGAACTCCTCACCCTCGTCAGAAGAAATCGTAGGGACTTTGACTCTTCCCCCAGACTTGGAAGAGGGCACCCTAAAACTTCCATACATATCAAAATTGCGATGGAAGGTGTTCGTTGCCACATAGAACTGGGCATACGAGTGTCGGATGCGTAGCTCCGTGGAGAGTGTAATGACCGGCACAGTAAAAATTGCTCCAGTACAGCCCATGAGGAAATATCTCCATCCTCTCGCTCCATCAATGAGTCCACCCCTGGACCGGAAGCTGGTGACGGTGTTGCCTACATACAACTGATCATACCCAAACTTCCTGGCAAACCGACTAGGCTGGTAGGGCTCCAAGAAGCAATGGTCTTCACTCCTGTACAGTAAATGGGAAGGTCTAATGCAGACCAACCAATTAAAAGCTTCAGGAGAAAGATTGGTCTTTTCCCTGCCTGAATCCTCAAGCCTGATCCCCGATTGGTTGCAATATACAGAGAGGACAGTGCAGAAGAGCTTTCCAGCTGTGACTGAAGCCCAGCACCCGCCGACAGTCTAGAACCGTGGCCACAATCCAGGAAGATTTCTGGTAGTTCAGCCGGAAACTAGCCCCCGAACTACTGCCGGAGGCGGGAGACATAACCCTGGGGTTATAAAGAATTAACCATCCTATCAGATACAAGTATGGCAATTCTACCCTAGGAAAGCTATCACGCCGAGTCTCATCGGCGAGCAGCACGTCAGTCATGGCCCTCAGGCCAGCTTGAATGTTGCACACCATGGCAGGAAGCAAGCCCAGTCTTGCCCCAAACACCAGACGCACTGCAGGCCATAGCGTATTGCGGTAAATGCGATCAGCAGATGCGACGCCAGGTACCACCACTCGGCGCAGCCATTTGAAGAGGATGCTAGCCAATTGAGCTTCCCTGGACAGAGGCCTGCGGCAGTACCTCAAATAACTATAGGCTTTAATGCCTACGGGATACTGTCCTATCCCTTCATCGAGGATCAAGTCCGGAGCCCCAGCGTCTACCATGAGATCGTCGAGTAGCTGAGCATTAAGCACGCTCAGAGGATTCACAGGCAGATCCTTGCCCTCCAATACCATCTCCGGCTTAGTATTCCGTGACCGGTGAAAGAAGAGGTAGGACGTCCATTTAGTGATGTGAGCCAAATCTGAGGGCTCACCATAAAAAGCAGTACAAGCAAGGTAGTGGCACATCAGCTCCTGATACACTTCCACTACCCGAGGGTCTGAATCCTCCAGCTCCCGGTTCGTAGGAACATACTCTTCATACGGAGTATCCCCCATCGGCAGTCTTGAGATCTCTGCCATCTCATGAAGGGCCAATCCTAACTCCCCCAGTGGAGTGGCGAAGGTCCCGGTGAGCAAAATATATCGCTCCATCAGTGCCAGAAACAGGTTGGAGTTAGGAGGTAACCCAACGCTGGTGTCACTTACAACTGCAAACAGACCGATGTTCTCCAACTCGGTCTGAAAATGCTTCAGCGCCCAATCAACTAAGCGAGCCCATCGAAGGTTTGTAGGGGTGATCCACCCACCGCACAGAGGGTTCACCTTAGGGTATACTTCCCCGTGCCCCATAAAATCATGGTAGAAGGTCGATAATTGGACCGGCTGGATCACTAAGCTGTCTTCACTCGGGACACTGCTCGGGTACAGTCCCCTGAACGTCGTCACATTGCCGAAAGGGCGGCTAACAAACGACCCCTGATCCGCTCCTTTCAGATGAAAGATCTACCCCGGCCTGCCGTGAAAATCAGGAGTCAACGTCCACGATATCCTCCTGGGATGTGTGGCATGGAAGAACGTCGAGATGGGATAGTCTCTCGGCATCTTGGGCAGATACAAAACCAAGCTCCCGGCAGGGAAAACCCAGAGTTTTTTCTTGGGCTTCGTCTGGGACTGCTTGTCGATCATGTCCCCGAAGAGGAAAGCCGGCTTTATGTATTGGTCCCCGTCTATGTACGTTAGGGGCTCCCCGTTGATCATGCTCAGCTGTATTCACTCGCCCTGAGCCGATATCAGAATCTCCCTTCCTTCAGGATACTGCGGCCCGGAGATAGGAAATGTCACATGTGACAGATCCTCCAGATAGTTGGAGTGCAGCATCCCGGTGGCAGAACCCATCACATCGGCTAGCGGAGAAATATGCAAGTTAACTGCAAGAGTACAAGAAAAATACGTTAGTTCCTATAACTAGACATTACAGATCTTGCAGCCTACGCCGAAAAACAATAGTCTGTGCTTCACGCCAAGACCGTAAAAACTTGATCATTACGCTGGAATCCGTTTCCTAAAACGTAAAGTTCAAGACTGGCGGTATACAGTCTGTGCTTTACGCCAGACTGATAAAATTGAGGTATTACGCCAGAATCTTCATCCAGAAGCGTAACGCTAAAATTTTATATGCCAACTTTCTACAGTCAAATCTTTTACGCCAGACTGCGAAAATATGGAGTTTTTGCGCTGACACATTAGAAATATGGGCGTAAAATATGAAACGTCTCTGTGCATCTTCCTCAAAGAGGCTATCAGCACAGAAGACGACCTAGCGCGGTCAGGTACAACGTGTGCGAAGGATTTTTAGTCATTCTTTTTCGTCCCAATTGCTCTACCTTAGAGATCGGGTGCACTGCTCGTCGGCGGGATACTTCGCTCAGAATGAAGTTTGCCTTTCCTGATCGAAGACGCTCTTACCTGAGCAGAAGAACGAGAAGAAGAATCAACCTTCTTTCCTTTGTGGAGGAGGATTGTTTCGAGGCCATTTCTGGAAACTTTGAAATCTCGAAGAAGAAACGAAGAAGAAACTCGAATAGACGAAGGCTTTCTTTCGCAGAAGACGGATAAAAAGTTTTCTCTCAGAAACTTGGGGTATATATAGGGTTCGGATGGACTCCTCGAATCTCGAACCAAATCTCCTAATTAATATTCGGTTATGATTGGGTACTACGTCAGCCTATCACTCAGAGAAGGCGGACAGTCAGCGAATTCGAAAAGTTTTCGTGCGAGGAAGATTCGCGGTTCTTACGCTAAGGAGCTTTCTACGCTCGACAGCTACAGATCTACGATTTTATGCTCACAGGCTATAAGTCTATGGTTTTATGCCCGGATGCCTTTGTGCTCGGTAGCTTTTATGCTCGAGAGGCTACAAACCTACGACTTCATGCTCAGCAGCAACAAATCTATTATCTCACGCTCGGTGGCTTTTTACGCTCAGAGGTAACAGATCTACGACTTTACGTTCGGAATATTTTTTTCAGAAGCTACAAAATTATAGTTCTGCACCAAGGAGCTTTCTACGCTCGACAGCTACAAATCTACGGTTTTACGTTCAATGGCTACAAGTCTATAGATTTACGCCCGGATGCCTTTGTGCTCGGTAGCTTTTATGCTCGAGAGGCTACAAACCTACGACTTTACGCTCAGGAACTACAAGTCTATGATTTCACGCTCGGTGGCGTTTAGCTTACGCTCAGAGGCTACGAACTTATGATTTCACGCTCCACGACTTTCCGCGTATCTGAAAAATGTGCAGGACAGTACAGTACATCTGAACGATTCTCAAGGCGGTCAATTACAGGAGTTCACACAGAAGATACTTTTTCTTGACCTCAAGATGCCCCAAGTACCCGAAGCATACAGAGTTCAACATTGAAAATTACTCTTCTTCATGGGTCGATTCGAAGTTCATCCAGAATCTAGTCTGAATATTTCGTCTGCATATTCAAGATGGCGGCTCAGCTCTTGACAGCCATTCCTCGCCCTGTTCCAAGGGATTTTCAAGAAATCACTCTTGAAGACGACGGTCTGAACAAAAATTCTATTTATCAGAAATAAAAATAGTTCAGAATTCTACACGGTTCCTAACAGCAGGACAGTTCGAACACTCGACGGCTAAAGCGGCTTTCAGCGCATCCTTAGTTATGCGTAAAAGACAAGACAGGACCCAGCACTCTTTCTATACAGAGTCGACGTAAAGAATCAGACGTGTTGAAGCTACACACATTCAGACTTTACAACAAAAGTATGGCAACATGATCATATGCAAAGAAGAAAGACGATTTTATTAAAATTAAAATCATGATTACATGAGGTAAATCCAGTCTACAAGGGTTTTCTTCGTTTTTCATGACTACATATGAGGGAAATCCCGTCTACAAAGGGTTTTCTCATCGTCGTCTGAAGATCGCACCCAGAATCTGTTCTGCCAGGTTCTCGCATTGGTGAATATCTTCCTCTTCTTTCATGGCAGTTCATCGACATCCACAGTCGATGAACAAGAAGATGATCAGTGGTGGGAGGATACAAAACTGGGCATAGACCCATCCTCCAACAGAAGGAAAGTAGGGTAAATCTGCTTCCCTACAACCAACGCCACTCAAGGACGGCAGTTACAGTTTATCTGCTCTCGTCCACGCAGGTAACGGGAGAAGGTACCGCTTGCAAGCAATATGGCAAAATACGATCCTTCTTCTGTCCCGAAGAACCACCATACAAAGTTGCTGATTATCCCGAGCAAAGGAGGCTATGATATCCTTCAATGATCTATCGTTGCAGAGGATATTTGCTTGAAGATGCCGTCTTTTTTGGCTTCTTACATGCGGGAAGAGCATGATCTCCTTCTTCCTCAAGTCAACCCGACGAACTCCGGCCATCATCTCTGTGTGGTAAAGGAAGTGTGGGAAGAACAGAAAAACTCCCTAGTCTTTTTTATAGGCGAAAGAGATCACCGATCCCCAATAACTCCGCCATAAAGTCAGCCATGAAAGAACGTGTCAGGCTTGACCATTTTATGCTCCATTCAGAGCGTTTTGAGTTACGAGGAACGGTTCATGCTTCATTCAAAGTATTTCAAATTACGAGGAATTTAAAAGCTTTGAAGGGGGTCTTGTAGAAGCATAAAAAATACGCTGGATAGCTATACGCAGCATATTGATGCGGGGCAGCGTAAATAGAAGACCTCAGAGCTATCAAACGTGCAACAGAGCTTTTCTGCTTAGCACAGCATAAAAATATAGGCTCAAGGACCATCTGCGTAATACAGTATGTCCATGCTGCTTCAGCATAAACAGGGTGCTTCATCGCCTATATGGCGTAAAACTCATACGCTTTTAATACAGCATTGAAGTGTACGAGGATGCTTCGTATTCTTCATGAACCTGTCAGATCAGGCAAGGAACCTCACGTCGGGACTCCTGACAAAGAGTACTGCACAACAACCCAAGCGATGGGTATCATGATGGCGCGGCACTGCAACCCAGGCTCTCATTTACTGCCATTTCCTTTGCGTAAACCAATTTTACACATACGAAGGAATATGCCGCCTTATTTTACACAGGCAGATGTGAGAAGTTTATGCTCCGCAGAAGACAAACAGCCTGCCACATCAAAAGCTGTACTTCGTACAGGGCTCGAGGCACGTCTTTGTATTTAATACGCAGAGCGGTGACAGTTTCTTGAGGCACTTCTCTGCACTTAAAGCGTCGAATACTGACAGATGCCCAAGGCACGTCTCTGCACCTGATGCACAGAAGGGTAGCAGGCCTTCAAAATATGCCTCCTCATTTAATGAGCGGGATAAAGGGGATCCCCGCATTTAATGCAGAGATTTGAATAAAATATTACTGAACCGTCGTTTAGTGACATCCCCTTTGTGTAAACTATTCTTACGAATATAAGGGAGTACGCCGCCCAATTTTACACAGGCAGACGTGAGCTTCTTACGCTCCGCAGAAGGCAAACAGACCGCCACATCAGCAGTCAATCGTTGTACAAGATTCGAGGCGTGTATCTGCATTTAATGTGCAGAATGATGGCAAATCTTAAAGACAACCCCTGTATTTAATGCAAGGGATGTGGGCAGATCTCTACATTTAATGCAAGAGATGTGATTATATCTCCAAGAGTCATAATTCTGGCTAAAATGTCCACATCATCTCGGCTTCTACGCCTGCTCGGCTTCTATGCCCACCCGGCCTCTATGACCACTCGGCTTCTATGCCCACTCGGCTTCTATGCCTGCTCGGCTTCTATGCCCACCCGGCCTCTATGACCACTCGGCTTTTATGCCCACTCGGCTTCTATGCCCACTCGGCTTCTATGCCTCCTCGGCTTCTACGCCCACTCGGCCTCTATGACCACTCGGCTTCTATGTCTACTTGGCTTCTATGCCTACTTGGCTTCTATGCCTACTTGGCTTCTACTCCCACTCGGCTTCTATGCCATGGTGACAGTCATTTGGCTTCTATGCCAACCTCTTCTACACAAGGGATAACTACCTACGTGGCTTGTACGCCGTGATCTTCATAGCAGATATACGCGTTCTGTCCCTTAGTTGGACGCGCGTCACATGCTCACTCAAAAGGTCATTTATACGCAGGCATTGGTTATTTTAAACCGTCGTATAAAATGGTGCTGTACTTTCCACTACTCGGTTTCTATACCGACTATGTGGTCACTGTCACTAAAACTTTATAAATAGAGACCCCTATCAACGAGGAACAAGGTCAAAAAATTAGAGAAAAGAGGTCAAAAATTGATCGAGAAATCTAGTATCAGATCTAACGGTCGCAAAGATCGAAGGTCAAACGGTCAAGAGAGAGAAAGAGAGAGTAGAATCCAGATCTCAGGCAAAGAGAAGGGATCGACGACTTTGGCATCGAGCATCTACCCTCTTTAGCAACCTTCGAAGCTGCTTCATGTCTTCCACGGCACTTCTTCAACATCGTATGGTTCAAGGGCTAAAGTGATCGACTATAGATCATACACCTATAGCAATATTTATCCAGATTAAATAAATTGTACTTAGATATCCTCGTATTGGATTAAATTTGTACAATCTTGTTTGTAAACATAAAAGAAAGGGTGGGTCTTCGTACAAGACCTTGTTTTCTGCATATTAAATCTTTTTATCATTTATCATCCTAAATAGTCCCTCGGCATCTTGGGCAGATACAAAACCAAGCTCCCGGCAGGGAAAACCTAGAGTTCTCTCTTGGACTTTGTCTGGGACTGCTTGTCAATCATGTCCCCGAAGAGGAAGGCTGGCTTTAGGTACTGGTCCCCGTCTATGTACGTCAGGGGCTCCCCGTTGATCATGTTCAGCAGTGTTCGCTCGCCCTAAGCCGATATCAGAATTTCCCTTCCGTCGGGATACTAGGGCCAGGAGATAGGAAATATCACGTGTGACAGATCCTCCAGATAGTTGGAGTGCAGCATCCCGGCGGCAGAAACTATCATATCGGCTAGCGGAGACACATGCAAGTTAACTGCAAGAGTGCAAGAAAAATACGTCAGTTCCTATAACTAGACAGTACAGATCTTGCAGCATACACAAAAAATCAACAGTCTGTGCTCTACGCCAAGACCGTAAAAACTTGACCATTACGCTGGAATCCATTAACTAAAGCGTAAAGTTCAAGGCTTGCAGTATACAGTCTGTGCTTTATGCCAGACTGATAAAGTTGAGGTATTACGCCAAAATCTTTATCCCGAAGCGTAACACTCAAATTTTATATGCCAATTTTCTACAGTCAAAGCTTTTATGCCTGACTGCAAAAATATGGAGTTTTTGCACTGACACATTAGAAATATGGGCGTAAAATATGAAACGTCTCTGTGCATCATCTTCCTCAAAGAGGCTATCAGCATACAAGACGACCTAGCGCGGTCACGTACAACGTGTGCGAAGGATTTTCATTCGTTCTTTTTCGTCCCAAAAGCTCTACCTTTAAGGCCGGGTGCACTGCTCGTCGGCGGGATACTTTGCTTAGAAGGAAGTTCGCCTTGCCCGACCGAAGATGCTCTCACTTGATTAGAAGAACGAGAAGAAGAATCAACCTTCTTTCCCTTCGTGGAGGAGGATTGTTTCGAGGCCATTACTGGAAATTTTGAAAATCTCGGACAAGAGACGAAGAAGAACTCGAACAGACGAAGGCTTTCTTTCGTAGAAGACGGATAAAAAGTTTTTTCTCTCAGAAACTTGGGGTATATATAGATTTCGGATAGACTCCTTGAATCTTGAACCAAATCTCCTAATTAATATTCGGTTATGATTGGGTACTACGTCAGCCTATTACTCAGAGAAGGCAGATAGTCAGCGAATTCGAAAAGTTTTTACGCAAAGCAGATTCGTAGTTTCTACGCTAAGGAGCTTTCTACGCTCGACAGCTACAGATCTACGGTTTTACTCTCACAGGCTATAAGTCTATGGTTTTACGCCCGGATGCCTTTGTGCTCGGTAGCTTTTATGCTCGAGAGGCTACAAACCTACGACTTCACGCTCAGCAGCTACAAATCTATGATCTCATGCTCGGTGGCGTTTAGTTTACGCTCAGAGGCAACAGATCCACAACTGCACGCTCGAAAGATTTCCTTTTTACAGGCTACAAATCTACAGTTCTACGCCAAAGAGCTTTCTACGCTCGACGGCTACAAATCTACGGTTTTACATTCACAGGCTATAAGTCTATGGTTTTACGCCCGGATGCCTTTGTGCTCGGAAGCTTTTATGCTCGAGAGGCTACAAACCTACGACTTCATGCTCAGGAACTACAAGTCTATGATTTCATGCTCGATGGCATTTAGTTTACGCTAAGAGGTTGCAAACTTATGATTTCATGCTCGGTGGCGTTTAGTTTACCCACATCTGAAGGGATGCGCAGGCCAGTACAGTATATCGGAACAAATTCTCAAAACAGTCAATTACAGGAGTTCACACAGAAGATACTCCTTCCTGACCTCAAGATGCCCCAAATACCCGAAGTATACAGAGTTCAACATTGAAAATTACTCTTCTTCATGGGTCGATTCGAAGTTCATCCAGACTCCAGTCTGAATATTTCGTCTACAAAATCAAGATGGTGACTCAGTTTGACTGCCATTTCTCGCCCTGTTCCAAAGGACTTTCAAGAAATCATTCTTGAAGATGATGTCTGAACAAGAACTCTGTTTATCAGAAGTAACAGTTCAGAATTCTACTCGGTTCCTCGTTCCTAACAACAGTTTGAACACTCGACTGCTACAGCGGCTTTCTGCGCATCCTTAGTTATGTGTAAAAGACAGAACAGGACCTAACACTCTTTCTAACAGAGTCGGCATAAAGTATCAGACGTGTCGAAGCTACACATATTCAGACTTCACAGCAAAGTATGGCAACATGATCATATGCAAAGAAGAAAGACGATTTTATTAAAATTAAAAACATGATTACATGAGGGAAATCCAGTCTACAAGGGTTTTCTTCATTTTTATGATTACATATGAGGGAAATCCCGTCTACAAAGGACTCCCTCATCGTCGTCTGAAGATTGCGCCTAGAATCTGTTCTGCCAGGTTCTCGTATGGGCAAAATTCTTCATCCATCTTCTCCGGCAGTCAGTCAGTAACCGCAAACTGACTGACATATTGGTCAACGGCGGGAGGATACAGAACTGGGCGTAGACCCATCTGCCAACAGAAGAAAAGCAGAGTAAATCTGCTTTCTTACACCCAGCGTCATGACAGATTGAGTTGAGATATTTCACTCAACTCAATCCTGGACAGAGCTAGTCTATCTGCTCTCGTCCATGGAGATAACGGGAGAAGGCACCGCTTGCAAGCGGCATGGTGAAATACGACCCTTCTTCTCTTTCGAAGAACCGCCATACAAAGATGCTGATTATCCCGAGCAAAGGAGGCTATAATATTCTTCCATGATCCATCGTTGCAGAGGACATTTGCTCGAAGATGCCATCTTTTTCGGCTCCTTACATGCTGGAAGAGCATGGTCCCCTTCTTCCCCAAGTCGACTCGACGAACTCCGGCCATCATCTCTGTGTGGTGAAGGAAGTGTGGAAAGAACAAGAAAACTCCTCAGCCTTTTTATAGGCGAAAGAGATCACCGATCCCCAATAACTCTGCCATAAAGTCAGCCATGAAAGAACGTGTCAGGCTTGACCGTTTCAGGCTTAATTTAGAGCGTTTCGAGTTAAGAGGAACGGTTCATGTTTCATTCAAAGTGTTTCAAATTACGAGGAATTTAAAATCTTTGAAGGGGGTCTTGTAGAAGAATGAAAAATACGCTGGATAGCTACGCAAGCATGGTGATGCAGGGCAGCGTAAACAGAGGACCTCAGATCCATCAAACGTACAACAGAGCTTTTTCGCTGAGCACAGCGTAAAAATATAGACTCAAGGACCATCCGCGTAATGCAGTATGTCCAGGCGGCTAAGGCGTAAATAGGGTGCTTCATCGCCTTCATGACGTAAAACTCATCCGATTTTAATGCAGCATTGAAGTGTATGAGGAATGCTTCGTATTCTTCAAAATGAACCTATCAGATCATGCAATGAACCTGACGTCTGGACTCATGACAAAGAGTACTACACGACAACCCAAGCGACGGGTATAATGAGGGCGCGGCACTGCAACCCAGGCTGTCATTTACTGCCATTTTCTTTGCGTAAACCACTTTTACACATACGAAAGAATACGCCGCCTTATTTTTACATAGGCAGATGTGAACAGTTTACGCTCCGCGGAAGACAAACAGCCAGCCACATCAAAAGCTGCACTTCGTACAGGGCTCGAGGCACGTCTCTGCATTTAATGCACAGAACGGTAACAGTTTCTCGAGGCACGTCTCTGCATTTAAAGCGCCGAATACTGACAGATGCCTAAGGCACGTCTCTGCACTTAAGGCACAGAAGGGTGGCAGACCTTCAAAATACGCCTCCTTATTTAATGAGCAGGATAATGGCAGATCTTCGCATTTAATGCAGGAGATTTGATTAAATGTCACCGAACCGTCGTTTAGTGACATCCCCTTTCCGTAAACTACTCTTACGCATATAAGGGAATACGCTGCCCAGTTTTACACAAGCATACGTGAGCTTCTTACGCTCCATAGAAGGCAAACAGACCTCCACATCCGCAGAAGGCAAACAGACGTGAGCTTCTTACGCTCCGCAGAAGGAGATTTGATTAAATGTCACCGAACCGTCCTTTAGAGAATTTGAGGCGCATATCTGCATTTAATGCTCAGAATGATGGCAAATCTTAAAGACAAGCCTCTTCATTTAATGCGCAGGATGGGGGCAGATCTCTGCATTTAATGCAACAGATTTGATTATATCTCCAAGAGCCATAATTTCGGCTAAAACGTCAACATCGTCTCGGCTTCTACGCCTGCTCGGCTTCTATGCCCACTCGGCTTCTATGTCCACTGGGCTTCTATGCCCACCCGGCCTCTACGACCACTCGGCTTCTATGCCTGCTCGGCCTCTATGACCACTCGGCCTCTATGACCACTCGGCTTCTACGCCCACCTGGCTTCTATGCCTACTTGGCTTCTATGCCATGATGACAGTTATTGACTTCTACGTCAACCTCTTCTACACAAGGGATAACTACCTACGTGGTTTCTACGGCATGATCTTCGCAGCAGATATACGCGTTTTGTCCCTTAGTTGGACACGCGTCACATGCTCACTCAAAAGTTCATCTATACGCAGGTATTGGTTATTTTAAACCGTCGTGTAAAAGGGTGCTGTACTTTCTACTACTCGGTTTCTACACCGACTGAGTGGTCACTGTCACCAAAACTCTATAAATAGAGACCTCTATCAATAGAGGAAAAGGTGGAAGAAATTAAAAGAGGAGAATTGACCAAGAAATCCAGTATCAGACCCAACGGTCGCAAAGATCGAAGGTCAAACGGTCAAGGGAGAGAGGAGAATCCAGAGCTCAGGCAAAGAAAAGGGATCGATGACTTTGGCATCGAGCATCCACCCTCTTTAGCAACCTGCGAAGCTGCTTTCTGTCTTCCACGGCACTTCTTCAATATCGTGTGGTCCAAGGACTAAAGTGATAGACTGCAGATCAGACACCTATAGCAATATTTACCCAGATTAAATAAATTGTACTTGGTCATCCTCTTATAGGATTAAATTGTACAATCTTGTTTGTAAACATAAAAGAAAGGACAGGTTTTCGTATAAGACCTTATTTTCCGTATTCATCAAATCTTTTCTCGTTTATTATCCCAAACAAGATGGCGACTCTACTGGGGACCTCTTTCTCTTCTGATGAGAAAGCTATTGCTCAACACGATACGGTATCCGTGGGATCCGTGAAGAAGATACTGGTCGTCCAGTTCGACCAGTCTGCCTATGAAGATATGCTCCGAACAAGGGGTAGCTCTCACTCTCTCTCTGTCCAAAACAACAGGAAGCTGCGTAAGCTAGAAAATACTACCCTTTCGTCTAATTTGGACACAGGGGCAAAACAATAATTTTGGGTCAAAGCGGGGTCCACATGTGGCCCACTTTGCACCAAAATATGTGCCAAGGATAAAGGTCTCTAAATGGGATAAATTATATGTTAAACAAATTCTAAACGTCAAAATGAACTCAACGGTATGTCCAATTTTGGATTCCGGTGAGCCGAACACAAATTTGCCCTTAAAGTCAACCAAGGGGCCCGCAATTAGGCAGCTTGGTCAACTAACTCAGAATCGTATAAAACTTGGGTCACAGGACCAGCATAATACCACGAATCCAATGACGCAAGTTTTGTCGCATTCTGACGAGCGTACACTAAATGGGGTAGTATTTTGTAAAAGTTACGATACGGGGCCTTTTTACGGATAAGGGGTGATTTCGATGCGCACACAGGTCCAAATCAGTTTTCGCGAAAGCCCACACACTAGGACAAACCATATGCGCCTTTTGGTGAAATTGGTACGTGACGAGGCGGTCCCATTTGGCTGGGCGCACTCCGTATCACAAGTTTTAATATTTAAAAAACAATTTTTTCTGAATATTTAACCTATATTATCTCTGATTCTAACCCATAATAAAATAAAGTAATTAACAGGAAGTGATTTCGGTTATGTAGGCCTTACACTGAAAAAAATAGATCTCGATTTGGATGTCTACGTTGGGAGCTATCGTCCTCGAAACATAGGCTGTTGAAATAATTTTAAAGCAGTTTAAAAGTATGGTTTTTTCTCAACTTGGCATCGATTTCTACCAGGTTTATAATGCTGCTCGAAGGAAACTAAGTAATGAGGTTTAAAGAGGGATAGATGTGGTGTTTTGTAAATGTTGCAATACGGGGCCTTTTTACGGATACGGGGTAATTTCGATGTGTACACACGTCCAAATCAGTTTTTGCGAAAGCCCACATGCCAGGACATACCATACGCGCCTTTTGGTGAAATTGGTATGTGATGAGGCGGTCCCATTTGGCTGGGCGCGCTCCGTATCATAAATTTTAACATTTAAAAAACAAGTTTTTCTGAGTATTTAACCTAAATTATCTCTGATTCTAACACATAATAAAATAAAGTAATTAACAAGAAGTGATTTCGGTTATGTAGGTTTTACACAAAAAAAGATAGATCTTGATTTGGATGTCTACGTTGGGAGCTATCGGCCTCGAAACATAGGCCGTTGGAACAGTTTTAAAGCAGTTTAAAAGTGTTGTTTTTCCTCAACTTGGCATCGATTTCTACCAGGCTTATAACGCTGCTCGAAGGAAACTAATTAACGAGGTTTAAAGAGGGATAGGTGGTGATCATACCGGCGAAGACTGATCCGAATTTGATCGAGCGAGGAGGCGGGAAACAGTGCGTGATGAGGTGGTCGTCGCTGCCTGAATCTACGATTGTATGCTTGTGTGGCGGACGACAGGCTACGGCGTCGCCGGTGGCGTTCGTGGGTCCAGGCAGCAGCACTCTTAGGTTGGGGTCGGCGCAGGGTGAAGATGGGAGCTAGGGTTAGGGTTTGGGATCAGAGATATAAATATTGAGATCTAGAAGGAAGAGGTAGAATATATATATATATATATATATATATCGAGAAGGAAGTGGGTGAGGGGGTTCCTGGGCCAGGCGCAGGGTGGAGAACAAGCTACTGCTCGCGGGGGTGTTTGGGCTGAGGGATGTAGGAATTATAGTAGTTTTTAGGTTATTAGTTTAGTAATTAGAGTTTTTAGTAATTTCTTTTTCTTTTCTTTTTATGACTCTTTTATTATTTATATTACTAAACTTATTACTACTATTACTAATATTATTATTATTATTATTATTATTATTATTATTATTATTATTATTATTATTATTATTACCTAATACTTATTATTATTATTATTATACTATTTATTTATTATTACTATTATATTTAATAACTATTTATTATTTACGTATATATTTGAGGTATATAAAAAAAATTTATTTGTATCCGAATTAAATTCTAAAAAAATCTATTACTCTTCTACCAATATTCCTAAAATAAAAATAATAGTTGTTAGGCAATAATTCTAAATGATTAATTATCTAGGTAAAAAATTCAATAATATATATTTTCTAATTAACTACGAGATAATATAAATAAATTCCGTGATTATAATATTTTAAAAATATGGGATTTTACATTCAGACTCTTGAAGATATGCTACGCACTTGCGTTTTGGATCTCAAAGGTTCTTGGGAGGATCATCTACACTTAGTAGAGTTTGCTTACAACAACAGCTACCAGGCCAGCATTGAGATGTCACCATTCGAGGCTTTATATGGACGAAGGTGTCGTACACCGTTATCTTGGGATGATGTCAGAGAGAGAGCCTTGTTAGGACCAGAAATAGTCGTAGATACAGCAGAAAAGGTGAAACTCATCAGAGAGAGACTGCGAGTGGCGCAGGACCGATAGAGGCATTGGGCCGATAGCCACCGTAGATCCCTAGAGTTTCAGGTATAGTTTTTGTTATTTTGGTTTGTGATTGTTTTGTTTTAGATTGCATATTAAGACTTTTTGTTCTAGGTTGATGATTTGGTATTCCTACGGATTTCTTCGACACGGGGCACGATTCGTTTTGGTAGAGGCGGAAAGCTTAGTCCACGATACATCGGACCTTTCGATATTCTTGCAAGGGTTGATACAGTGGCCTATAGACTAGACTTGTCGCCTGCTCTAGATGGAGTGCATGATGTGTTCCACGTGTCACAGCTGAGACGATACATGGCTGATCCTAGTTACGTACTAGATTACTCGAAGATCGAGGTTGGATCGACTCTCAGTTATCCCGAGCAGCCCGTAGAGATCTTGGATCATAGAGAGAAGGTATTGCAGAACCAGACTATTCCCTTGGTTCGTGTTGCATGGAGACATCACTCTCTAGGTGAGTCAAACTGAGACAGAGAGGACAAAATACGCGAGCAGTATCCGTATCTCTTCGAGACTTGAGATATAATTCCTTATTTGATTGTTGTTCCTGTGCTAGTTTATTTCAATTTTGAGGACAAAATTCTTTTAAAGAGGGTAGACTTGTCACTTCCACATTCCAGAATAGGAGTATTTTTGTCTTTCATTTATTTAATTTAATGAGTTAATATATTGCATGATATTTATATATTATTTATAGTGTTCCTTAAATGCATGAGTTAGTGGACTGGACCTAGAAACCCACTAGATGATCCCCTGACCAAACTATAGGGCTATGGACATTAATTAGCATTCTTGGAATTTAATATAAGGGATTATATTTAATTCCAAATAAATATAACTTTACATCTTTGTTCGTTCCAATTAAAATTGGAGACACAACCTCGACCCATTTTGTGCAACCCAAATTATGATAATATTTTATTATGAGTCTTCTACATTCATGGCACTTGTGTCCCACCTAATTTTAACCCTATGTATTTCCAATTAATTTTAGAATACCATTTACATTAATTTTAATTAAATTGGTGTAAGGACCCAACTTGACCCAAAATTACACCCAACACCAAACCAAACCCCCACTCACACCCTTAAGAATCATACTAAGTACCAAACACCCTTTTCATCCACTACATCACACCAAATATGGTGTTTTCCCCCATTTAATCCAAAAAAAACCCTACTTTGTGCAAATTTTCAATTATCGGGGACTTTTATGCAAAAGTGCATTGAGGTGTCCATTTTCTATTTGGCACAACGCATGAAGAAACACCATTTTTCTTTATTGACTGGTCATATGAATTTTCCACTTGATTTTAGACTGTGCAACACTCAACATCCTTCCCCCTCATCAAATCCTAGCCATCTATTTCAAACAAACCATCCTAGCCCTTTAACAATTCTTTATGTAGAAAGAAACTCAATCCCAAGGAGGGGTTGACCGGCCTAACTCCTAGGTCAACATCAAACCCTAATTTTTCTATACATATATATAAAACTTTTCTTCATTAGTTTTCTTCAACCATCACCAATACCAACCCTAGCCGAATACATAACCCCCTCTACGGTTCACGTCGGACTTCCATCCCGTCCATCGACCTCCCCGTTCACCCCGACTGTCGACCCCGCTGACCCCCGCCTGAACCGCGACAGACACCACCACCATTCACGTCGACATCACCGTTCCCATCATCCAACAGCCCGATCCTGACTCCGATCGCCTGAACTTTATCGCCACCGGTGAACTCCACCCTACCGACCTCATCTCCACGTCGACGCTGCACCGCCTGACGCCATCCTCGTCGGATCTCAACTCGTTCTCGACCACCACGGACTTCCCATTATCATCACCGCCACCAGCACGACCTCGCCTGAGTTATCCTTAATCGCCTGAGCACGTCGGACAACAACAGCAGCAGGAGCAGTCGAGCCCTCTCCGTGACGCAACCGAGCACCCCCTCGACGTTGTATACACCCCTCGTTCAAGTGCACGCAGGTTCAGTTTATTTCCTTTTATGTTGTGTGCATGTATGCATGTAGGAATAGAGTTAGGATTTAGCGTGTTGCTTCATGATAATTTTGCTAGATGTTCATGGCTAAACTATGTAATTAAACCTAAAACTAGTTGTGTGTGTATATGCATATAATATTAGTTTATATATATATATATATATATATATGAAATCAATTGCTAGTACTAAGTTATGACTGTAATATATATATTGTACGATCCTAGGTTAACTGAGGATACCCCGTAGTTGCATATGATCATAAGTGTTAATTATGGATATCCTATTTTTTTATTGACTAGATGACACTAAATATTTATGAGTTGACTACCTTTTGTTCCCTGACGTACTGGCTAGACATGTGTTAGTATTTGACTGTCTGATTTTGCACAACATTTGAAGATGTGACACCGTGCAGTTAGATGCACATTCAACCCTGCTATTTGACCAGTGACAACCCTAGCGTAGTCTCTGAGTTCAGTGTATTTATGATTGTGGGTATGCTAGTGTAACAACTAATGCTATATCATTATTAAATGATGTCTATAGGACTGTTGGATTATTCAGACAAGACTTCGAAAATAGGACATTGGTATTGTCAGCAGAGGACCACAGGCGAGTACATTCTCTGACTGTCACGACCCGCACCCGGTTTAGGGGCACGAATGCGTGGGTACGTCCAGCCTACGCCGCAGTGTCGGCGGTAGAATGCTGTCAAGGTCTTGATACTATCTAACTAATGTCACGCAAGCATCCAATCTCCATTAGGAGGCACGGATGACACAAATAAGAGGAACACATACTCAATCACAGGATACAGCACGATAAGATAACGAACAAAAATTTAATTAAATACAACACAAGTCAAAGTAATAATCTAACTCAACAAATAACCAAGTCTCATCAAAAATGCCGAAGACAAATTCGGTACCAAATAGTCTACTTAAAGAACAAACCAAAAATAGGAATTTCCGGCTAGTCCTTCCGGAATCACAACTAGACTACCAAGTCTGCAGCTACTCACCATATGGTCCATACAGTGTCGGACAGCGGTCCTCTAAGGCATAGTCTGGAAAAATGTTTCCAGTCAGGAAGGAGCAAAGCAACACTCTCAAATAACAGTTCTATTAATTGATAATATCTATAATACAATAAAACATGTCATGCTAGCTACTGAGAAGACAATGGAATAAATGCAATGGCAATTAACGAGAGACAGGCAATGTAAAGAGACAGGCAATAGGCAATATGATACAGTCAGTGCATGTATGGAAATAAAAAGAATAAGGAACAGTATCATATACGGGTGATGTAGTATATGATTTAAATAGGGAAACTGTAATCTACTCTAAGTGTTTGAAATAGTAGTTTCAAAATATGATCGGCTTGGGAACATGTACGATTGCTACAGTCTGGCTAATCATACGTGGGGGTATGATTAACACCAATAATATTTAATTATACCATGGGTATTTGATCACATCTCTCACTAGCAATTTCCCCGCCCTCAACTAGTACTGTGGATCCAATCATGACATGTCACGAATACACGAACATTGTCTAATATATTATGTACAATGTCTAATATCAATGTCTAATGTCAATGTCAATGTCAATGTCGTGTATAATGTCGATACGATAATCAATGTAGCATCTCATGACTGTAGATCCAAGCTATACTAGTCCGTGTAGCACAGTGTCAAGGATTCAGATGTAACATTTCATTATTGTTGAATTTATAGAAATTATCAAGAATTGGAAATTATCGGAGAATGTACTTGCCTTGGGTCCTTAGCTGGTATTTATCGATGTCCTGTTCCAGAGTATTCCTTGGTGAACCAACAGTCCTATAAACATATCACAATTATAACACTTGTATCAGATGCTACCCTAACACACAGAAGAAATATACTGGCCTCAGGGCCATGCCAGGCAGGGCACTAGTCAACTAGGGTTATCTAGTAGGGATAAAACACATTACCTATTTTTAATCATTAATACCTACCATATATATATACCAATTAAACATACTGTTAATAATTAAACATAATACATATATATTGTTATTCCAAAGTATACAAAATAGGTATAACTGTATGTACATAGTGGAAGTATATATTATTTGTTTATGAAAAAATGTACATAAGTCCCATTATAAGAATATATATATTTATATATTTATACCAAAATATGTATTTTATTACATATATATCAATATAGTTTTATATATATACTATATATATTTACCAAAATAATATTTATACCAAAATAATATTTATACTATATTCAGGTAATTATACCAATTAAATATATATATAACACTTACATTCACATTAATTAAATACATATAAATACATATACATTAATTACACTAATAATATAGTGTATATTTTATAAAGTATAATTTATGAAAAAATAGTGTACATATAGGTATACAATAATTACACATTATAAAATTAATTATACATACTATAATTATACAATTAATAATAAAATAAATAATATACGTATACATATTCTAAAATACATACATTGCCAATCAATTTTATATTAAAAATATGCTAAATATATATATAATATATGTATACACATACTCACACCAATATACGTATACGTATATACGTACATCTATCTACGCATTAATTAATATATGCTAATACATATACTCTTACACATTTCTACCTACACAAATACATACTTACATACATTAGCTACATATATATATGTATATATATATATATATATATATATATAAAAGAAGGAGGGAGAGAGGAGAAGAACTCACTGTGAGTTGGGGGCTTGGCCGGCCGGACGGAGGGGGAAGCCGCTGGCCTGTCGGAGTCGACTGATGGTGGTGGTAATAGTTGGTGATGGTGGTGGTATTGATCGGCAGAGGGAGGAGATGGGCAGCGCCGGAGTTAATGCGGCCGCCGGGGTTGCACAGAGGAGCAGTGGGGCTGACCGCCGGAGGTTGTGCAGAGGAGTAGTGGGGCTGACCGCCGGAGGTTGTGCAGAGGTGGTCGGCTGCAGGGTGCAACGGCTCTCGGGGTGGCCGTCGGAGTTAAACAGCAGCGGCGAAGGGGACTCGGCTGGGGACTCGAGCGCGGGGAAGCTCGTGAGGGGGATGGCCGAGCAGCGGGAGTTCCAGGGGGGAGATGGCCGGGCTGGAGGATCTCGGAACCGGAGCTAGGCTGGCCCACCGGAGACTGAAGGGGCCGCTGGAGGATCGGCAGTAGGAGGAGGAGATGCCGGGAGCAGATGCAGCGCCGGGCCAATGGCCGGAGCGGGGAGTCTGGAGGAGTCGGCCGCCAGAGGTGATCCGCTCGGTCGGGCAGTCGCCGCGGGGAGCCGCCGGGAGCAGTTGGTGCTGACCGCCGGAAAACTGTTCAATGGTGATGGGGAATGAACAGTATCCCCCCTTTTACTATTTGAATTTCAAATGAAGGAAAATATTAAAGAAGAAGGAGGAAGGAAGAAGGAGAAGGAAAGAAGAAAAGAGAAGAAGAAAGGAAGAAGGAGAAAAAGAAATTACATACGCATGAGAGAGGGGATGTGGGGGGCTTGTGAAGGTGGGGAATCTTAGGTTTCTTGGGATTAGGGTTTGAGGGTACAAGATATTAAATAAGGAGAGAGAGGATGTGATGGAGGGTGGTGATTGAACCCCTAGAATGAGTGGTCCAGATTGGACATGGGAAAATAATTCATGTGGGAAATGAGGGTGAGAGTTTAATTAAAATATTAGGTTCCCTCATTGTTAAATCAAAGGGTGTTGACACCAAAAATGCATATTTGCAAATTAACCCCCTTAAATTTGGGTATTTGTACAGACGCATGAAATGACAAAAATTTGGTGGGCGATTCGGGGTCCGATGTTTTGTAGGGCCAGGGGGCGCTGTAAGATTTGGTGTGGGCTAAAATAGCAGGGCACTGAAATTAAATTGGAATTTCAGAATCAGATAAAATAGTATCCTCAATTTAAATAGAAATAAATGCAAGTTGTGTTCAATAATTAATTAGGAGTACATGGAGCCAAAATCAGGTCAGGTCATCAATACCAATAATGAAGAAGACTCAGAACAGAATATTATCCTAATTTGGGTTGCACGAAAAATAGTCAAGATTGCCTCCAATTTTCGATTGGAACGCACAACGATACAAAAATAGGAGTTTATTAAATAACGTCCGCGACGATATTTGTGCGGCTAGAAATAATGCACAGAGAGCATAATTATGAGTTGCAAAAATAGCAGAATGGGAGGCGGGCATGTCTAGGGCAAGATTGTGAAATTTGTTGGAAGACAAAAGTCAGGATAGTGCTCCAATTATCGAAGCAAAGGCAATGCGCAAGTAATTAATAAAATTACGGTAATTAATTACAAACTCCAAGAATTTAAATTCTAGATAAAATAATAAAATCCAAAATTTCATAATTCAGACAGGTGTTCATTTACTAGGCTTCTAGGTCAAGTCTACTAGCTTAAAAATAAATTAACACTGTATACAATATTATATTTAATTACACATCACACATATTTATTTAAATTAAATACTATCATGCAATTAATTAATTATAACTACAATAATATTAATTATTAAAAAGTCAAAAATATCCCTGTTTTCGGAACGTGGTAGTGATATTGACAATTTTTATTATGTTGATTATCTCTATGATTCTAGTTGTATATCGTACATGATTCTGACACTATGTATATACGAGTTGGCATCATCGAGACCGGTCATGAGGAGTCGTGATTGGAATCCATCGTGCTAGCTGGGACGGGTAGATATTAGTAGATTATGTGATCATACCCAACTCTACAAGAATCATAGCTCACCCATACCTCACATCGGTGTAGCCTGACCATTACATGCCTCATAGCTTAATATGTATGATTGGCCTGACTATTGCTTGCATCATAGCTAACTGGATGGTTAGCCTGGCCTTACATGAATCATAGCTAATCATACATAGCAAGCCTGATCAGTCCCAAGCCGATCACATGATATGCTGATGTTTCACACATTTAGCTAGATAGTCTATACATGTATTTCTAGTTTGTTGATCTAGCATTTCCTTATATTCTAGTTATTGTTCTAGTGTTCACATATATTCCAGTTCATTGTTCTAGCATGCACTTGTATTTCTGTTTATTGCTAGCATACCATTGATGATGATATGTTCTCCAGTATTTCTATTTCCAGTATTTCATTATCTCCAGTATTTCTTTTTGTCAGTATTTATATCCATCTTGTATTTCTTTACACTGTATTATAGTTTTTGTCAGTATATATGGAACTGCTGTTAGTGCTTGTACTTCGTTCCAATCCTGACTAGATATTTTTTCCAAAGGATTTTGAGAATTTCTGTCCTACACATTATGGACCAGGTATAGATGCAGACTACATACCAGAGAGCTTAGATGAGTCCATTCCTGTAGAGGAGACACTACCTACAGCTATTTAGACAGTATTTATTTCATGCATTGAGTTTATGTTGAGACTTATGTTGAGTTTATTGAGACTTGTGAAGACTATTTATGTTGGACATCTAGACTGTAGTTTATCTCTATTTTGAGACATTGTGTTTTACTTATGTCATTCTTTCTTATCTTTTATTGTGCCATTTATATTCTTATAGTTATTATGATTGAGTATACATTATAAGCTATTGAGAGATGTTTATATTATTGTCGTCCGTATGGAGTTGATATCATTGACAGGTTATGAGTTATGATAGTATTATAGAGACATAGACAACATTCTACCGCCGATGCTGCGGTATAGGCTGGACGTACCCACAACTCATGCCAAAATTCCAGGTACGGGTCGTGACAACACTGCAAGACTGTGCATGGGTATCTCTGTGCCCATGGAAGCCAGACATAAAGAATGCGGTGCTCCCCTACCTCCAAGTAAAGCCGGAATCACGGTACCAAGGATCAAGACCTCCCCTGATAAATTTCTCTGTAAGGAGAGCCACAGCTGTCAGGATCGTTCACAAAGAAGAGGAAACAAAGCAAGAAAATGAAGCTCTCTCTCTCCTTCTAGTCGCCTATTTATAGGCTTCAAAAGCTGCGGTAAGAGATCATGACAGTTATGAGAATGAATCTGACGCCTCAATTTTTGGGATTTACTTTAAATCTTCTTGGAAATTGATGCCTCGAGCCCCGTGTCAAGAGATGGTGTAGAATCCCAAAAGATTCTTGTAAAGATTAAAGCAAATCTCCTCATTTAATAATTAGACAGCCTGTCAGAGACAGCTATGCAGCAACGAGGCTACACGGCATGACCTGCATATGCGGCCAATAGCGCTTGTCCATTCTTCTTTTAAAGTATTCCAAATTTATTATTTTGAAAACTTTGAAGGGAGTCTTGTAGAAGCATAAAACATTATGCATGCTGCATCAAGGTCTTGCCCCCTCAGCAAGCTGTAGAGAAGCTACATGCGGCCTAAACAGTCAAGCCATAGAATAACCACATGCGGCCTGAACAATCAAGTCACAGAAAAGCCATATGCGTCTTGATCAACCAAGTCGCAGAGAAGCCATATGCGGCCTGATCAACCAAGTCGCAGAGAAGCCGTATAGTATACTATATGCAGCCTGAACGACCATAGAGCAGGGAGGCCACATATAATCCCATGACACAGATTCCAATATCTGTTAGAAGCTCTGACACATCACTCATCACTCTGAGACCCTTCGAGACTCATGAAGATGATGGCTCAGGAAAATACAACAATCACATCAGTGTATTAATTGCTTCGACAAACGTGTCATGCCATGTGTTCTCTTGTATGCGGCTATATCTTATGCGACCTCGCAAACATGTGGCCATAGTGTCCAACCGACTAAGGCCAAATGAGGGCACATATGTGACTACAATACCCATGCAGCCTCGCCACCATGCAGCCAAAGTGTCCATTCGGCCAAGGCCCAAACAGAGCACGTATGCGGCCACAAGACCCATGCGACATCGCCATCATGGGGCCAAGATGCTATGCGGCCTCCAGCTCACAAGATCTTCCTGTTAAAACTACAGAGATCTTTACACTGTTGGTGCTGACCACGTGTCCAGCTGACCAAGTCACGCACACAATGGGTTAAAAATAACCACGAGATCTCTTCAATAGCATATCTCAACAAAGATCACATGGCAATCGACCCATAGCATGCGACGATAGTTGCAATTGCATTTTGTTGAAGAAGCCACCAAACGGAGGCATATGTGTGTCACTACCACATTCTAAAAATAGGAGTATTTTTGACTTTTTATATATTATTAATATTATGGTAGTTATTTTTAAATGATTGAATAATATGTGAATTTATATATATATATATATATTATTGTACAATGTTCTTAGTGTTGAGCTAGTAGACTTGACCTAGAAGCCCAATAGATGAACCCCTGACCAAAATGAAGGGTTATGAATTTAATTTGTATTATTCAGGATTTAAATTATTGAGGGTATAATTAATTACCGTGATTATTATACCCTACCATTGTTGCAATATTCGGATCCCAATATTAGCCCATAATTTCCAATAAGTTGTTGCATTCTAGACTTGACATGCCAACTTAGGCGCTGGACTTTTCCGTCACTCAAAATCATAATCCTTTGTTCTCTAATTTAATTGCACAACTTCTCGTATCTGAAATCCATTATTTAATCTTGTGTCGCGCACCTGTGTCGTTGCCATCAATTTTGAGATACCAACTCAACCCGTTTAACTGGACCAATTAAAGGGTCCAAGAATGACACCAAGCCTACACCTTTCATGACCTTTGTGTAACTCATAATTATGCTCCCTTGTGCTTCATTTTAGTCGCACAATATTCGTCGCGGACGTTTATTTTAATTTCTAAATAAAATCCAACTTTGTATCATTGTGCGTTCCAATCAAAATTGGAGACACAATCTTGACCCATTTTGTGCAACCCAAATTAGGATAATATTCTGTTCTGAGTCTACTTCATTCATTATACTTCTGTCCCCTTAATTTTTTCCCCATGTATTTCTAATTAATTTTAGAACATCACTTATATTTATTCCTTAATTAAATTGGGGATACCAACTTTGACTAATTCCATTTTAGTCCTAATTTAATCCAAATATCCTATTCATTAAGCCGATACAAAATACACAACACCCCCTCACCCTACAAAACAACAAACACCAAATCGCCCACCAATTTTTTATCATTTCATGTGTCTGTGCAAATATCCAAATTTAAGGGGGGCTTATTTGCAAATGTTGCATTAGGTGTCAACATCCCATTGGTTCAAGCTAAATGAAGAATCCCTAATTCTTTGACTAGTCAACCCAACCCCTCTCCTTGGTATGAATAATTCCCTCATGTTAAATCCTGGCCACCCATTCAAAATGGGACTCATCATCACCACACAATCTACATCACATCCCCTATATAATGTCTCTTCATGGACCCTTTCCCAAGCAGGCCCTAATCCCCATACCTTGGAAAACCCCCACCTTCTCTCTCCTTCCTCCTCACAAACCAAACCGTAGCTTCCCTTATCCTTTTCTATTTTTTCTTTCTTCTACCTTCTTCTTCTTCCTCTTCACCTCTTTTTAATTTTGGGTTAAACCAACCAGGCCGGCCCACTACTCCGGCAACTACCCCTGACCTGGTCGAGCTCCCTCTTCCATGGCTACAGCTACTTCTACCGTGTCGTCTCCAGCCTGGCCGGCCCAACAACTCCGACGAGCCGACATCATCCCCTATTCCCTGTTCATCCTCGGCCTTCTCCGTTACCCACCTCGACCATCGACCATCGACCATCGCTCGACTGAACCTCGTCGAGCCCCGTTCGCCTAAAGCCCACGTCGATATCTCCCTAGTCGGATCCCGGCCTCCTATCCCGCTGCACCTGAAGAACCACCACCACCATCGTCATCAGCACCTCGGCATGAGTTCCCACTATAGCCACCCGTTGTGCACCTGCCTTCTCCCCCTGAACCGGTCAAGCTCCCTACCGGCCTCCCACCAGCATCACCCGGTGAACTGTTCCTACATCGAGCCGACTACCAGCTGTTTCCACCGCCAACTACACCGGCCTCCCTCCAGTATCACCCCGGCGAGCCACAGCCTTCTTCCCCGGCTGCTGCTGCCACTGAACCACCCCGTTCACCACCAGCACCACCTTTATCTTCGTCGTCGTCGTTGCCTTCGTCGTCGTCATCGTCGTCGTAGAAACCGTCGTTATCCCCGTCGTCGTCGTGCACGCGCAGAGGTTCCCCTTCTCCCCCTTGCGTACACGTACAAGTGTACGTATTCGATTGGTGTATGTATAGGTATATAAATATAGTATATGTTTAGTAAATACGTATTTGATATATATATATACATATATATATGTAGCATAATATATGTTAGTATGTATGTATTGGTATATATATATGTACATAAATACATGTATATAGTATATGTATTAAATTTGTACATATATATATAAATATAGTATATGTATATTTTCACTTGGTATATGTATATATATATATATATTCAGTATATGTATTCTTTGGTATACATATCATTATTGGTTGTTATGTATTTATATAAATATGTCGTATGTATATATAAACATATATATATATATAATTAAAATTCTATTAGTGTATATACACATATACATATTTTTGTATGTAATTATTGGTATACATATATATATATATATATATTATATAATTAATGATATATGCTAATTGATAATATGTATAATTATAAAAGTACTAGGTGACCCGAGTGTAATTATGGATACCCTATCGTGCTCTAGTTTATGTGATTGAGTATATTTCGTATTATATTGTGATATCTGCGTCTCCTTATGGAGTTGGATATTCATGTGAGATTGATTAGATAGTATCAGGACCTAGACAACGTTCTACTGTGGATGCTGCGGCGTAGGCTGGACGTGCCCGCGTACTCGTGTCCCTATACCGGGTGCGGGTCGTGACAATGTGGCACCCATAGCCCATCAGTAGGATGGCTGTAAATAGGAGCAACTGGAACGTTCTAAAGGCTAGCTTCTTTTTTCTACTTCAGGGAGAAAGCATACCACCCCCGACCAATACAGAGATAGAGAATACCGAGATGAGCAAAAAGAGAACGTAAGCCTCCTCACCCTGCATCAAATCGTCCATGGAGTAAAAGAGATGCCATAGCACTCCTTGTCCATTGCCACACCCCAAAATCAAAAAATATAGTACTTAGATTATCCGTCCAGGACCTCTTTGTACTTTTTTTTGTTTACTGATTAAATCAAGCTCTTTTAGAACCTTCGAATTTAATGGCAAACAATGAGATCCATAAAGACGATTAGCACATTGATTGCTCCAAAAGGCATCACTTGAAACTCCCAATGGCCATATCTTAATCTGAATGCTGTCTTCGGTATGTCTTGTTGTTTGACTCTGATCTGATGTATCATGACTGCAAATCAATCTTACAAAATATTGCCGCCCCACTAAGCTGGTCGAACAAGTCATTTATCCAAAGCAATTGATATTTGTTATTAATGGTCGCAAAATTTAGGGTACGATAGTCAACAAATAAACGTGATCTACCATTCTTTTTCTTCACAAGTACCATTTGGGCTCCCTAAGGCGATAAACTAGCACGAATGGATCCCTTAGCTCTTAATTCTTCAATCATCCGGTATAATACTTTTAACCCTGGTGGGGCCATCCGGTAGACTCTTTTAAATACTACTATAGTTTTGGGAAGTACATCAATGGTAAACTATATTTCTCTTTCTGGTGGCATGCCTGGAAGCTTTTTTAGAAACATATCTGGAAACTAACTAACTACTCTGGGCATTGATACTTCTTATGTTACTGCCATCTACATGATCGCTGATAGAGACTCCGTCTCTCCTCTTAAAAAGAAGAATTCTTTTACTCCGGTGATACGAAAGATAACCTTGTCATCATGGCAATCTATCATAATGTATCAAGCACTCAACTAATCCATTCATAGGATGATGTCATAATCTTCCATAGGGAACTCTATCAGTCTAGCAAGAAAATATCTCCCACAGACTACGACCCGACACGAGGTATAAACTCTATCTACTCCCACGATACTATTACTAGTAAGTATATCGAGTCTCACTGATAAGAATTCAGGTTCTAATATAACTCTTATCACAAATTGTACAGACATAAAAGAATGAGATGCACCAGAATTGAATAATACTGAAGCTGAATGAGAGTTAACAAGAATTGTACCTGCCACCACCTCACCTGAAGCAAGCTGCTCCTCCATAATGAGTGCCATAGCTTGGCCTCATCCTCTCGGTATTGGTCCTCTCTGTTGGAGACCTCCTTTCCTGGCATATACTGCTGTGGCCTCTGTTGCTTGAATACTTAGGATTGTGTCAGCAAAGGCCTCGGACCCTGGTTCTGCTGAACCGGTACTGGAGCCTTATACTGGGGTCCTACTGGGGAAGATGAAGATGAATTATCCCTGTGTGAAAAATACCCTACTTTGTGGCCTAGTTCTCTACAGGCTAAGCACAACCCTTGTGCTCTATGACACTCTGAGATTACGTGTCCTGGCTCTCCATAATGAGAATACCCAGCTGAGGAAGGCATTATTTGCTGCTGAGTTCGAATAGAGGATATTTTCTGAACTGAGGCTATTGAAACTGGCCTTTGCGGGGATACAATAGTCAAAGCCCTAACTTTCGGGGCTAGGGTTGAAGACTAGTTATAAGAAAAGCCTGAAGTATGGGTTCTTTTACGACCTTCAGTCCTATCTATGATTCTTTGGGAGGTATACTCATGTCTCCTTGCTGCTTTTAATACAGCATCAAAAGTCTAAATCTCATATTGTTCCACTATTAGGATAATTTTTAGGTGAAGTCCCTGTTGGAACCTCCGAGCCCTATCTAACTCGGTTGCTACCAAGGTGGGTGCAAACCAACTGAGTCTGCAGAATTCTGCCATATAGCTATCAATAGTCCTTCCCATCTGCTTTAGATTGTTAAACCTTTATCGTACATCATAAAGCGATATCGCGTTAAAGTATCTCGTCTAAATCTTTTCACTAAATATGGCCCAAGGGACGGGTGTTGCCAAACAAACCATATGTGCTGCCCACCAGTCTCGGACTAGATCTTGCAACTATAACCGAACCACCGATACTTGCTCTTTAGCCGAAACTTTAACTGCCTGTAGAATAGCCTCAGTGCCCCAAAGCTAAGTGTCAGATGCAATCGCATCCTTTGTGCCATAGAAATACAAGGGTTGGAGGCGCTTGAAATTGCTTGCCGAATTGTTGGCACGAGGTCTGTCTCTTTCCAAAGCCTCATGCACTAACCGAGTGAGGGTGTCATTCCAACGTTCTAGAGAGGCTAGCAACTATCTAAGGATACCAAGTAACATATTATTGTTTCCTCCTACATCAGTACTAGTTGTACGGGTGGAATCGTGACTACTGGAGGTACTGCCTGGGTTTGGGGTTCCTCATTCTCAGCTATTTTGGACCCAGCCCCGGAATATTGAGGCTGAGCCTCGAGGATCTGTTGGTCGACTGGATATTGTCCTGCCACTAGAGGAACTAGGGCTGGATGATCAGATTGACGAGAAAAAGTTTTCCTGAAAGATAGAGGACACAAGGATCAAATTAGAAGGGCAAGAGTTATCAAGGATGAAGGCAGGTATCAGGTCAAGATTCTGAGATATATAATCGATATTAGAGAAGATCAAGGAGTATCTTGATTGAGACATCTAAACACTGGTAAACACCTACACTTCTTAATTTTTAGACCTACATGGGCCACCACTAAAACTATGTCATGCCCCAGAACCAGAATACTGGAGAGCGATGGCAGATAAAGACAGCTATACGTACACCAGATTACTCTATATCCCGAGATACGATCATGGTTGTCTAGACATGTGAGAGTTTACTCTATAATCCTTTTATCAATCCTGGGTCAAGAAATCCTAGGTGCCTCAATCTTAAACAAATAACAAGTATAAGATATATGATTACCAACTTATAATAGTAAGACATCTCAAACTATACATACCTAGTTGATCATGAAGCTAGTTACCAAAATAAAGAACTAGAAGTACACAATATTATACGATTAGCTCTAGCTTTAGTCTAGAATATGCATTACTTGTAGGCCTACAGGCAGAAGTATCAAGGTCCCTAAACATGATCTAAACACTTATTTGGTGGCTAAATGCCTCAAAAGAATAATTATACAAGATCAAGTGGGTGATGAAACAGAAACCCACTCAAGTCCTCGGGTGCTCCTCGTGTTCACCATTATGAGAAGAGAAGTATGGGAGATCTTGCGGTTATGCTCAGATATCTGTCCATATAAAACCAGTGGGGTCATACCCCAAAAACAGTAAGGTACCACAAGGGAGCCAATATTAGGAACTAAAAACCAGCAGGCAGGCAAAACAAGAATAATAGCATAAGTAAAGTAGTAAAGTAACATATGGAATCTAGCAGTTACCAATTCTGGAGTCAAGATCAGGAAGTACCAAGAATCAGTGCTTAAGTTATTACTTATGATCCGTAACTAGATGAAGCAAAACAGGACTAGACCAGAAATTTGAGCAATCACGGCCAATCATGTCCAACGGTTTGCTACATTAGCTAACTATGGTTATCACGGCCCTAATTACTAGCACATACTGTTAAGATTCCTTATAGCCACATGCCCTACAAACTATTCAGATTATCCAAACGAGCAGGTACATAATATCAATTAATCAGGCATAATCATCTCTTTTCTTTTCTGGTAGTACAATACTCGTTGGTGTGCTACAAGTGTACCCCTCATGATGGAGAGCTCCAAATCCATCAGGTGATGCTGGGATACCAAGATTACATGTAACTAGGAAATCTCGCTAGATACTTTCTAGATTATTATTCTGGTTGTTAGCCTGGAAAATTATCAAGAATTATCGACCGTGGTGCTCAGGAATCTTCCTTAGATATGATGTATGATATGACAGTAGCTTAACACGCACAATCAAAATCAACTACGGGAATACATGACATGCAATACAGGTGCTACTAATAGAATTGATAAGGATAATTACATGAGTTCTCAAATCATGAGTGTGCTATGTCGAGCCACTATCAGGAGTTTCAGGATCCAGGAGTCTCAGGATTATCATGAGTGTCAGGCTTATCAAAAGTTCATTTATAGTGTATAATTACTAGATAATGTCAGGAAATCAAGATCAATAACAGGAATATCATATCCAAAAAATAACCAGGATAAACTAAAATAACTAGATAAAAGAGAATATTGGCATACAGATGCATAAAAATTATTAAATTAGGGTTGAAGTAAAATCAAGCAAGAAAATAATACATTGGCGCATAATGATACTAAAGCACACTCTCTGAAGCCCTGACGCACAATGATAGAAGTGCACGAGTCAGGAGCATGGCACAATTTTTTAAGCCCAAAGGAGGGTTGGCGCACAATCGCCAAACTGAATCCTTCGGCACAATGAGCGTAAAAAGGTCTACTAAAAGAGAAAACACAAGTCTTAATGTTCTACACATCAATCGAAGAAATATCGCATTCAAGATCATAATTCTCGAGTATAAACCCCCTATTTTATTTCTATAGATAGTCTGCTATGGGTTAGAAAATTTTGGTTTAGCAGCAGATATTGGAGGTTTAGAGTAAGGTTGCAGATGTCTGATTTTAAATTAAACCCTTGGCGCGTCCTACCGTTGTTAAAATATTCGGAGCCCAATATCAGCCCATAAATTCCAACATATTGTTGCACTCTTGACTTGACACGCCAATTTAGGCGCTAGAATTTTTCATCACTCAAAATCATATTTTCTTGTGCTCTAAATTAATTGCACAATTTTCCGTAACCGAAATCCTTATTTAATCCCGTGTCACGCACCTGTGTCGTTGCCATCAATTTTTAGACACCCACTCAACCCGTTGAGATGGACCAATTAAAGGGTCCAAGACTGACACCAAGCCTACACCATTCATGACCTTTGTGTCACTCCCAATTGAGATCCCATGTGCCTAATTTAATTTAAGAGCACATGACAATTTTATTCTAATTAAATTAGGGATACCAACTTTGACTAATCCTATTTTAATCCTAATTTAATTCCAATGCCCATTTAATTAAGCCCATGCAAAACACACAACACCCCCTCACACTACAAAATACCAAACACCAATTCTCCCATAATTTTTTTATTATTTCATGTATTTATGCAAATACCCAAACTTAAGGGGCTAAATTGCAAATATTGTAACATGTGGCATAACCTCATTGGTCAAGGCCAAATAAACAAGCCATCCCACTTCTTTGACCAGTCAAGCTTCCCCCTCTCTCTCCTTTGGATGAAGAATTAATTTCTCCATATGAAATCTCCACCACCCATTTGAATTGGGCTCATCCTCACCATCCAATCCTCACACCACTCCCTATATTATGTCTCCATCACCACACACAACCCCATGTTGGCCCTAATCCCAATACCTAGAGAAATCCACCCCCTCTCTCCCTCCTCCCTCTTCTACATTACAACCGTAGGATATTTCTTCTCCTTCCTTTCTTCTTCTTCATTTCTTCTTCTCCTTCCTTTACTTCACTTCAACATTTTGGCCGGTCACCATGACTTCAACTCCGGCGCTGCCACGAGCCACCACCACCTCCATTTCCAGTGCCTCCCTCGACTCTACCCCATGGCGAGCCTGAGCTCCACCACGGCGAGCTAGCAACCACCAGCGTTGTCACCACATCCCCGTTCCACCAGTCCACCCGACCGTCCCTTCCGGTAACCGGCTGCTGCCAAGCCACCGCCACACCCGCCATTACCTCCACGTTCATCAACGAGCCACCCCGCGTCTGCTCCGACTGCCAACTCCTTCCCGCAGCACTGACAGCAGCTCCCTCTCCGGCCAGTTCTTCCCCACCTCCAGCTTCACTACCACTACCGCACTGCCGTTCTCTCCACCGACGGCTGACCACCACCTCCAGCTTCACTACCACCACCGTACTGCCATTCTCCCCACCGGCGGCTGACCCCCATCTCCAGCTTCACTACCACCACCGCACACCATTACCACCACCTCCACATCCGCCATTATCACCGCCACCATTACCACGAGCCACTCCGGCCAGGCCCTCCATTCTCCTGCAACCACCACCCTCGTGCCATTGGACGCCGCCGAGGTAGCCTCTTCCCCAGCTCCCTGTTTAAATCTAAAATTTGTCTATTGCATAGTTAGTCTATTATTGTGTTTTGTTTAGTGTTATGTGTAACATAGTTAGTTGGGGTTAGGGTTTAAGAGGTTTAAGTATGCATTGAGTTAGGGTATGATATTATGTACTTTATGCACTTGAAGGTTGTGAATGATAAATAATAGGTTTAGGGTTTATGTTCATAGTATATAAATGAAATTAATGGATATACAATGAGTTAGGGTTTGAGAATAAATGGATCTTTGTTTAGGGCTATATTTTGCATTGAGATTTAAGGGTTTAGTTCCTGGTAATACATGCAATGAGGATGAAATACAAGGTTAATATTTAGGGTATTTGAATATATATTGAGTTTATGATATTTGGATACATTGAGATGTTAGGATATTTCAATTAATATATGTACTATGGATTATTGTTGTTGAGCAAATTAAAGTATTGCTAAATAATACTATAATTTATCATTATTGTGAAATAATGTGTGGTGTCAAACCATTAATCGGTAATTGGGGACTGATAATTAATGATGGGTTTAATTAAAGAGTAGTAATTATTATGAATTGGTAATGAAGATATAAAGCGAAAGGTTTAATAAATATTGATAATTTATTTGAGGATGACATGTGTCACAGTGAGTAATAATGTCTGTAAAGATCAGGAGGAATCTGAGGATTCATCATGGCTCAAAATACTGATAAACACTGTGATGAATATAGTAGGATTGAGGATAGTTTGATAATATTATACAGATGTTAATTTGATTTGACATAATATACCATTAGTCAACCTTGGTCAACCCTCTAGCATCGTGTCCCTGTGAGTTGTAGCTGAGTCTGAGCATATGTTTAGACGTGTGTCACATCCCTGTTTGCCGTGTGATAGTTTGCTGATTGAGTTTTTATCTCGTCTCTAGGTTCTACGGGACCTGCGGACTCGGACGTAGTACCGGATCCCCGTCATCAGCAGCCGAACGCAGGCAAGTATACCTTGCCACCCTGTATTTCAGTTACAGATATTTATTATTTCATTATATATATTGTGCGCAAAAATATTTAAGATCGTTACTTCACATCCGGATCACAACCAGGTGCAGACGTTCGGCATAACATCTCATAATAAATGCTAAATATTTGTAATACCTCGATGTACGTACCTGAGTACATCGTCACCCCAGGACACATTCATACACTGTTATCGTGCCAGATTTTCTTGTATCCTGATACTAACATCATGACTGGATACTGGGACGACCTTAGGGTCGTGTATGTTGATAGTTACTTCTGTGCGAAGAGACTGCTAGATAGAGGCTCAGGTTCAGCACACAATAGTTGACCGCTTGGGAAGGGAAAAACAGTTACTAGACGTTTGGGCTCCTCTGCACGTGCTTTATATATGTATGTCCTATTGATGTAGTTTTTCTGTATCCGGAGTAGTAGTATCACCCGTGTGACTTTGTGCTCGGAGCTACGGTACGCCCCGTGTGTCTCTGTGTTCGTATCTACGATTTTATTTTGGATAGCCCATGCGTCGAACATTATCTTTAAACTGTGTCACACTTAGTTGTTTATGCTAGATTACCCCATCATTGCACTTGTACTTTCTGTTATACTTGGCATGTTGTATTTGTGTACCTTGTTATGTCCCTCTGAGGACCTGGTCCCCTGCCAGTTTTGTAGCATAGACGATTATGGAGCATTTGGAGTTGCTGATGGAGTTGCATGTCTTGCGGGCATTGTACCAGGTACTCACATCATATCTACTGCCATTATGGTTATTTTATATTGATTATTCATCTGTTGTTCTAGCCTAGTTTTTATAGACTCATATTTCTTCTCGAGTCTATTCGAGTTTGTGTGTTATTGGGCGGCCGACTTTAGCACATGCAGCTCTTTCTTGTATATTTCTGTTCTCTGTGGATTGAGACATAGATGTTTACATTTACAGGATTTTTAGATAGTGCCCTTTATTTTACAGCTTATACGTATTCGAGTCAGACCAGAGTCTGGTCGAATACGTAGCTGGCGTATCGCGTATTCCTGGTCCTAGGTATTTTGGGACTGGGGAGTGACATATTTTTGTGGTGGCCCATGCAGGTCCGATTTAAATCGTCTTGGTCACCTGACTGTGCCAAGCGAGCCGGCAAATTAGGAATAGATATTATGTTTTATTGTTGAATAGGCTCAATCCATAATCGATTTTAAAAACTCCCTTTTGTATGTGATTATCGCCCTTGGACTTCCAAATTGTATTCGTTCATTTTTCGCCAATATCGTTATCATTGTTTCTCATCTCCTATTAATTCGGAAAGACGAACGCTTGCGCCTGATGGTTTCCTCCAAAAGAAGATCGTAGTTCAGACGGCAGAAGACGAGATATTTGCAATAATCTCTGAGAAGATGGTTACTCTCAGTAGGGTAGGCTGATAGGTTCTTTAGATGCTAGAACTAGTGTGGAAGGTTAGCAAGAGAATTGGACCCAGTAGTAACCTATCCGTACTTGAGATAGCAGTAATCTTGAAAGTACTTGGAGCTGGAAAGATTGTTGATCATGACCTAGAATAATTTATGGAAGTGCATAGCCCGATGCTAGAAATTAGTTGTTGTATATGATGGCGATACCAGGAATGATATTAGGAAATGGTGAGGATAAAATTTTAGGCTCTCACTTGGAAGATAATGATCTGATTCCAGAAATTTTAGTATGTACTTAGGTGATACCGTTATTGTACTATGTGACTTGGAGAGATAAATAACGAAAAGAAGTGATTTGATGAATAAAATTTTAGGGAAAACTTTGAGGAGAAGAGAAATTATAGAAGGAAGAATTTTTCTCTTGGAGGATTAGTGTTGTAAACAGAACGGGAGAATTTATTTTGAGATTAAATCTAGACTATGACATCGTCCTAGCATGAGTTGGTTGAGCTAATACCACGCGACGCTAGATGTGGTTGCATTATTTTTAGACCACCAGGTTACCCTGAGTTGAGTTTCTTCAGGGAGCCCAAGAGAATGGTGTCCAACCTACCTTAGCGACACACATTGCAGCAGGTGGACCAGTGTACCCCCGTATTATATCAGAGTTTAAGGATGTGTTTCTAGATAATCTTTCAGGCCTGCCACCTGACAGAGAGATAGAGTTTGTTATAGAGTTGACTCCAAGAGCCGAGCCAGTTATTTTTTCGTCTTCAGACTAGCACCGATAGAGTTGGTTGAGTTGAAGGTCCATAGTAGAGGATCTCTTAGACAAGGGTTTCAGCCGGGCTAGTGTTTCTCCATGGGGAGCACCCATTCTATTTGTACCGAATAAGGATGGGACAGTATACTTGTGTATCGATTACAGGGCATTAAATGCTGTAACGATAAAGAACAAGTATCCACTGCCGCACATCGATAATTTATTTGATCAGCTTAGTGGTGCATGTGTATTCTCGAAGAACGATCTTAGATCCGGTTATCATCAGATCAAGGTACGGAGAGAGGACATCCCGAATACGGCTTTTCAGACAAAGTATAGGCACTATGAGTTTCTAGTCATGCCGTTTGGTTTAACCAACGTGCCAGCAGTATTTATGAGTCTAATGAACAATGTCTTCCACCAGTACTTAGATAAGTTCGTGGTGGTATTTATCTACGACATCTTGGTATATTCCAAAAGCCAGGAGAAGCGCGAGAGATATCTCAGGATCGTGTTGGAGACACAGAGACAGGAGAGGCTGTACACCAAGCTCAGCCAATATGAGTTTTGTTTGGGTAGAGTACCATTTCTGGGACACATAATCACCAGAGATGGACTATTAGTTGACCCGGAGAAGATAGTTGCAGTAGAGACGTGGCCAACCCCTACATTAGTTACAGAGGTTAGGAGTTTCCTCGGACTTGCCGGATATTATTGGAGGTTCGTGGAAAATTTCTCGAGGATCGCTGCACCTATGACGCGACTGACGCTTAAAGGCGAGGAGTTTATCTGGACCGACGAGTGTCATACGACTTTCGAGGAACTGAAGAAGCGTCTGACATCAGCACCAATTTTGACACTACCTTCAGCATCAGGAGGATTTGTAGTGTATAGTGATGCATCTCGGAGCGGATTAGGATGTGTACTGATGCAACACGGCAAAGTAATTGCCTACGCATCGAGACAGCTGAGAGTTCATGAGAAGAACTATTCGACGCATGATCTAGAGCTGCAGTGATATTTGCACTAAAGCTATGGCGACACTACCTTTATGGTGAGCGTGTTAAGATTTACATAGATCATAAAAGTCTGAAGTATGTCTACACGCAGAAGGAGCTCAACATGAGACATAGGCGCTGGCTAGAGTTGATTACAGATTATGATATAGAGTTGCAGTACCACCTTGGCAAGGCAAATGTAGTAGCAGATGCCTTAAGCAGGAAGCCCATGGCATACTTTTTTATGACTCAGTGCCAGTTGTTAGAGGATCTCTAGGAGCTTAGGATAGAGATTGTATTACCAGGCATGGATGGACAGATGGCCAGTCTCGAGATTCAGTCTACATTGATTGAGAGGATCAAGGCAGCCCTGCCTACAGATGCGAGATTTCGACGACTGCGAGAGAGGACAGAGGCCGGCATACAGACGGGACTCAGGATTTATGAAGACGGAACGTTAAGGTGTAGAGATTGCCTATACATTCCGAGTGGCGAGCTACACCAAGAGTTGATGACCGAGGCTCATAGCTCAATTTATTTTATTCATCCCGGGGGTACGAAGATGTACCGAGATTTGAGGCAACATTTCTGGTGGCATGGGATGAAGAGAGAGATTGTAAGATTCGTGGCGAGATATTTAGTTTGTCAGCAAGTCAAGACTGAACATCAGAGGACTGCAGGACTATTACAGCCGCTTCCTATTCTCGAGTGGAAGTGGGAGCACATTACCATGGACTTCGTCATAGGATTTCCGTGGAGCCCTAGCGAAAATGATGCAGTTTGGGTTGTCGTAGATAGACTCACCAAGTCTGCATATTTCTTGCCCTTCAGAGTGGGGCAGTCTACGGAGATATTAGCTGACATGTATATGAGGCAGATAGTACGACTACATGGAGTGCATGTCAGCATTGTATCGGATCGTGATTCCAGATTCATGTCATATTTTTGGTGGAGTATGCAGGAGAGTCTAGGAACTCGTCTCAATTTCAGTACTGTATATCATCCACAGACTGATGGCCAGTCAGAGCGTACGATACAGATACTAGAGGATATGCTGAGAGCGTGCATGATCGACTTTGGAGGATCTTGGAAGGACCATCTCCACTTGGTAAAATTCTCCTACAATAACAGCTTCCAGGCTAGCATACAGATGATACCTTATGAGCCACTGTACGGCAGGAAGTGTAGGTCACCAGTATGTTGGAGTGACGTGGGAGAGGTCATACTCTTCGAGTAGTCAGAGTTGCATGGAAGCATCATTCGTCACGCGAGTCTACCTGGGAGCGCGAGGATTCTATTCAACAGTGTTTCCCGTATTTATTTAAGGACCAAGGTACGAATTTACGTACCGCATTTGATTACCAGTTTGCTTTTAAATTCTCTTAGCTATTATCGAGCTTTACTTTTAAATTTCGGGGACAAAATTTTTTTAAGTTGGGAAGGATGTAAACCCCCTCATTTATTTTTATAGATAGTCTGGTATGGGTTAGAAAATTTTAGTTTAGCAGCAGATGTTGGAGGTTTAGAGTAAGGTTGCAGATGTGTGATTTTAAATTAAACCCTTGGCGCGCCCTACCGTTGTTGAAATATTCGGAGCCCAACATCAACCCATAAATTCCAACAGATTGTTGCACTCTTGCCTTGACACGCTAATTTTGGCGCTGGACTTTTCCGTCACTCAAAATCATATTTTCTTGTCCTCTAAATTAATTGCACAATTTTCCATAACCGAAATCCTTATTTAATCCCGTGTCGCACACCTGTGTCGTTGCCATCAATTTTTAGACACCCACTTAACCCGTTGAGCCAGACCAATTAAAGGGTCAAGACTGACACATAGCCTACACCATTCATAACCTTTGTGTCACTCCCAATTGAGATCCCATGTGCCCTATTTAATTTAAGAGCACATGAAAATTTTATTCTAATTAAATTGGGGATACCAACTTTGACTAATCCCATTTTAATCACAATTTAATTCCAATGCCCATTTAATTAAGCTCATGCAAATCACACAATACCCCCTCACCCTACAAAACACCAAAAACCAATTCCCCCATAATTTTTCCATCATTTTATGTGTTTGTGCAAATACCCAAACTTAAGGGGCTAAATTACAAATGTTGTAACATGTGGCATAACCTTATTGGTCAATGCCAAATGAACAAGCCAGCCCACTTCTTTGACCGGTCAAGCTTCCCCCTCCCTCTCCTTTGGATGAAGAATTAATTTCTCCATATAAAATCTCTACCACCCATTTAAATTGGGCTCATCCTCACCATCCAATCCTCACACCACTCCCTATATAATGTCTCCATCACCACACATAACCCCATGCCAGCCCTAATCCCAATACCTAGAGAAACCCACCCCCTCTCTCTCTCTCCTCCCTCTTCTATATTACAACCGTAGGCTATTTCTTCTCCTTCCTTTCTTCTTCTTCCTTTCTTCTTCTCCTTCTTTTACTTCACTTCAACATTCCGGCCGGTCACCACGACTTTAACTCCGGTGCTGCCACGAGCCACCACCACCTCCATTTCCAGTGCCTCCCTCGACTCCACCCCACAGCGAGCCCGAGCTCCACCACGGCGAGCTAGCAACCACCGGCGTTGTCACCATATCCCCATTCCACCGGTCCACCCGACCGTCCCTTCCGGTAACCGGCTGCTGCCAAGCCACCGCCACACCCGCCATCACCTCCACGTTCATCAACCGAGACACCCCGCATCTGCTCCGACGGCCAACTCCTCCCCGCAGCACCAACAGCAGCTCCCTCTCCGGTCAGTTCTTTCCTACCTCCAGCTTCACTACCACCACCGCACTGCCGTTCTTCCCACCAGCGGCTGACCACCACCTCCAGCTTCACTACCACCACCGCACTGTCGTTCTCCCCACCGGCGGCTGACCACCACCTCCAGCTTCACTACCACCACCGCACTGTCGTTCTCCCCACCTCCACATCCGACATTATCACCGCCACCATTGCCACTAGCCACTCCGGCTAGGCCCTCCATTCTCCGGCCAGCCACCACCCTCGTGCCACTGGACGCCGCCGAGGTAGCCTCTTCCCCAGCTCCCTGTTTAAATCTAAAATTTGTCTATTACATAGTTAGTCTATTATTGTTTTTTGTTTAGTGTTATGTGTAACTTAGTTAGTTGGGGTTAGGGTTTAAGAGGTTTAAGTATGCATTGAGTTAGGGTATGATATTATGTACTTTATGCACTTGAAGGTTGTGAATGATAAATAATAGGTTTATGGTTTATGTTCATAGTATATAAATAAAATTAATGGATATACAATGAGTTAGGGTTTGAGAATAAATGGATCTTTGTTTAGGGCTACATTTTGCATTGAGATTTAAGGGTTTAGTTCCTGGTAATACATGCAATGAGGATGAAATGCAAGGTTAATATTTAGGGTATTTGAATATATATTAAGTTTATGATATTTGGATATATTGAGATGTTAGGGTATTTCAATTAATATATGCACTATGGATTATTGTTGTTGAGCAAATTAAAGTGTTGCGAAATAATACTATGATTTATCATTATTGTGAAATAATGTGTGGTAACAAACCATTAATTGGTGATTGGGGACTGATAATTAATGATGGGTTTAATTGAAGAGTAGTACTTATTGTGAATTGGTAATAAAGATATAAAGCAAAAGGTTTAATAAATATTAATAATTTATTTGAGGATGATATGTGTCATCGTGAGTAATAATATATGTGAAGATCAGGAGGAATCTTAGGATTGATCATGGCTCAAAATACTGATAAACACTGTGATGAATATAGTAGGATTGAGGATAGTTTAATGATATTGTACAGATGTTAATTTGATTTGATGTAATGTACCATTAGTCAACCTTGGTCAACCCTCTAGCATTATGTCCCTGTGAGTTGTAGCTGAGTTTGAGCATATGTTTAGACGTATGTCACATCCCTATTTGCCGTGGGATAGTTTATTGATTGAGTTTGTATCTCGTCTCTAGGTACAACGGGACCTGTGGATTCGGACGTAGTACCGGATCCCCGTCATCAGCAGCCGGATGCAGGCAAGTGTACCTTGTCACCCTGTATTTCAGTTACAGATATTTATTGTTTTATTATATACATTGTGCGCAAAATTATTTAATATCGTTACTTCGTGTCCGGATCACAACCGGGTGCAGACATTCATCGTAACATCTCGTAATGAATGCTAGATATTCGTAACACCTCGATGTACGTACCTGAGTATATCGTCACCCCAGGACACATTCATACACTATTATCGTGTCCGAATCACAACTCAGGGATCCTCCTCCACCTGTCGATCCGAGGATTACCCTAGTTGTTCCGGTGGTACCTTCTGCAATAGTAGATGCTACACAGTTGTTTGCTTTCTTCAGGGAGATAATGGATGTGCAGCACCGCCAGGTGGATGTGATAAAGCTGGGCATTGAGAATACCCACCAGGTGGCCATGACGGCAGTAGACAGAGTGGCACATATCCAGCCACAGGCAGATCAGACTCAATATTTGAGGCCGGGAAACATTATTGACTTCTAGAGGATGCGGCCCAAGGAGTTTCGGGGTACAGAGGGGATCCTGTACGCGGATGACGGGATCGAGCATATTGAGGGGATTTTCCGGATGGCATAGATTCTAACCAGCATTCAGATAGAGGCAGCGGAAAGTCAGATGTTCGACCTCGCTTTGACTTGGTATCGCACTGATACCAGGATCGCAACACCAGGGCTTACTTGGGAGGCCTTCAAGAGGATTTTTAAGGAGAAGTTTTTCCCAGATGTGGCTCGTAGTTCCTTGGAAAGCCAGTTTGAGGCACTCGTCTAGGGGAGCATGCAGGTGGATGAGTATGCACCAGAGTTCTGCCATCTGGGCATATTTATGGAAGGCTTGAGTGAGGCAGCAAAGATGAAGAAGTTTTGCAAGGGCTTGGTCATGGCGGTCAAGTCTTTGACTAGGAGTGACCGCGAGGTGACTTTCGAGCAGATCATAGGGGGCGCTCAGAGGGCAGAGGATGACTTGGAGCTCAAGTCCAAGAGAGACAGGGATGATTTAGGTAGTGCGAGTAGTAGTGCGGGACCGGCTAAGCGTCCCTATGTGCAGAAGGCAGCACAGCAGCCGCATAAGTGGGTTGCACCAGCTAGGGCTCCTTTTCCGCAGGGGCAGCAGGGTCAGGATCAGAGAGTGCCCACTTGTGCCTACTGTAGGAAGGCAGGACACATTTAGGATATTTGTAGGAGGAGGCTGAAGGTGTATCTATTCTGTGGATCCGCTGCTCACCAGATACGAGATTGCCCTACTGCACCTCCATTAGGTGGAGCACAGGATCGAAGAGTTGGAGCTAGGCCACCTGTGGCACAGCATCATGTCCCGCACCAGCAGAGAGAGATACCCCAGCAGGGCAGGGCTTTTGCGTTGACGGTCGAAGAGGCCGATGCTACGGGTGTCGGGTTAGCAGGTCTGTCTTTTTTGTTCTTCTTCTTGTCCTTTTCCATTTTTTATGGTGTGCTTCATTAGTACCTGTTAGACTTTTCTTTTGTGTTATGGTAGATAGTGTAGTGACCCTGATTGAAACTGTGATAACACGACCTGTAGGATCATGGTCTTGTATGTTGTTTAGGTAAAATTTCTTAACTGTGATTGTTGGGGGTTTGACCTAGAAGAAGTGCGATCGACTTTAAATTTCGAGGATAAATTTTCTAAGGAGGATAGGCTTGTCACTACCCCATTTCTAGGGCAGGATATTTTTTTATTTTAATTTGGTAAATTGTGTATTGATCATAAATATTTGTATTAATATTTAATTAGATGCATGTATTTATTTTTATTAGTTGTTTAGGGTTTTGGCTAGTCTGGACCCAAGTCAGACCCTAGTGGACCCTTGTCAGACCCAACCAACACCCTTGTTAGACTTATTTTTTGGTTTAGAGTAGTTATTTATATTCTAATTAGTTAGTTGGAGTGATTAGGATTTTGTTAGAGTGCATTTGGAACCCCAAACCCTAATTAGCAAGACTAAGAGAGGGGTATTTTAGACTTCCCCCCTTCATTCCATTCAATCTCCTTCTTCATCCACTCTCCTTCTTCATTTCTCCTTCCTTTACTCCTCCAACCAAATTCTAAGTAAGTTTTCATTCCCATTTCTCTTTCTACCTCCAATCTTCATCCATATATAACCCTAACCCTTCATTTTCCTCTAACCAAGTTGTATAGGAGTTACTTTAGGAGTAGAGCTTAGATTTGGGAGCTTGGGAGCTAGTTTTGAGCTTTTGGGACTTTTTGGAGACTTTGGCCTTAGGATTCCAACTCCCAAGAGGTAAATCCTAACTTTCCTCTTAGTGATTACTCTAATATAGTATAATTAGTATTTTAGAACCTTTCTAGATCTTAGGTCTACCCATGGGAGGAAGTTGGAGCTTGTTTGGATGTGTTTGGAGACTTTGGCATAGGGTTTGTGTCAATTTTGGGTAAAATCTGAGATTGGCCCAATTTTGGGTATTACCCGAGTTAAACGGACCTTGGTAGACGTGCTTGGATGTCTTGAGGGTAGGTTCGTATTCCAGTTCGGACACGTGATATCGTGTCGCAGAGTTTTGGGCATTTCAGGCGATTTGGGGATTTTTTCTTCGATATGGGTTCCACACACATGTAGAATTTTGCCATGGACCTAGAATCGGAGAGTTAGCATTTTTGTGATGTTCTAGGCATCGATTAAAACTCGTGGGTAAATTTTGGGTCAATTTCGATTAGGTTTGGTGTGTGTTTCATGAGATATCGCAAGCTGCACTCCACGTGTTCGTCGAAATGACCAAATGGCCATTTCGACTTGGTTTTTAGGTTTCGGGCTTGTGCACGGGTTGGTTTAGCCTTGTGGAGTGTGTATTAGGATTTTTGAGTTATATTATATATGTATATGTATATATATATATATATATGTGTGTGTGTGGGTGAGTGTGTGTGTTGGTGTGTTTGTGAGTGGGTGTGTGTATAGGTGTGGTAGTGTGTGTTTGTGTGTATGTGTGTAAGTATATATATATATATATATATATATATATATATAAGTGTATATATATATATATATATATATATATATATATATATATATATATATATATATATATATATGTATAGATATAGATATATATATATAAGTGTACATATATATATGTATAGTGTGTAGTGTGTGTATATATATATATATATATATATATATATATATATATATATGGATAGGTGTATGTGTATATTTATATATGTATGTGTGAGAGTTGATATATATATATATATATATATATATATATATATATATATATATATATGTGTGTGTGTGTGTGTGTGTGTGTATGTGTGTGTGTGTGTGAATATATATATATATATATATATATATATATATATATATATATATATATATATATATATACAAGTGTATGTGAATGTGTAAGTGTGTATATCTATAGATATATGTATATGTATATGTATATGTGTGTGTGTGTGTGTGTTTATATATTGATGTGTATATGTGTATTTGTTTGTGTGTGGTTGTGTAAGGGTGAGTTTAGTGTGTGTGTGTATAGAATTTGAATAGGATAGTGGGGGAGTGAATTTGTGAGTTTTAGAGAGTGAGGTCTGAGAGAAGAAGAGAGGAGGAGAGTGAGTCTGAGAGAGTGAGTATGAAAGAGTGAAAGAAAGAAAGAAGGATTGAAAGAAAGAAACAAACAAACAAAGAAAAGAAACTGAGAAAGAAAGTTTGAAAGAAAGATTGAAAGGAAGGATGAGAAAGGAAGGAAAGAGTGAAGGAGAAGAAGGAGAAAAAGAAGAACAGCAACAACAGCTAGCTGCTGCTGCCCTGCATTGTAGGGAGCAGCAGCAGCAGCAGTAGGTAGCAGCAGCAGTAGCAGTAGGTAGCAGCAGCAGCAGCAGGTAGTAGCAGCAGCAGATGAGTAAGAGAGAAAGAGAGAGAGAGATTAGATATACATATATATGTATATAGAGATAGATATATAAGATATATATATATATATATATATATATATAGCTAGATATATTGTATATATATATATATAAATATACTTATATATATGTAGATATATGTATACTTGTATAGATTAGTATATATATATATAGGTTAGTTAGTGAGATGAGAAGGGTAAGGTAAGGTATCTCAATACCTTGAGATATCAAGGTATTAAGGTAAGCTGAGGTATCAGAGATGAGGTATTGAGGTTTTGCCTATATATATATATATATATATATATATATATATATATATATATATATGTTTATATATAGTAGTATATATAAGTATATATATAGATAGTTAGCTAGTTAGTTAGAGTTAGAGAGGGGTAAGGCTAGATATATCTCAATACCTTGAGATACTCAAGGTATTGGGTATCAGGACGAGGTATTAGATTTTTGCCCGTGTATGGAGTTAGTGATACTTTTATATATATATATATATATATATATATATATATATATATATATATATATACGTATTAGGATATATATATTAGTGGGTTTAGATAGGGTATATAGCGTAGGTTGAGTTATCGGATACCGAGGGTATCCCGGTATCTCAAAGAGGCGAGTTTGAGGGTTTACTAGCTTAATGCGCTAGTTTTGACCTAGAATTTTAGGGGCACCCTAGTTTGACCTAGAGTTGACCATAGTTGACCCGGTTGACTGCTAAAGTCAACCTTTGACCTAGAGTTGACTTTTTAGGCTCCGAGTTGACTTTTTGACCTAGAATGGACCGGTTTGACCCGTTTGACCTAGAACAACCCTAGAAGCTTATTTTTAGTTATTTTATATCTATATAACTCTTTAGAACCCCGTTTAATGCTTTTCACAATAGGTCCTTGCGACGCCAGTTCGGACCTCGTTCCTTGCTAGTTGCTCAGGACGTCAGGCGAGTACATTCTCTGATAGTTTTCATTATCAGATAATTATTATGATTCAGCTTCTAGTATAGCATTATCTGATTTTCTGATATGACACTGACTAGTATTTCTGGATTCATTTACTTGCGACACGTATATTTCATCTTTCTGGCCTCTATTTTTGGAATCATCTATTGGCATCACATCAGGACTCACTACAGGCATCACTCATGTTTCTGGCTGGACTCATATTTATTTTATGTATAGGGTCTTGGATTTACTTGTACTAGTCAGGGCAGAGAAATACTCGAGTAGATATGTAAATATTCCTAAATCTGGAATCACTCCCTCTGGTCTAATCTGGAATGGTTGTAGCAGCACACCCAGTGTGCAATGAGCCGTACTTACCCCCAGCCATTTACATGTCGAAATAGGTATTTCAGAGACACTAGTTCATTCTTTCTAGTCTAGACTCACTTACACTTCTTGACTGGTCTCACTTATTTTATGGACTGAACTCATTATATTTACTCTTGCTAGACTCACTTCACGTTATTGTGCACACACTTCCTCTTAATTTAGATTTCTTGTATCCTGCAGTCATTATTATCTTGCTTCTAATTTTTATGCATCTTTACCTTTATGCACCAGTTGATATATATATATATATATATATATATATATATATATATTTCTGTGTTCATACTTTATTTCCTTTACCTTGTGCTACTTGCTACAACTGCTTTATAGTTTTTATCATTTAACTGGAACTGCTGTTAGAGGTGTACTTGCTCCAATCCTGACTGGATATATTTTTCAGAGGATCCGGAGATTAGTGTCCGATGCTTTATGGATCTCAGCCTGTCGATGGTGCAGATAGGGACCCCCTAGTTCAGGAGTGATTTCTGGGTTGGTATCCGGGATCACTAGGACCTCAGTTGTATTTATTAGCTTTTGGTGTAAGATTTGTCCTCGGCTTTTGGTTTGAGACTTGTATTGTATTTGATTCAGGATATTAATATTATTATTATTATTATTGTTGATATCTTTAGTAGTAGTTGTTGTTTAGACTTTGTAGTTGTTAGACTTTCTTGTTATTTTATCGTGCTTAGATCATGATTGAGTATTTGTGTTATCTTTATCATATTGTTCATCCATTTGGAGTTGAGATCTTGGCAGGTACTTATATTATTATGCGAGATTGTTAGCTAGATAGTAGACCTAGACAGCATTCTACTGCCGATGCTGAGGCGTAGGCTAGACGTACCCATGACTCATGCCAGATTTTTTGGGTGTGGGTCATGACAAATGCTCATGCGCAGTATCAGCGAGATTGGTCACTTTGTCGCCTCTGAGGGCAGCACCAGCAGATACTATTCCAGCAGCTTCAGTTCAGAGGTCTGCTTCACCGATCAAGGTAGGCATTTCTGTAGTAGATTTTGGGTGTGCTCTACCTCCGGTATAAAGGATAGTGCCGACAGTCTCAGAGTATCTTCCACCTCCACCACTCACAGTCGATCCAACGCATATATTTGTACTCTTTCAGCAGATAATGGAGGCGCATCAGTGCCAGTCAGAGGTTATAAGGCAGGTCATTGAGAATGCCCACCAGATTGTGCTCGTCCCGGTCGAGAGAGTCTCCTTAGTCTACCCACAGATGACACCACCTCAGTTAACCCTGTAGTATTCGAGGTCGGAGACTATCATAGATTTTAAGAGGATGGGGCCAAAGGACTTTAAAGGCACTAAGAGAATTACTCATGCTGATGATTGGATAAAAGACATTGAGAGAAACCTGCGAATGGCATAAAATGCAGAGAGGTTGCAAGTAGAGGCAGCAGGAAGCATGATATTTGACATCACATTGACTCGGTTCAGGATGGACCCCAGGATCTCAGTACAGGGACTTACTTGGAAAGCTTTTAAGGAGCTCTTCAAGAAAAAGTTTTTTATAGATATAGTTCTGACATCTCTAGAGAGCCAGTTTTAGTACCTCATTCAGGGAGGTATGACGGTGGATGAGTATGCGACAGTGTATTGCAGATTAGGCCGTTTTGTGGTGGGGCAAAACTCCAGAGAAAAGGCTAAGAAATTCAGGAAGAGACTGATTAAGGAGGTCAAATCACATACGAATGGTGACCCCAGTGCTACTTTTGAGAAGATTCTGAGGCAGGCACAGCGGTTAGAGGATGATCTAGAGCTTGGCTCCAAGAGGCCGAGGGAAAGAGGTGGATCCAGTACTACCACGGGTCCAACAAAATGATCTCACTTTCAGTAGTAAGATTAGAGACACTTACAACAGCCGAGGCAGTAGTACCCTGTACTAGCAAAAGTGCCAAGGCAGCAGACGTACTAGATCCAGAGGCCAACTATTTCTTGACTATTCTGCAAGAAGCCAGGACATGGATGGGATGCATGCAGGATGAGATTGGGACAATGTTTATTCTGCGGAGTAGGAGACCACCAGTTGAGGGCTTGTCCTAGAGCTCCATCTAGTCCAGCCCTGGGATGAGCCCAGGCACAGAGAGCACCTGCTAGACCACTAACGGGACAGCAGAGAGGACCTTCCCTACCACCACAATAGCAGCAGTTCGCTCAGCACCAACAATAATAGAGAAGTACCCAGCGATAGGGGCGAGCTTTAACATTGACCGTCGAGGAGGAGGAGCCAGTTGGTGATGTCATTTCTGGTTCAGTCTATCTTGATTCTTTTTAGTTTGTACTTTATTTAATTTTGGTGCTTCACATAAATTTGTAACATTATCTTTTGCTTTGAAGCATCATCTTGAGACTGGACCATTGGCGAGGACTTGTAAGATCATGACTGGGGTAGCATTATCCTGATCAGTGATGTTTGCAAGAATCGAAGAGTTTCTTTGGAAGGCCGAGAGTTGAGCGTGTGTCTACTCGTAATGCCACTTTTGAGCGATGACATAGTACTCGGAATGGATTGGTTGAGTGGGCACCATGATAGTATCGATTATCATGGAGACAGAATTTTATTTTAGGTGCCAGGAGAGCCAGAGTTTGAGTTCGTCAGAGAAGCAGCAGAGCAGAGCGAGGGAGACTTTTGTAGAACTATGGTGGAATAGTATGAGCTGCCACATTTATTGATTACAGAGTATATGGACATCTTTTTGGAGGAGTTATCGGGGTTGCCACCAGACAGAGATATGGAGTTCTCTATAGACTCAGTGTCAGGCGCAGAGCTAATATCATAGCACGTCTATAGGGTGAACAACAGTGAACTGACGGAGTTAAAAAAATAGGTGGATGAGTTACAGGACAAGGGCTTCATCCGCTCCAGTTCATCACCGTGGGGTTCTTCGATATTATTTTTATCGAAGAAGGATAGGTTGGTACATATATATATCGACTACAGGGCACTCAATAACCTCACTATCAAGAATAAGTATCCGTTGCCGCGGATTAACGATATGTTCGATCAGTTGATCGGAGCGAAGGTATTCTCGAAGATAGACTTGAGGTTGGGGTACCACTAGGTGAAAGTAAAGATGGAAGACATTCCGAAGACAACTTTCAGGACTCGGTATGAGCAGTTCGAGTTCTTGGTGATGCCGTTTGGGTTCATCGATACCCCGACAGTATTAATGAACCTAATGAATAAGGTATTTTATCAGTACCTGGATCAGTTTGTTTTGGTCTTCATTGATGATATATTGATATATTTAAAGACCCCGGAAGAGCATGAAAAGCATCTGAGGATAGTTTTGGAGACCATCGGGAAGGAGAAGTTGTATGAAAATCTTTCGAAGTATGAGTTCTTCTTTAATAAGGTTGAATTCCTCGGTCATGTGATTACAGGAGACGGAATCTCAGTAGAACAGAATAAGATTTTAGCAGTTGAGTCGTGGTCTACCACGATTTTAGTGGCAGAGATCAGGAGTTTTCTTGGATTGGCTGGCTACTATCAGAGATTTATTCAGGATTTTTCTAGGATTACGGAGCCGATGACTAGACTAACCAAGAAGGACGTGGAGTTCGTCTGGACTGAGGAGAGTCAGTCTGCTTTTAAGGAGATGAAAATAAGGTTGACTACAGCTCCAGTATTGACATTGCCATCAGGGACAGGAGAATTTTTTATTTATAGTAATGCTTCGAGTAAAGGTTTGGGTTGTGTGTTGTAGCAGAATAGGAATATGATTGCCTATGCTTCCAGGCAATTATGTCTACATGAGAAGAATTACCCTACCCATGACTTGGAGTTGGCAGCAATTATTTTTGCTCTTAAGGTATGGAAGCACTACTTGTATGGGGAGCGAGTAGAGATCTTTACTGACCACAAGAGCTTGAAATATGTGTTTACACAAAATGAGCTCAACATGACAGAGGTGGTGGTTGGAATTAATGAAGGACTTCGAAATTTTCTTGCAGTACCATCTAGGGAAGGCCAACATAGTCGTTGATGCCTTGAGCAGGTACCCAGTGGCTATGTACTTGATTAGGGATAGACATTTATTGGCTAATCTTGATATCTTAGGTATTTAAGTGCTAGTTCCTGGATTTGCAGCACAGATGTGGGGACTTCAGGTACAGTTAGAGTTGATGGACCAAATCAGAGCCGCACAATTCAAGGATGAGTCTCTGAGAAGCATCAGAGTGCAGGTCTGGATGGGATTAGCAGAGGACTTTAGTATTGCAGAGGATGGATCATTATAGTATGGTTCTAGATTATGTGTGCCAAGTGGAGCATTGTGCGATAAGATTCTTCAGGAGGCTCATCAATCTCAATACTCTATGCATCCAGGTTCCAATAAGATGTATAGAGACATGAGAGAGCATGTTTGGTAGTATGGTATGAAGCGGGAGGTGGCTAGCTTCGTATCCAGATGCTTGGTATGCCAGCAGGTAAAGACAGAGAGATGAAGGCCAGGTGGATTGCTTCAGCCTTTACCCATTCCAGAGTGAAAGTGGGAGCATGTGATGATATACTTTGTTTCGGGACTTCCGTGTTCTCCATAAGGGAAAGAAAATTTTGGGTCATGGTAGACATGTTGACCAAATCGGCCCACTTTCTACATTCAAAGTGGGTACTTTTACGGAGAAGCTCTCAGAGATGTATGTGCGTCAGATAGTCATATTGCATGCAGTTTCTGCAAGCATAGTCTCGGATCGGGATAGACGCTTCACGTCCCACTTTTGGAGGAGTTTATAGGCTAGCTTGGGCACTCAACTCAAGTTCAGTACCGTATATCATCCCTAGACAGATAGGCAGTCGGAGAGGACTATCCAGACCCTCGAGGATATGCTATGCACTTGTATTTTAGATTTTAGAGGCTCTTGGGAGGATCATCTTCACTTGGTAGAGTTTGCTTATAACAACAGCTACCAAGCCAGTATCTAGATTTCACCATTTAAGGCATTGTTTGGATAGAGATGCCGCACATCGTTATCACTGGATGATATTGGTGAGAGAGCCTTATTGGGACCAAAGATAGTCATGGATACAACTGAGAAGGTGAAGCTCATCAGGGATAGGATTCGGGTGGCACAGGACAGACAACGGCGTTGGACTGATAGCCACCGGAGACCATTGGAGTTTGAGGTATAGATTTTTCTTTTGTATTGCTTGTGATTGCTTATTATAGTTAGAGTTCTAAGGCTGTGTTTTATGCTAGGTTGGTGATCTGGTGTTTTTGAGGATTTTTTTGACTCGGTGCACTATTTATTTTGGTGGAGGCAGGAAGCTTAGTCCACGGTACATCGGACCTTTCAGTTTTATTGAGAGGGTTGGTGCAGTGGCCTACAGACTAGACAAGTCATCTGTATTAGAGGGAGTGCATAACTTATTCCACATGTCACAGTTAAGACAAGACGGTACGTGGCAGATCTTAGCCATGTATTAGATCAATTAGAGATCGAGGTTGGTTCGACTCTCAGCTACCCTGAGCAGCCCATGGAGATTCTGGATGGCAGGGAGAAGGTCTTCAAAACCAAATAATTCCTTCAGTACACATCGCATGGAGGTATCACTGGCCAGAAGAGAGTACCTGGGAGTGAGAGGCTGAGATGCGCGAGCGATATCCTTATATGTTTGAGACTTGAGGTATAATTCTTTCTTGCTTGTATTTATTGCTATTGGTTGTTAGTTTCTTCCTTAATTTCAACTACAAAAAATTTCTAAGGTGGGTAGGATTGTCACCCTTACTTTTCCAACTAGGGATAGTTTGGTAATTTGGCATGTATATTTAATTTTTTAGGAATAAATATTATTTATTAGTATGCTACATATTTAATTACGCCTTGTATTATTGATTTATTAATTAATGGACTAGCCTATTAATTAGACTTGATACTTGTGAACCAATTAGACTTGTTATGACAACTAGTAAGCCTAGCTTGGATCCAAACTCATTAGACCTACCCTCATTAATTAATTAGAAAGGATTAGCCTAATTATAATTAGTGTAGAAACTTTCCAAAATGTCCACCCTTAATTATTCCTCACAATTCACTATTGGAGGGATATGGGACATTTACATGTTACTTGGAAAAGGGGAAAGGGGCTAGCAATGATATGAGCCTCTCCTCTATCTCTTTCCACTTTATTTGTTCATCCATTTTTGAGACCACAATTCATAGATCCCCAATTTTCTTACCTCTCCAACAATTCACCATTATTTCACTTGTAATTTTCTTCTATTCTCATTCCTCAATGAGCTTTAGAACTTGGAGAAGCAAGAAACACAAGGAGGAGGAATCGTAGCGCAGAGATCGTGTTCGGATCGTGTCCACTCATATTTTTATTGAGAATCCATCTCCCAATTGATAAATTCTAAAAAAAATTCTCATTGTAGCTCACAAATTATGCATTTGACCACTAGGCATGACCCCATGGCATAAGACTACCTATAAGAACAAGTTCAAGATCAATTCGTTATGTATTATGAATTCTATGTGATAAATTGTGTGTATTTTGGAAGAATTACGAGATTGACACATCAATTGTGTGTCATGATACCAATTAGATCTAATTAGACTTAGATCGGGGTTGTGGAAATATGTACGTGTCCATAAATGGATACATGTAGGCAGTATCATGGTATTTTGTGATACGGTGCGATACGGGGTCCAATTTTGGGTGTTTTATACAATTACTCTTCAATACTCATTATAGCAAGTTACTTTAGTTGTATTATGGTGATATAGATATGTATATTTAGTATTTTTGGAGAATTTGGGTTTTGGCTTCTAGATTGGGTGTGTACCATATAGTATTGTATTGATAGCATGTCGAGTGTTTGGTGAAATGCTAGTGTGTTATATGTTGAGTATGTATTCATTAGTTATGTCTTATACTAGGTGTATAGTAGTATAGTTAGTATTTAAGTGGTTGAACTGCTATAGGGGGAGTTAACTGAGCCATGAGAGGGGGGTTCCTGTCATGTGGTGGATGTGCACTCATGTACACAGCATGTATGTAGACAAATGGTCTGTGCAAGGAAGTATAGAGTGACTAAGTGCACTTTGAGTAAGTATGTGAATATGAATGTATTGTTGTGTGTATATGTGCAATCAATGGACTGTGAGAATGATAGTGTACTGTGTTAGTATGAGGTGATATGGTTGTATAAATTGTGTATAGATACAAGTGGTTGTATGATAGGGGGATAGTTGTGAACTAAAACCCGATCCTGCTTTGGTGTGTATTAGTTAGTTGCATGTGCACTGAACATTAGTTGGTGATTAGTTAATAGGGTCGGGTTATGAGAACTCTAGTAGTTTTTGTATAGTGGTGGAGTGAGGATCAGTTTACAGTACGACTGTGCTTGCTGTGTGTTGCAAGCTCACTCGAGCAGTTGCACCATAATTAAAACCTCACTTGTTGATTGTTGTGTTATTGATTTGGTTGTGTGTAGAAGTGTTGGAATGAGAAATGATGGGGTCTAAAGGCTGCAGGGGATCACAATAGGGAGTTTGGGAATGATTTATGGCCTACAAGCATGGTAGATTAGAGGGTTGTACAGATGGTTGGGTTCAATTTTGTGGTGGCAATTTGAATGTTGCCGATGAGTATATAGAGGAGAAAAAATAAAGGGGATACCAGGTTTGAAGAGAGAGATACAAATTAGTGCAATAGGAAGTTAGCTAATATGTGTACTAGTATCAGTCAGTGGTTAGTATGTAACTATCACTTTTCAAGATAGGGGTATTTTAGTCATTTTGGTATTATTATTATTGTTATATTTTATTATAGAAAAAATTATGTGGATTATATATGTATATTGATATTTAATATAGATGATTGTGTGTTAGCTCTTAGTTAGACTAGACTTGAACCCAACTAGACTCGTCATGACCATTAGTGCATCATTTAGTTTAGTAATAGTTGATTATTTTAAATAAGAGAGAATATCTATAACCCATTGTGATTAAAATAGAAAATCTCTTAGTTAAACCCTCATTTATTAAATAACTCTTCATAACTACATGGAGGGGCATTTTGGATATTGTGCCTTAGCAAACCATAACTCTAGTGGCCGGCCTATAAGGAGGGGGGACCTCCATCTTCTTCATTATTGTTCATGAAGAAATCCTAAGTTTAGTTCTTCCCACTAAGCATTCATTCCTCTACTAAAATTCTCAAAATCAACAAAAATCCCTCTTATTAGCGCAGGACCTCAGGCGAGTACATTCTCTATTAGTTTTCAGTACTTGATAGTGTATATATCATATGTTCTAGATCTGTTTCCTTGATTCTGATACTATGTTACACGGGCTGATATTATATGGATCGAGTCAGGAGATATTATTTATTTGACGCGTGCATTGGATACTCCTTACACGTATACTTTATCGTGTGCTTCGGGTATTCCTTGTGCTCGTCCATATCGTGTTCTCCGTATGCTCATATTATATTCGTGTGCGTAACATGTCTTGATTTGATCCATGAATATTAGTCGAGGTGGGAGAGTAGGAGTTGATTATGTGATCAAACCCTTTAGTATATTTGTGTGCATATCAATTATATTTTATACGTGTAATTGAGTTACCATAGTATATTCGTGTACAATCTAAACCGATCACATAATGAACTTGTACTCTAAGGTACTAGTTAGTATCATCAGTTCTCTTATTTACAGTTCTCTTAGCGCAAGTTCACACCATGTTGCTTGTATTTACTCTTCCCATTATATTTCCACTTCCTAGTTACTTGTGCATCTTGTATTCATTTAATTGATGTTATATATTTTATACCATAAATATGAAACTACTTTAAGAGTTTTATACTTCACTCCTTTCCTGATTGAATATATTTTTCCAGTCGACTGTTTAGAGGACTGGTGTCCTACCTACTACGGCCCATAGGACGGAGAGCCAGCAGAGGTAGATCCCTTAGTCCAAGATGATCTTATTCCAGCTATAAAGGAGACACACCTAGCTATAGTAGACCAGTAGCTAGTACCTTTTATTTGTACTGGATATGTTTCCAGCTTAGACCTTGGCATGTTATTTATATTGGAACCATTTATGTTATTTGTTAGACTCTGAACTTGGATATTGTAGCGACTTGTTATTTCCCTTCTTTTATGATATCGTGCCATTATCTATCTCTAATTTGTTTGATTGAGTATTGATGTTATATATATTCATATTGTCCTCCTTTTGGAGTTGATTTACCATTGACAAGATATACATATATAATTTTGTGAGTTTGTTAGATGGTTTTGTGGACCTTACAGCGTTCTACTACCAATACTGCGACGTAGGCTGGACGTACCCACAACTCATGCCCAATTTTCAAGTATGGGTCGTGACATATTTTTAGTGGTGGCCCATGCAGGTCGAGTCGCATCTAGTACAATATCATAGTGGTGCTCGGACTTAGAGTACTATTATGAGCCTGCTATAAGATATAGGATGAGAGAATACTCAATCTCAACTAGGAAATTTCCAATCCATTAAATTTTGCTAATTCTTATTCATTCTAAATATTTGCTTTCCTTGAACATTATTGTTCTTCTTTGATAATATCATATCTTGTGCCTTATTGACTTTATTATATGATCTGTCTTCAGGATGCCACCTAAGACCAGGTCCAAGTGATCAGGAGCAGCTTCAGAGAGGTTAGTGACTTGTCAACCTCCCGTTTAGACAGCGACTGATGCTGCTCCGCAGCCACCTGTTCATAGGGTTGCCTCGCCAGTTCAGGTGGGGGCCTCGACAATTTTTGGGGGTCCTCCTCCTCCACCTATTCGAAGGGATGTTCCAGCCATTTGGAGGGTCATCCTCCCTCTCCTCCACCTACTCAGAGAGCAACACCAGCAATAGCAGAGGATCTTCCACCACTACCACCAGCTATGCCAGCGAATACGATATAGATGTTCACCATATTCTGGAAGATGATGGCAGCGTAGCAGAGTCAAGCAGATGTACTATACCAGGGCATTAAGAATTCCCACCTGGTGGCTATCGCAGTAGTAGAGAGGACGGCAACACCACAGCCACAGGAGGACCAGCCCAAGCCGGGCAACTTACAAGACTTCAAGAAGTTGGATCCCCGTATTTTTAAGGGGACGGAGGGCATTATATATGCCGATGACTGGTTGAAGAATATGGAGCTTATCATGTGATTATCCCACCTAGTAGAGGACCTAAAGGTAGAGGCGCATCATGCCAATACTTGGTTCCGGAATGAGCCACAGATCGCTACCCAGGATTAACGTGGGATGGCTTCAAGGACTTATTCAAGAAGAAGTTCTTTCCGCCTACCGATAGACTTGATCTGGGGCGATAGTTCTAGAACCTTCAGCAGAAAAACCTATAAGTTGAGGAGTACGTCGCGAAGTTTGGCATATTTTGTCGATATACAACTAACATGGTAATAGATCCGGAGGACAGGGCAAGCCGATTCAAGGAGGGCCTGATCTAGGACGTAAAGGCTGGTATTTCTTCGAGTCATGAGACCTACGAGGCAATACTTAAGGAGGCCAGCAAGTTCGAGAGGGTCTTGAGTTTGAGGCCCAAGAGGGACCAAGAGATATTTAGTGGCAGCGGAGTGTGGGTCCAGCCAGGCAACCTCAGTTCCAGCAGTATTGACGTTTTAGCCACAGCGTCAACAGTTCCAGCAGGCACATCAGCAGCCTCAGAGGCATCAGCAACAAACTCTTATTTGTCCCTTCTGCAAGAAGCTAGGATACGGTTGGGACGTCTGTCGGAAGAGATTGGGAGTGTATTTGATTTATGGAGCATCAGGGCACCAGCTGAGAGACTATCATTTGGCACCATCTCGTCCAGGTCTGGGTGGAGCTCCTGCTCAGACAGTACCAGTTAGAGCACCAGCTAGAGCACTAGCAGCACCTGCAGCACAGCAGCGGAAACCTCCACTCCTGCTGTAGCATTTTGTGTAGCATTAGCAGCAGAGGAGAGCACTGTAGGGGTGAGCTTTCGCCATGACGATTGAGGATACGGAGCCAGTTGGAGACGTCATCGCAGGTGCTACTGGTGCTCTAGAGAACTCAACGTTATTAGCTTTAGATTCTATTACAGCATTAGCTTTATTTGATTTTGGTGCTTCCCATAGCGTTGTATCATTTTCTTTTGCTCTTAAGCATCATTTAGAGGCTGAACCTTTGAGTAGGACTTGCAATCATGATTGGGGGTGGCATCATCCTAGTCAGTAATGTTTGCAAGGATCGAAGAGTTACTTTGGGAGGCCAGGAATTGAGTGTGTGCTTACTCATAATACCATTTTCGAGTTACGACATTGTACTCGGGATGGATTGGTTGAGTAGGCACCATGCTAGTATAGATTATTATGGAGGCAGAGTTTTATTTTCACCATCGGGAGAGCCAGAGTTCAAGATTGCCAGAGAAATAGTTGAGCAGGGAAAGGAAGTCAACTGTGGAGCCCTGGTGGAAGAGGAAGAGTTACCACATCCTTTGATTATGGAGTTCCTGGATCTCTTTCTAGAGGAGTTGTCGGGCTTGCCGCCAGATAGAGACGTTGAGTTCTCTATAGACTTGGTACCAGGCACAAAGCCGATATCACAGCATGTCTATAGAGTTAACAATAGCGAGCTGGCAGAGTTGAAAAAGCAGGTAGACGAGTTACAGGACAAGGGCTTCATTAGATCTAGTTCTTCACCGTGGGGTGCTCCGGTATTGTTTGTACCGAAAAAAGATGGGTCGGTATGCATGTGTATCGACTATAGGACTTTGAACAATCTCACTTTCAAGAATATATACCCACTACCGAGGATAGATGATCTCTTCAATCAGTTGAGTGGAGCGAAGGTATTTTTAAGGATAGACTTGAGGTCAGGCTACCACCGGGTAAAGGTGAAGAGAGAATATTCTGAAGACATCTTTTCAGACTCGTTATGGTCAGTTTGAGTTTATGGTGATGCCGTTTGTGTTGACCAATGCTCCAACGGTATTTATGAACCTGATGAATAAGGTATTCCACCAGTACCTTGATAAGTTCTTGGTGGTGTTCATCGAAGATATTCTTGTGTATTCAAAGATGTCGAAGGAGCACGAGGAGCACCTGAGGATAGTTCTGGAGACTCTCAGGAAGAAAAAGCTTTATTGGAAGCTTTCAAAGTGTGAATTCTTCCTTGACAAGGTCGAATTCCTTGGTCATGTGGTGACAGAAGATGGGATCTCAGTTGACCCTAGGAAGATCGCGGCAATGGAGTTATGGGATACTCCAAGTTCTGTGGCAGAGATTAGTAGCTTTCTGGAACTAGCAGGGTACTGCAGGAGTTTTGTACAGGACTTCTCAAGAATTATAGAGCCGATGACTAGGCTGACCAAGAAGGACGTGGAGTTTGTATGGTCAGAGAAATGTCAGGCCACTTTTGATGAGATGAAGAAGAGATTGATGATAGCTCCAGAGTTGACACTGCCATCGGGATTAGGTGAATTCACTATTTTTAGTAATGCTTCAGGAAAGTGTTTGGGTTGTGTTCTATAGCAGAATGGAAAGGTGATTGCCTATGCATCCATGTAGTTACGTTCTCATGAGAAGAACTACCTAACCCATGATTTGGAGTTAGCAGCGGTCATTTTTGCTCTAAAGTTGTGGAAGCACTTTCTGTATGGAGAGCATATGGAGATTTTTACAGACCACAAAAGCTTGAAGTACGTATTTACGCAGAAAGAGTTAAACATAAAATAAAGGCGGTGGTTGGAGTTAATGAAGGACTTCGATATATCACTATAATATCACCCAGGGAAGGCCAACATGATCGTCGATGCCTTGAGCAGGTATCCGGTGGCTATATACTTGACATCAGACAGGCACTTGTTGGCCAATCTAGAGAGCCTGGGAATTGAGGTAGTAGTTCCTCGTATCGAGATATAGATGTGGGGATTACAGATATAGTCAGAGCTGATCGACAGGATCAAGATCAAGTAGAATGATGACGTGACTCTGAGGAGCATCAGGGCACAGGTTCAGGCCGGGTTATTGGGTGACTTTATCATTACTGAGGATGGTTCCTTGTGACATGGTACGCGGTTGTGTGTACCGAGTGGAGAATTGTGCCAGGAGGTTTTGCTGGAGGCACATCACTCCCAATACTCTATACATCCAGGTGCCAACAAGATGTATAGGGATATGAGGGAACATGTATGGTAGTATGGCATAAAATGGAAGAAGGTGTGTTTCGTATCCAGATGCTTAGTATCCTAGCAGGTGAAAGCAGAGAGACAGAGGCCAGACGGTTTACTTCAACCTTTACCCATTCCTGAGTGGAAGTGAGAGCATGTTACCATAGATTTTGTTTTGGGGCTTCCACAATCTCCAGGAGGGAAAGACGTGATTTGGATCATCGTAGACAGGTTGACCAAATCGCCAACTTCTTGCCATTTAAAGTGGGTACGTCTATGGAGAAGCTAGCATAAATGTATATGCGGCAGATTGTCAGATTAGACAGGGTCCCTGTGAGCATAGTCTCGGATTAGGATAGTCGCTTTACATCCTACTTTTGGAGGAGTTTGCAGGCTAGCTTGGGCACCCAGCTCAAGTTCAGTACTACATATTACCCCCAGACGGACGGACAGTTGGAGAGGACTATTCAGACTCTCGAGGATATACTACACAACTGTGTTATGGACTTTGGAGATTCTTGGGAGGATCATCTCTACCTAGTAGAATTTTTTTATACAACAGTTACCAGATCAGTATTAAGATGTCACCATTCGAGGCATTGTATGGAAGGAGATGTCACACTCCTTTATGTTGGGATAATGTTTGAGAGAGAGCCTTTTTGGGACCGAACATGGTTGTGGATGCAGTCGAGAAGGTAAAGCTTATCAGAGACAGACTCTGGGTGGAGCAGGACAGACAACAACATTGGACAGACAGCTACCGGAGACCTTTAGAGTTTGAGGTAGGTTTTGTTTTGTATTGCTTGTGATTCTTTTGATTACAGTTTAGTGTTAAAACGGTATTTTATTCTAGCTTAGCGATATGCTGTTCTTGCAGATTTCTCTGACACGGGGCAGCATTCGCTTTGGTGGAGGCAGAAAGCTTAGTCTACGGTACACCGGACCCTTTGGTGTACTTACGAAGGTCAGTGTAGTGGCCTACAGACTAGACTTAGTGCCTGCACTAGAGGGAGTACATGATGTGTTCCATATGTCACAGCTGAGATGATACGTGGCAGATCCTAGTCACGTATTAGATCACTCGAAGATTAAGGTGGGTCTGACTCTCAGTTATCCAGAGTAGCTAGTAGAAATTTTGGATCACCGGGAGAAGGTATTGTGGAACCAGACGATTCCCTTGGTACATCGCGTAGAGGCATCACTATCCGGGAGAGTCTACCTGAGAGAGGGAAGCCGAGATGCGCGAGAGTTACCCATATCTTTTCGACCCGTGAGGTATTTTCTATTCTTACTATAATTTCTTGTGTAGTGCTAGTTCTTTCTTAAATTTTAAGGGCAAAATTTTTCTAAAGGGGTACGATTGTAACCATCACTTTTCAAGATAGGAGTATTTTAGTCGTTTTGGTATTATTATTATTGTTATATTTTTTTACATAAAAAAATATGTGGATTATATATATATATATATTGATATTTAATATAGATGATTGTGTGCTAGCCCTTAGTTAGACTAGACTTGAACCCAACTAGACTCGTCATGACCATTAGTGCACCAATTAGTTTAGTCATAGTTGATTATTTTAAATAAGAGAGAATGATCTATAACCCCTTGTGATTAAAATAGAAACCCTCTTAGTTAAACCCCTATTTATTAAATAACTCTTCATGACTATAAGGAGGGACATTTTGGATATTATACCTTAGCCAACCCTAACCCTAGTGGCCGACCTATAAGGAGGGGGGGCCTCCATCTTCTTCATTATTATTCATAAAGAAATCCTAAGTTTAGTTCTTCCCTCTAAGAATTCACTCCTCTACCAAATTTCTCAAAATCAATATCAATCCCTCTCCTTTTCATTCCTATGAAGAGGTAGAAGCTTGAGGATTGCCAGAGGCTAGAGGAGAGGAGTATTACAAGGAGTTGGTGTTCATCCTCATTCCTTGTGCTCATTGGAAGGAACCACATTGGAAATCTATCTTCCAATAGGTAAAACCTCATTCCCCTTATCATTTCCTTTCTAGAATAGTGTAATAAACCCATAGAAATCCTTTCTTGGCTTAGGGCTACCCATAGGAAGAAGAAGTAGGTCAATAGGAGGCCTATGGAGGAAGTTACATAGAGTTTTGTGGCCATTTAGAAAAAACTCCGAGGTGGCACATTTAGTGTTTGATGGAATGCCTAATGGGTCATTCCTCACTATTTTATATTGTTTATTGCTATTTTAGATATGCCATGATGATTTGGTTGTGTTTGGGTGTGTATCAATAGGGTATCACATGAGTATCATAGTAGGATACTCATGAGTGGGTTGTTTCCCACCAAGTGTTTGAGTTGGTGTTAGTGTGGGTGTGAACCTACTTAGAGTATTATATTTATATATATAGTGTTATATATGTATATGTGTATATATGTGTGATGTATATAAGTATTGAGTGTGTGTTTGTACTGTCACTGTGCACAGTATCCAGAATGTGCACGAGTGAGGGTATGTGCATTGGTGTGGGTTGTATCAACAAGGAAGAGGTGTTGTGGTTGCTTGATGTGCCACTGATATTAAGGGGGGTATGCAGTGGATTGGTGATCGAGTTTTAAGTTAGTGCATGCAAGAGTGTAGGGCAGTGCAAGGAGGCTTGACTGTAGGAGGAACTGCAAATCTGTAGTATGTGAGTGAGGTTAGAGAACTCAAGAATATTGCAGGGGTGGTATCGGGTAGTATCAATAGTCGTGTTGTGGCTTGCTGTTAAGGAGGAATAAGGATCTCAGTGATGCGCAATGATGCAGTGTTAGCACTATCTTTGAATGCCAGTTTGAGGGAGGAATTGCAGTAATATATTAGTATCAGTTGGGGCTCGGGTATGTTGGTCTTGGGTAGTGAGGGAGTATCAGTAAGTGTCAAGATATTTTAGTGTAGATTCGAAGTATCAGAGGTTGATAAGATTGATGACTTGGTAGTGTTGAAGTATCATGGAGTGTTCTAAGAGTGAGGAGAGCTCGAGTACTGATATTTCAGTACGAGATAAAAGGAACTGTATTTCTGCAGTTTGTTAAGGGGAGATGAATGTACTGCCCATTGCAGTTGAAGAATTGGGTGGACTACACAGCACTTGCTAGCTATACATTTACTCCAGGTGATAGGATGTACAGCAGCAGTGTAACTTGGAGAGCTCGGACAAGTGCACCTTGGCCTGCAAGTACTGATGCAGGCTAGTGCACTGGAGAGGATGTCATATGTTGCTGTAATCGATGAGTATGTTGAGGTCTGCAAGTGCAATCCTTGTTCACAGTACATTAGTGAAGGCTAAGGAAGTTGGGAGGGATGTAAGTGTTGAGCGAACAAATAGGTGAGGGGGAAAGGAGTGCCAAGTAAGTATCTTAGGAAATCAGAGATGGTAGGTGATTTTCTAGTTGAGTGTCACAGGAAATATATTCGTTGTGCAAGGGGGTTTGCTTGGTATGATATTGTACACAGGAATTAGAGTGTGTATGTTGGTGGGAGGTAATTTGGTAGTTAGAGTGAGCCATAAGTGTTGGTGCACCTATATGCGAGTGAGGAGCTGATGTGCAATGAGGTAGCACGACAGCAGGGCAGTATCCCTGTGTAAGTATACTTGTGTGTGTATAGTGCAGTGCACTTCAGATTATGTGCACCAATGCACAGTTTCTATGAGGTGCTAGTGGGAGAGTGAGTTAAGTGTTGAGGGTGGAAGGGTATTTGAGGCTAGATGGGATTTTAGTGTTGTGTTGGACTAATATACTAAGGTATTACACATATAGAGTAGGTATATCGAGATACCAAGTTATTGATGGGATACTCTAAGATACTTGATATTAGTGATAGGTAAAGGGTGAGCTAGTATAGATAATTAAGGAATATTTATAGTATACGATTATACAAGAAGGAACTATATATATATATATATATATATATCTATATATATATATATATATATATATATATATATATATATATATATATAGATATATATAGTATAGATTGGTGAGGTAGGGTGTATGGATACCAAGGTTATCCTCGTATCCTATGACTTAGATATTAGTATTAGTTGACTAGATTAGTTAGATTTGACTTGTATTAGCTAGTTAATAGCTAATATAGGTAGTGTTAACTAGTATTGACCTAGAAACATAAGGTTGACCTAGTCTTGACAAGAGTTGACCAATGTTGACTAGTTGACTCTAAAGTCAACCTTTGACCTAGTTTGACCCCCTTTGACTAGAATGACCTAGTTCGACCTATAAAACACCAAATTCATTTATTTAAACTCATTACTCTTTTATTACACCTAGTAACCTATAAATTCTTACATAGGTTTCTATGACACCAGTTCGGACACCGTTCCATCTTATTTGCTCAGGACCTCAAGCGAGTACATTCTCTGTTAGTTTTTAGTACTTGATAGTATATATATCATACGTTCTAGATCTGTTTACTTGATTCTGACACCATGTTACATGGGCTGGTATTATATAGATCGAGTCAGGATATGTTATTTATTCGATGCGTGCATTGGATACTCCTTACACATGTACTTTATCGTATGCTTCGGGTATTCCTTGTGCTCGTCCATATCTTGTGCTCATATTATATTCGTATGTGTAACGTGTCATAATTTGATCCTTGAATATTAGTCGGGAAGGGAGAGTAGGAGTTGATTATGTGATCAAACCCTTTAGTGTATTCATGTGCATGTCAATTACATCCTACACGTGTAATTAAGTTACCATAGTATATTCGTGTGCAACCTAAGGCACTAGTTAGTATCATCAGTTCTCTTATTTATAGTTCTTATATTGCAAGTTCACACCATGTTGCTTGTATTTACTCTTCCAGTTATATTTCTACTTCCTAGTTACATGTGCATCTTCTATTCATTTATATTGCTATTATATATTCTCTACCATGTATATGAAACTGCTTTCAGAGTTTTGTACTTCACTCCTTTCCTGATTGGATATACTTTTCCAGACGACTGTTTAGAGGAGTAGTGTCCTACCTACTACGGCCCGCAGGATGGAGAGCCAGCTGAGGTAGATCCCTTAGTCCAGGATGATCTCATTCCAGCTGTCGAGGAGACACACCTAGCTATTGTAGACCAGTAGCTAGTACCTTTTATTGGTACTGGATATGTTTCTAGCTTAGACCTTGGCATGTTATTTATATTGGAACTATTTGTGTTATTTGCTAGACTCTGGACTTGGATATTGTACTGACATGTTATTTTCCTTCTTTTAGGACATCGTGCCATTATCAATCTCTAGTTTATTTGATTGAGTATTGATGTTATATATATTCATCCTGTCCTTCTTTTGGAGTTGAGTTACCATTAACAGGATATACATATATCATTGTGTGAGTTTATTAGATGGTTTTGTGGATCTTACAGCATTCTACAGCCGATGTTGCGGCATAGGCTGGACGTACCCATAACTAATGCCCAATTTTCGGGTACGGGTCATGACATAGTATCATCATAGTTAGATAACAATTGAGGGATATACTAAGTATCAATTAGTTGGTTAGTAAGGAATTTGGATAATTCAGTATGTGAGTATCAACTTTTAGTAAGTAGTAGCTAGTATTAGTATTGGTATCATTTAGACTTAACAGTCAGGTAGTATATAGTGTAAGTTTGCTAGATATCAATTAGCTTAGTTATTGTGTTTTTGCTTAAGTTATCAGTAGTATTAGAATGTTAGCTTAGTTAGCTTATATACGATGCATGTCAGTATCAAGGTTAGCTAGTATTTAATGTTAGTAATTAGTAGTACATATATATGGAAGGTTAATGTTATGTATGACTTGGAAACCAAGTATAACCTTAGTTGGACATAGAAATAGCCTAGAAGCATGCATTTTAATCATTTACCCCTTATTACATCAATTAACTTGATATTCATCTATAGGGTTGTGTGACACCAACTCGGACACCAAGTTACACTTTTTGCTCAGGACCCGAGGCTAGTACATCTCTTTGTTAGTTTTATTTCATGATAGTGTATATATCGCATGTTCTAGAACTATATACTTGATTCTGACACAGTGGTTACACAGATTAGTACTATATAGATCATGTTAGGAGATGTTATACCCTACCGTGTTCAGCGGGTACTCCTTCTACGTGTGTATCGGGTATTAATTTTAGGGTACTTCATGTTCACACACTGCTCATGTTCAGTGTGCCCATATTTGTGTTCGTAACATATCATGATTGGATCCATTAGTATTGTTTGGGGATGGGAGAGTAGGAGTTGGTTATGTGAGCAAACCCAAGTGTAATCGTGTACATGTCGATTACGTATCATACGTGTAATCGAGTTACCATATTGTATTCGTATTCAACCCAAACCGATCACATAATAAACTTGTACTCTACGGCATATTAATTAGTTTTATCTATTTATATTAAATTACAGTTATTCATATTGTATGTTCTTTATTCTAGTACATTACCTGTTCATAATAGTTTATTCCATTCTTATAACTAGTTACCTTGTATCATTTTCTATTATCTATTATATATGCTCGATTATGTATTTGGAACTGCTTTCAGAGGTATGTACTTCGGTCCAATCCTGACTGGATATATTTTTTCAGATGATTGGCTTGTGACCAGTATCCTACGTACTATGGGCCGCAGGACGACGTACCATCAGAGGATACCCCTTTAGAGAAGGAGGACCTAGTACCAGATGCTGGGGTGACTTAGACTTATTGTTTAGTCTTGTATTAGACTTTTTGAGACTTTTTGGCATGTATATATTATTAGGGACTTGTGATTGTATTGTGACTCTTTTTATCTTTTATTCTATATCGTGCTTTATCTTCCTTAGTTTGACATTATGATTGAGTATTGTTTACCATTATTTTATACCATATTGTTCCTCTGTTTGGAGTTGAGATAATATTGACAGGTACCTTATATATATTGTGTGAGAAGTTTAGATAGTATGGATGACCCAGACAATGTTCTACCATCGATGTTGTGGCGTAGGCTGGGCGTTGATCACTACATGTGCCCTTATTCCGAGTATGGGTCATGACAGATCAGAGAGCATCTCAGAGTAGCTCATGATCGCCAGCGTCATTGGACAGATCAGCACCGTCGTCATCTTGAGTTCTTTGTCGATGACCATGTAATTTTTAGGATTTTGCCTACCCATTGAGTTATCTGATTTGGATTACGGGGAAAGCTTAGTCCTAAATATATAGGCACGTTCGATATTCTCGAGCGAGATGGAGACGTGTCTTACCGTCTAGCTCTTCTACTATCGCTTCGTGAGGTACTTGAAGTCTTTCATGTATCTTAGTTGTGTCGGTATATTCCTAGATTGTTCTAAGTTTGTCGTTAGAACCGAACTATCGTATGTGGGGTGTCACGCCCTAGTCCCAAAATACACGGGACCAGGCCACATGGCAATAGCCAGCTGTCACGTCTCCGAGGATATCCCAATTTAATAGATCCAACGAGGAGTTCTACGCTATCCTAAATAACTAACAAGCCCAATATCAATCAACAACAGGTAATCTAATCTCATCCACAATATTAACAGCAAGAAGTACTAAAATAAATACTGGAAAATAAACGTCAATCTTAAAATATCGTAGTACAACCAAGAATGTATGGTGGGGACAAACCTACTACTATGACGAAGTAAAAATACAGAATGACAGATAAAAAGAGTAATGAGTAGGGCATCGGCTGACTAGATAATGATGCACCCAATCCTAGGCAGAAGGCCTACCAACTGATCACGGAAACTCTGACGGTAGAACCTCTAGCTTCTCCTCGGTAGCGTACCTCGTCTCCTGTCCTGGGCCGTACACTGTGGGATAATATGCCTCATCCAAATCTGGAAAGGTACCAGGTCCTCAGAGGGCCGTACAAGATACATAGAAGCATGCCATATACATAAATACTGAATAAAATAAATAAAGGGTGTGCTAACCATCTAAGTGAATGCAATATAAGGACAACTTTGGTACGTATGGATAGGCGTAGGCACAACGTCCAACACTCCGAAGAGCGTGGCAGCAGTGCAGTATATCGTCCATATCGCTCCGGAGAACGTGGAAGCAGTATAGTATATCTTCCATATCGCTCCGAAGAACGTGGCAACAGTGTAAAGGGAGTCATTGGATCTGTGGCGCCTCTGGATACTACGGATTCCAATATGTGTATCCCATACGCCTACTAGTGTCCTCCCCGCCCAATATAGATACACAAGTCGAATACTCGACGTGCATACCATGTATCTATATGCCAAGTCTCTACTAATATAAAATCCTGAATTATGTACTAACCGTGATGCATGTCACACGCACCGATAGCTAGTCAAGTACGCGAACCCGCATCCCAATATTAATTTATCACAGTGAAACGTGTAAGAGTGTCAGGTCTCGGAAGATATCAGAGTACCCTCCCAACGGGGTGAGTCTGCTAATGACTAGGTCAAGTACACTACCCACCGACGCATCCGTCGACTGCACCCGAGTCAATCTCGGACGCGCATAGTCATATAAAATAAAACAACAAGATATCATATAACATATGCATCATTTAATTTAAACAGTAAATATGGCAAGGTATCTTGCCTGAGTCCTCAAGCTGTGAATGCCAATAGCCTGCTCCTGCAGTATCGCATGGCTGGTCCAATGACCCTAAACACACAATATAATATATAAAATACTGTCATTAGATACTAAATAACTCCTACACACAACTTACGATACTGCTCTTAGGTACTGACGCAAGAGTCACGGTTGGTTGACTACAGAGTCGCGTGAGCATGTAGCTAGGATGTACATGTGTTCTGTCCTCGGTTACCGTGTGCCTCGAGATAATAATTTACTAAAGTTAAGGGGGTTACGAAACTATTATATCTTGTACAATACATGTCCTTATTTTCTATATTAAGTGTACTAGGTCTATGTCTACGTTTTTAGGTGAGGTACAAGTCCCTAATAACAAGTCTTATGATTAGGGTAATTATTATTTATTAATTACTAATTAATCTAGTAAATCATACAAATACACACATCTAGGGTTAAACATTAATTTCTCGTGTCCAGGCAATGACATATGACACAAATGACACAACGACACAAACCCATAACTAATCCTGAAGAAAAGAGGTATAACGATGTTTACCTGATCGAGGCTGGACGGGGGTCTACCTTGCCGACGTGCACGCTCGCCGGCGGTCGGCGGAGCTCCGGCGTCGAGCAGTTAACAGCGGGTGCAGCAATCACAGCAGCGGCAGTAGCGGCCTTGGCAGCGGCGGCTGCTGGACTGGGGCGGTGCTAGGATGGTTGTCAGGTTATGGAAAGGGTGGTGCTCCGCCTGACAGTAGTGGTCGGTGGTGCTGGAGGCGGTGATCGGGATCGGGGGCAGTCGGTTTTAATGGGGAGTTGATGGCGGTGGCGTGGTTTGTGCATTCGGCCTAGGTGGTGGTCCGACGTGGACAGCAGTGGTAGGCGACGGTCGGCTGTGGCAGTGACAGCCTGAGGTGGTAGTGTCTGGTCAAAATAGGGGGAAGGGATGAAGGTAGTGCATGGCTAGGGTTCGGCTAGGTGTAGAGGTGGTGGTACGGTTTATGAATCTAGGGTTTTTACTGAAGCAATTGTGTAAATATGGGAGAGGGTTTTATGGGCTGACCTCGAAGTATAGGCCTGTCTGGACTCGTTGGGGTAGAGGCTGGTCCACATAAAAGGGTATAAATGGGCTTGGTGGGGTCTCACTATGGGTAAAATTGCCTCTAATTTAATTTAATTAAAAATAATGCGCACGGCGTTCTTAAATGAGTTGAAGACACATAGAATTAAAATTGGGTGGGACACAGGTGTCATGGGCATAGCAGGCTCAGAATAGGTTAATACCCTAATTTGGGTTATATAGGATTGGGTTGTGGTTATACCTCAATCTCAAACGGGCATGGGAAGTTATGAGAAATTGGGTTTATTGGAATTATTCAGGTACATTTGTAACGAATATTGTGCAGCTAAAATGAAGCACAATATTGAGTATTTAGAAGTTACGCAAGGGTCAGATAGGTAGTCTCGCATGTCTAGGAGATGTGTAATTAATTAGTTTGAGGGTAACTACCAGTGTAGCACTCCAAACATTAAAGCAACGGTGAGGTGTATTAAGTCACAAAATTGTTGTACATTAATCCTAATTGTTTCCAATTTAATCCTAGTATCTACATCTAAATTAAAATAATCCTAAATTGGTCGAGGGGGTTTACAATCTACCCTCCTTAGAGAATTTCGTCCTCGAAATTAAAACAACGCATGGTAAGAACTATTGACTAAAATAAAAAAAAATGCTATTACATACCTAGGCCTCCGAAGATATGGGGATAATGCTGTCGGATATCCTCCTCGCGTTCCCAGGTCGATTCGCCTGGTGCATGATGCCTCCATGCGACACGAACTAGGGGGATAGTCTGACCTCGTAATACCTTCTCACTTCTGTCCAGAATCTCAATAGGCTCCTCTTGGTATGATAAACTCGGGCCGACTGTGATCTCTGAATGATCAAGCACATGACTCAGATCTGGCATGTACCTTCTCTGCTGTGATACATGGAAGACGTCTTGAACTCTTTCTAAAGTATGCGGCAAGGCTAACCTGTAAGCAACCTCTCCGATGCGTTCTAACACATCGAATAGTCCGATGTACCTCAGACTCAGCTTTCCTCTGCCTCCAAATCTGATAGTCCCTCGAGTAGGTAAGATCTTTAGAAATACGTAATCTCCAACCTGGAACTCTAGGGGTCGTTGATGCACGTTCACCCAATGCTTCTGTCTGTCCTGTGCTGCTCGCAGGTGCCCTTGGATCTTCTTCATCTTCTCTACTATACGAACAACCAACTCTGGCCCTAGGATTTGTCTCTCGCCTATATCGCTCCAACATACTGGGGAACGATATTTCCTTCCATACAATGCTTCATAGGGAGCCATCTGGATGCTCGCTTGATAGCGATTATTGTAGAAAAATTCAACCAAATGCAAATGGTCCTCCCATGATCCTCTAAAATCGAGCATGCACGCTCTTAACATGTCTTCCAAGGTCTGAATGGTGCGCTCGGACTGGCCAACTGTCTGTGGGTGATACAATATGCTAAACTTCAGGTGGGTACTGAGACTCTCTTGCATACTCCGCCAAAAGTAAGATGTAAACCTCGTGTCCCTGTCAGACACGATACTAACTGGCACTCTTTGTAGTCGCACAATCTCCCTCATGTACATACCTTTTAAGACCTCTGTAGATTGCCCAACTCAGAAGGGTAAAAAGTATGTAGACTTGGTGAGTCTATCCATGATTACCCATACTGCATTGCGACCACTAGGACTCCTCGGAAAGCCCATAACAAAGTCCATAGTGATATGCTCCCATTTCCACTCCGGTATCGAAAGCGGTTGAAGTAATCCTGCAGATCTATGATGCTCAGCCTTGACTTGCTGATACACCAAGCACTTTACCACAAACTGGGCTATCTCTCTCTTCATTCCATGCCACTAGTAGTACTGCCTCAGGTCTCTGTACATCTTCGTGCCTCTTGGATGAATAGAGTATGTTGAACTGTGTGCCTCTGACATCAACTCCTGACAAAGTTCTCCATTTGGAACATAGAGACGATCTCCATATCTCAAAGTCCCATCTTAATGTATACGCAGTCCTGTCTGTATTCCCGCCTCTGTCCTCAGTCGAAGCCTCTGAAATCTGGCATATGTTGGCAAGGCAGCCTTGATTCTCTCAACTAATGTCGATTGCAACTGGAAACTCGACAACTGTCCATCTATTCCGGGCATAATGACATTTATACCTATCTGCTCTAGATCTCTCAACAGACGTTGCTGGGTGGTAAAAAATAATGCTATGGGTCTTCTTCTCAATGTGTCAGCTACTACGTTGGCCTTTCTCGGATGGTACTGTAGCTCGATCTCAAAGTCTGTCATCACCTCGAGCCAATATCTCTGTCTCTGGTTAAGGTCCTTCTGGGTGTAGACGTACTTTAGGATTTTGTGATCAGTGAATATCTCTACTCTTTCTCCATATAGGTAGTGCCTCCAAAGCTTCAAAGCAAAAATCACTACGGCAAGCTCCAAGTCGTGGGTGGGATAGTTCTTCTCATGGGTCCTTAACTGCCTAGAGGCATAGGCCATAACCTTTCCATGCTGCATCAAGATACATCCTAATCCTTTCCCGGATGCATCGCTATAGATCACGAATCCTCCGGGTCCATAAGGTATGGTCAAGATAGGTGTTGTAGTCAAACGCTTCTTGAGCTCATCGAACGATGTCAGACACTCCTCTGTCTAGGTAAACTCCTACTCCTAACGGGTCAAGCGGGTCATCGGTTCTACGATATTCGCGAAGTTCTCCATGAACCTCCAGTAATATCCGGCAAGTCATAGGAAACTCCTCACCTCCGAGACATTGGTAGGGTTGGCCATGTCTCTGTTGATGAAATCTTCGCCGGATCTACAGAAATACCATCTCCTAAGATGACGTATCCAAGAAAAGTGACAAGATCTAGAAGAAACTCATACTTGCTCAGCTTGACATAAAGCCTCTCTCTCCTCAGCGTCTCTAACACTAGTCTCAAGGGCTCTTCGTGCTCCTCGTGGCTCTTCGAATACACCAAGATTTCGTCGATGAAAACTACCACGAACTGGTCTAAGTATTGGTGGAATACACCAAGATGTTCATCAAGTTCATAAATACAACAGGCGCATTTGTCAATCCAAAAGGCATCACTAAGAACTCGTAGTGACCATAATGAGTCCTGAAGGCTATCTTTTAAATGTCTTCTTTTTGCACCTTTACTTGATGATAACCCGATCTCAAGTCAATCTTTGTGAACACCACTGCTCCTGTCAGCTGGTCGAACAAATCATCAATTTACGGCAGGGGGTACTTGTTCTTGATAGTCAAAGAATTAAGGGCTCTATAATCAATGCACATATGTACTGTTCCATCTTTCTTAGGTACAAACAATACTGGTGCTCCCCATGGTGTTGCACTAGGATGGATAAATCCCTTGCTCTGCAACTTCTCTAATTGTAGCTTCAGCTCATCTAGTTCCTTCTTCGCCAATCGGTATACATTAGAAAATACCTGTGCTGCTCCGGGTACTAGTTTGATAGTGAACTTCACGTCTCTATCTGGCGGTAAGCCTGGCAATTCTTCAGGAAAAACATCCTCGAATTCTGAAACTATTGGTGGGGGTACCATCTTCATAGCCATGTAAGCTCCAGCAATCTGTCCTACTCCTTGCTCGACGGTCCCTCGCATGTACTCGAACTTCGGTTGATCTAGCGGTCTAAAAGTGATGCTACCTTTTCGGTAATCCAGTACGACATTATACTGGCTTAACCAGTCCACGCCTAGCACAACGTCAAAGTATGCCATGGGTAATACCAAGAATCGCACTCTCATATCTCTACCACATACGACTACCGAACATGTTCTGATAGTGTTGGTAACCGGTATGATACCTCCTCCGGTAAGAATCTTCCAACTCTTAGGTAAGGGAGAAGTAGCTACTCTATGCATTGCTATAAATCTACTATATATGAATGATAGTGTAGCTCCAGAATCAAACAATGCAGTTGCAGGTAATGATGCAACTAAAATTGCACCTGTAACAGCTTCTCCTTCTATTTACTCCTCAGTAGCTGCTAGTGCAAAGGCCTGTCCGTGCCTCTGCCCTCCGGTCTACTGTCGGGCTCTATCAAACTGTGCCTCCTGTGGGGCCAAGGGTGGTCCCCTCTGAAATCCTCCAGGTGCTGGTGGATGCTGACCTCCTGGCGGGGGTAGTATCCTCGAAACTGGTGCTGCTGGCCTTTGTTCGGTCTGCGGTGCTGCCTCTCTGCGCTGTGGGCAGTCCCGGACTTGGTGTTGGTTCAATCCACAGATCAGGCATGTCCTCAATCTCTTTCCGTAGTCCTTCTCATAATGTCCTCTCTTACCATAATGGTAGCAAGTCGGAAGCTCCTTTTGCTGGTATGGTGCTGTTCTCTGCTGTATCTGTGTTCCGGGATGACGGTTCGGTCCTCCTGCTCTGGGCTAGGCCCTGGCTGGTGTGGTCATGCTGGAATGTCTAGCTCCTCTACCGATTGCCTCCTGGATCCTCGCCTCTGAAAGAACCTCCTCATAAGAAATCCTCGCCTGTGTGGTGGTATACCTCTGTAGCTCGAAGGTGAGGCCATGATGGAATCTCTAGGCCTTCTCTAGATCATTGGGTATCAGGACGGCACAAAATCTGCTAAGACGGCTAAACTTTGTGTCATATGCATCAACTGTCATATTCTCCTGTTCTAGATATAGGAACTGGGAGTACAAGGCATTTCTGACTGTAGCTGAAAAATAATTCGCATTGAAGTACTCTAAGAACTGTTTCCATGACTGGTTCTTGCCTACACTGCGCTCAATAGAATCCAGCCAGTGATGGGCGTTGCCTTTTAATTGGGCCCTCACTACGGTCATCCATAGGTCTGGATGCAGTTGTGAAGCCTCTAGTAGCATCTCCGTGTTCGCGACCCAATCGGAGATCTTCTCTACAGTCTCGTTACCCAAAATAGTATCCGGATCCATCTAGTGGAACCATCGTACAGTACCACCTGTCTTAGCTGGGGGAGGTGTTGGTACGGGTGTTGTGACAGGTATCCTCTCCAGAACTGCCATTAAACTCTGTCTCAATGTCTCAGTCTGATGCCACTGTGCTTGCATCATAGTCTGGAAGAACTAAAGCATTTGTGGCTGTCTATCTGATTGGGACATCTGGGGTGGATAGGGTAGAGGTGGTGGTAATAGAACCTCTGGCTGTGCGGTAGGTGTCTCCTCAGATGTCGGCCTCTCGGTCTGTGGCATTGGCGTAGCCCCTGAAGTCTGGCCCTTGTACTGTTATGTAGGATAGCCCTGAGAGGTCTTGCGCCAATATATCAGCGGGGCCTGTAATGGTGGTTGCCCTCCAAGTAGTCCTTGGGGTACCTCCTCTCTTTGGGTGGTGTCAGCTGGCACCACGGCACTGGGTGCTCCTCGTCCACTGTGCAAGTTCATCTTGCTGCAAGAGATAGGACTTTATTAAAAAGAGTACGGAATCAAGCAAACAGAATGCAGATATTTTAGAAGTAACATGAAGGAAGTTCAAAGACGCAGTCAAAGTGGATGAGACCTAGTAATTTCTATCCTATTGTAGGCTCGCCGGGCATGTTACCATACCACAAGCGAATAAGTCGACCTGTATGGGCAACCACTAAAACAATGTCATGCCCCAGTCCTAAAATACACGGGACCAGGCTACGTGGCAATAGCCAGGTGTCACATCTCTGAGGATATCCTAATTTAATCGATCCAACGAACAGTGCTACGTTGTCCTAAATAACTAACAAGCCCAATATCAATCAACCACAGGTAATCTAATCTCATCCATAATATAAATAGCAAAAAGTACTAAAATAAATACTGTAAGATAAACGTCAGTCTCAAAATATTATAGTACAACCAATAATGTCTGGTGGGGACAAACCCACTACTATAACGAAATAAAAATACTGAATGACAGATAAAAGGAGTAATGACTAGGACATCGGCTGACTAGATAATGATGCACCCGATCCTAGGAAGAAGGCCTACCAACTGATCATGAAAACTCTGACGGTAGTACCTCTAGCTCCTCCTCGGTAGCGTACCTCGTCTTCTGTCCTGGGCCGTACACTGTGGGATAATATGCCTCGTCCAAATCTGGAAAGGTAACAGGTCCTCAGAGGGATGTAACATGATACATAGAAGCATGCCATATAAATAAATACTGAATAAAATAAATAAAGGGTGTGCTAACCATCTAAGTGAATGCAATATGAGGACAACTTCGGTATGTATGGGTAGGCGTAGGCAAAACGTCCAACACCCAGAATAGCGTGGCAATTGTGCAGTATATCGTCTATATCGCTCCGGAGAATATGGCAGCAGTATAGTATATCGTTCATATCGCTCTGAAAAATATGGCAGCAGTATGAAGGGAGTCATTGGATCCGTGGCTCCTCTTGATACTACGGATTCCAATGTGTGTATCCCATACGCCTATTAGTGTCCTCCCCACCCAATGTAGATACACAAGTCGAATACTCGACGTGCATACCACGTATCTATATGCCAAGTCTCTACTAATATAAAATCTTGAATTACGTACTAACCGTGATGCATGTCACACGCACCGATAGCTAGTCGAGTACGCGAACCTGCATCCCAAGATGAATTTGTCACAGTAAAACATGTAAGAGTGTCAGGTCTCAAAAGATATCAGAGTATCCTCCTAACGGGGTGAGTCTACTAATGACTAGGTCAAGTACACTACTCATCGACGCATCCGTCGACTGCACCCGAGTCAATCTCGTATGTGCACAGTCATATGAAATAAAACAACAAGATATCATACAACATATGCATCATTTAATTTAAACAGTAAATATGGTAAGGTATCTTGCCTGAGTCCTCAAGCTGTGAATGCCAATAGCCTGCTCCTGCAGTATCTTCTGGCTGGTCCAATGACCCTAAACACACAATATAATATAGCAAATACTGTCATTAGACACAAGCAACTCATATACACAACTTACGACGCTGCTCTTAGGTACTGACGCAAGAGTCACTGTTGGTCGACTACAGAGTCGCGTGTGAAAGTAGCTCGGATGTACATGTGTTCTGTCCTCGGTTACCGTGTGCCTCGAGATAATAATTTACTAAAGTTAAAGGGTTATGAATCTATTATGTCTTTTACAATACCTGTCCTTATTTTCCATGTTAAGTGTACTAGGTCTATGTCTACGTTTTTAGGTGAGGTACAAGTCCCTAATAACAAGTCTTGTAATTAGGGTAATTATTATTTATTAATTACTAATTAATCTAGTAAATCATATAAATACACACATCTAGGTTTAAACATTATTTTCTTGTGTCCAGGCAATGACACATGACACAAATGACACAACGACACAAACCCATAACTAATCCTGAAGGAAAGAGGTTTAACGATGTTTACCTGATCGAGGCTGGACGGGGGTCTGCCTTGTCGATGTGCACGCTTGCCGGCGGTCGACGGAGCTCCGGCATTGAGCAGTTAAGAGTGGCAGCGGGTGCAGCAATCACAGTAGCGGCAGTAGCGGCCTTGGCAGCGACGGCTGCTAAGCTGGGGAGGTACGGGGATGGCTGTCAGGTCGTAGGAAGGGTGGTGCTCCGCCTGACAGTGGTGGTCGGCGGTGCTGGAGGCGGTGACCGGGGCCGGGGGCAGTCGGTTTTGATGGGGAGTTAATAGCGGTGGCATGGTTTGTGCAGTCGTCCTAGGTGGTGGTCCGTCGTGGACAGCAGTGGTAGGCGGTGGTTGGCTGTGGCGGTGACGGCCTGAGGTGGTGGTGTCTGGTCAGAATAGGGGGAAGGGATGAAGGTGGTGCACGGCTAGGGTTTGGCTAGGTGTAGAGGTGGTGGTAGGGTTTATGAATCTAGGGTTTTTAATGAAGCAATTGTGTATATATATGGGAGAGGGATTTATGGGCTGACCTCAAAGTTTGGGCCTGTCTGGACTCGTTGGGGTGGGGGCTGGCCCACATAAAAGGGTATAAATAGGCTTGGTGGGGTCTCACTATGGGTGAAATTGCCTCTAATTTAATTTAATTAAAAACAATGTGCACGGCATTCTTAAATGAATTGAAGACACATGGAATTAAAATTGGGTGGGATACAGGTGTCATGGGCGTAGCAGGTTCAGAATAGGTTAATACCCTAATTTGGGTTATATGGAATTGGGTTGTGGTTTTACCTCAATCTCAAACGGGCATGGGAAGTTATGAGAAATTGGGTTTATTAGAATTATTCAGGGACGTTTGTAACGAATATTGTGCAGCTAAAATGAAGCACAATATTGAGTATTTAGAAGTTACGCAAGGGTCAGATGGGTAGTCTCGCATGTCTAGGAGATGTGTAATTAATTAGTTTGATGGTAACTACTAGTATAGCGCTCCAAACATTAAAGCAATGGTGAGGTATATTAAGTCACAAAATTTTTCTACATTAATCCTAATTGTATCCAATGTAATCCTAGTCTCTACATCTAAATTAAAATAATCCTAAATTGGTCGAGGGGGTTTACATGGAGAGGCCCGTGTCTATTTTCGACCAGATGGAGAAGGTTCTCAAGAATCAGACTATCTGATTAGTTTGAGTTGCTTAGGGGCATCACTCATTGGACGAGTCGATATGGGAGCGCAAGGATTATATGTGTGCTGTTTATCCATTTCTATTTGACTCAGGAGGTATACTTATTCGTATACCCATATCTTGTCTTAGCTTGTGCATGTGATAGATTGTAAGCTTATCTGTTATGCATATTATTGCTTTACCTTTTCTGGTTCTTTGTTGTTGCCCAGGAATTTTATGCTCAAATGAGTTGTTTGCTTGTTATTAGTTATCATGATCCTTACCCAATATAAGGGCACGAGTATGTGGGTACGTCCAGCCTAAGCCGCAGCATCGACGGTAGAACGTTGTCTAGGTCAACAATACTATCTAAATATCTCACACAATCTATATGATGTACCTGTCAAGATATCTCAACTCCCAAATAGAGGATAATATAATAATATGATAATGGTAAATAATACTCAATCACAATAACAAACTAGAGAAAGATGTGGCATGATATAGAATAGAAGGAAAGAAATAAAGTCATAATACATCACAAGTCCAAGTCTAATCTTAACACAAGATCTCAAATAATAATATAATGCCAAGTATCTATCTGACATATACAATATCATAAATAAACTAGCTAGGTCTTATCAACTGTTGGTACTAACTCGATAGGCTCTACGGGTGCTAACTCAACTGTCTTGTCATTCTGTGGCCAGTAGTGTGTAGGACATCTGTCCCCTGTGGAATTATCTAAAAAATATATCCAGTCGGGATTGGAGCGAGGTAAAACCCAAATAGCAGTTCGAAGAATTGACAGAAACTATAAAATAGCAATAGCAATAAAAATAAATAATGAAAGTAACAGAACTAGCATATATTACAAGAAAGAACATCATGGTAAATAATTGTAAGAACTGAGACCAATATGGTGATGAATAATAATGTAATAAACTAGAATAAAGAAAACAATAATAATAAATACGCCTTAAAATATTAGAAAGATAATATAATCGGATTGGGCCAAATGCGGGCTATATAAAAGGTAAGCTAGCATGATCATGCATGATTTGCATGATCGACAAACTATCACGGGCTACACTAAATCACGGGCTATAAGGTATGATCCCATACCACTAATACTTTTCCAACCCCCAACTAGTACACAGATCCAAATCATGACACGTTATAACATGTATATCATACTGCACGGTCTATAATATCATACACTATGATCACGGTCTATATAATCACTAAGATATCACGGTAACCACTGAGTAATCATGAATACGACACGGTAATCACTTAGTCATCACAATAATAATATCTCATGACCAAAATCTACGTATACCAATCCGTGAAACTATCGTGTCAAGAATCAAATATCTCAATACCAAATAACTGAAACATAGAGGCTATCATATAAGAAAACTATCAGAGAATTTATTCTCCTGTGGTCCTAAGAAAATGGTATAACTCAGTGTCTAAGCTGGTGTTACACACACCTATATATGAAAGGCATGTCAATTGGTGTGAAGAAGTGATAAATAAGCTAAAATACACTAAATATGATTTTTAGGCCATTTTTAGGTCATACTAGCCAAACCAGGTCTTACCTAGATTTTTAGGTCAATATCTTGAGGTATTAAGCTATACTAGCAAATACTAGGTACTAGGTTACCATACTGATCAAATATCAAAATATATATCTTATTCAAGTTATGTTAGTATCAATATATAACTTGATATCTAATCTCTACTTGAAATCTATATTGTACCTACCAATTAGTTATACCAATACCTAATACCAACTACCAATAATACCTTATCTTACCAAATACAAGCTCTAGTACCCACACTCATCCTACACAATCTCATATATCACAAATACACACTCATTGACACTCTAACTTCTCTCATTGATACTTAAGAGGAAAAACTATACTCATGCTCACATGTGCAACTCTGTGCACAACCCTAACTCAGTGCTACTTGGTACAAAATTATGCTTCCCGACTTGCAATGCTTGCAACAAAGGTTTGCATACTTGCACTTCTCCATAGACCCTCTCAAATCTGGCCTCAACCTACTGCATGTACACAGGCCACAAGACTATGCACAAGCTCGAGCCAACCCCCTTCCTCAAGCACTTTACAGTACACCCCACTGGTTCCCTTATACAACAGACCACTGCCTCCATGTATACTACACACTGAGTGCAAAGAAGCATGCTCACAAAACCTCACCTATGACACAAACTCCAAACCTTAACTCACTAATATCTTAACTTAAAACCCATGGTTCTATACTATGTATTTATATAACTATCTAAGTCATATATATAATACTCCTAAGTATCTTGGCCATGCCCAAATATCTCTTAGTGTTGAGTATCTTAATACGTAACTGGTACCAACACCTACACCAATAACCAACACCAATATTAGCACTCATACCCTACACCTAAATACCCCTCATATGACTCATTCACCAACACTGCTACTAAGAGTTCTTCTTTACCTCTTATTGCTCGAGTTGCCCTTACTTCCTGAGATCACTACTACGGCAGTAGAGCTAAGGTCAATATTGTTGCTATCTAATGCAATTACTACCAAAACTGAACTACTCACAGTGCACACACCCTCATATACATACACTCTCACCACTGGCCAATGCCCGACCCCAAGCTAGTGCTTCTCTACCTAACATCTATAACACACACACAGAATAACTCGATGGCCTGCAGGTAATAGGAACCCACTTCCCCCATCATTATTACTGATGCCTCCTTACCTGGGCACTCATACTCGAGCCTTGCACAACTATGGCTAGTGCAATCCCTTGCAATCGGTGCTCAAGTCTCTTATATGCATACACTCATTACTAATTAATATAATAATTAGTAGAACATAATATAAATTATTAAATCATTAATTAATAAATATGCAAAATATCCAAAATACCGTCATCAAGAAATGTGGTAGTGACAAGTCTACCCTCCTTAGAAAATTTTTCCATTGAAATTTGATATAGAACTAATACTACAACAAGAAATCACACCAAGCAAGAAAGAATAATACCTCACGGCTCAAAGTGATAAGGGTATCGCTAGCGCATCTCGGCTTCCCTCTCCCAGGTAGACTCTCTCGGAGAGTGATGCCTCCACGCTACGCACATAAAGGGAATCATCTGGTTCCGCAACACCTTCTTCCTGCGATCCAGAATCTCCACAGGCTGCTCTGGGTAGCTGAGTGTCGGACCCACCTCGATCTTTGAGTAATCCAATACTTGACTAGGATCTTTCTCGTACTGTCTCAGTAGCGACAAATGGAATAAATCATATGTACCCTCTAGTGCAGGTGACAAGTCTAGTCTGTAGGCTACTACACCGACCCTCACAAGAACATTGAAGGGTCCGATGTACCATAGACTAAGATTTTCGCCTCCACCAAAGCGAATATAGTCCAGTGTCGAAGAAATCCTCAAGAATACCATATTGTCAACCTAGAATAAAATACATCCTTAACTCTCAACCTAAAATAAATTAAACACAAGCGATACAAATAAAATCTATACCTCAAACTCCAAAGGTCTCCGGTGGATATCATCCCAATGTCGTTATCTGTCCTGTGCCACCCGAAGTCTATCCCTGATGAGCTTTACCTTCTCAGCTGCATTCGTAATTATCTCTGGTGCCAACAAGGCTCTCTCACCAACATAATCCTAAGATAGAGGAGTGCGACATCTCTGTCCATATAAAGCCTCAAATGGTGATATCTCGATACTGGCCTGGTAGATGTTGTTGTAAGCAAACTCTACATGGTAAAGATAGTCCTCCTAAGAGCCTTTGAAATCCAAAACACAAGAACAAAGCATATCCTCGATAGTCTGAATAATCTTTCCGACTGCTCGTCTGTTTGGGCATGATATGCAGTACTAAACTTGAGCTGGGTGCCCAAGCTAGTCTAAAAAATTCTCTAGAAGTGGGATGTGAAGTGACTATCCCGATCTGAGATGATGCTCATAGGAACTCCATGTAATATGATAATTTGTCGCACATACATCTCTGCTAGTTTCTCCGTAGATGTATCCACTTTAAATGACTAGAAATAAGATAATTTGGTCAACCTGTCTAAGATGACCCAAATCGCATATTTACCTCCTAGAGAATGCGGAATTCCCGAAACAAAATCTATAGTAACATGCTCCCATTTTCACTCTGGAATGGCTAAAGACTGAAGTAAACCACCTGGCCTCTGCCTCTCTGCCTTTACCTGCTGGCACACTAAATATCTGGATACAAAGTGCTACCTTCCGTTTCATACCATACCACCATACAGGATCCCTCAGATCTCTATATATCTTATTGGCACCTGGATGTATAGAGTACTGCGATCGATGCGCCTCATGAGGACCTTCTTGCGCAATGTACCGCTTGGAACACACAACCTGACACCGTAAAGTCATGATCAATCCCCAGCAATAGTGAAGTCCTTAGATAATTCCATCTAAACCAGTGCTTTAATGCCCCTCAAAGATACATCGTTATATTGTGTAGCTCAAAATATGTCCACCAGCTCTGAATGTATCTGTAATCCCCATATCAGTATCTCGATACCTGGTACTAGTACCTCAATACCCAAGCTCTCAAGATCAGCCAATAAATATATGTCTGTAGTCAAGCACATAGCTACTGGATATCTGCTCAAGGCATCAGCGACTACGTTAGCCTTTCCTGGATGGTACTTCAATGATATGTTGAAGTCCTCCATCAACTCCAACTACCGTCGCTGTCTTATGTTTACCTCTTTTTAGGTAAACACGTACTTCAAGCTTTTGTGGTTTATGAAGATCTCCGTACAAATACTATTTTTACAATTTTAGAGCAAAAATGACCGCTTCTAACTCCAAATCATGGGTAGGATAATTCTTCTCATGAGTATGTAATTGCCTGGAAGAATAGGCAATCATATTCCCATTCATTGATAAGACACAACCCAAACCCTTCCCTGAAGCATCACTTTAGATAGTGAATCCACCTAATCCTGATGGCAACGTCGATACTGGAGCTATCGTCAACCTCCTCTTTATTTCCTTGAAAGTGGCCTAACTCTCCTCTGTCCAGACAAACTCCATATCCTTCCTGGATAACCTAGTCACCAGCTCTGCAATCCTGGAGAAGTCTTGTACAAACCTTCGGTAATAACTTGCTATCCCCAGAAAACTCATGATCTCCTCCACTGAACTAGAAGTAGCCCACAACTCCACTACTAAAATCTTCTTCGGGTATACTGAGATCCCGTCACCTGTAATCACATGACCAATAAATTCAACATTTTCAAGAAAGAACTCACACTTCGAAAGCTTGCCATAAAGCTTCTTCTTTCTGAGAGTCTCCAGAACTATCCTCAGATGCTCTTTATGCTCTTCTGGGGTCTTCAAATACACAAGAATATCATCAATAAATACCACCATAAACTTATCAATATACTGGTGGAACACCTTGTTCATCATATTCATGAATATTATCGGCGCATTAGTCAACCGAATAGTATAACTATGAACTCAAACTCGCCATACCGAGTCCAAAAAGCGGTCTTTGGAATATCCTCCTTCTTCACTTTCACCTGGTGGTAACCTGACCTCAAGTCTATCTTTGAAAATGCCTTCGCTTTGCTTAACTGATCAAAGAGATCATCAATCCTCGGCAGCGGCTATTTGTTCTTGATAGTGAGATTTTTCAGAGCCCTGTAGTTAATACACATGTGTACAGACCCATTCTTCTATGGTACAAACAATACTGGAGCACCGCATGGTGATGAACTGGATCGAATGAATTCTTTGTCCTGCTACTCATCCACCTGCTTCTTCAACTCTACCAGTTTGTTATTGTTGACTTTATAGACGTGCTGAAATATTGGATCTATGTCTAGCACCAAATCTATAGAGAACTCAATATCTCGGTCTGACGACAAACTCAACAACTCCTCCAGAAAAATATCCATGAACTCTGCTATCAACCGATGTGATAACTCATTCTCTTCCACCATGGCTCCACAAATGGCATCCTCTCTCTCCTTCATTACTCCTCTAGCAATCTTAATCTCTGGCTCTCTTGGCAGTCAAAATAAAACTCTGCCTCCACGATAATCTATACTAGCATGGTGCCTACTCAATAAATCCATCCCGAGTACTATATCATAGCCCGAAAGTGGCATTACGAGTAAGCACGCACTCAACTCTCAGCCTCCTAATATAACTCTCCAATCCTTGCAAACATCACTGACCAAGATAATGCCTCCCCCAGTCGTGATCTTGCAAGTCCTAACCAAAATTCATACTCTAATCGATGCTTAAGAGCAAAAGATACAGATAAAAAAGAATAGAAAGCACCAGAATCAAATAAAGCATAAGATATAATGGAATCAAGAAGAACTGAACCTGATATCACATCTCTGACTGGATCCTCCTCCTCAACTATTATAGAGAAAACTCACCCTCGCGTTGCACCTCTCTGCTGCTACTGCTGCTAGACAAAAGGCTGCTTCTTAGTCTGTAAAAGAGGTCCCGTCTGTTGTCCCGTAGGTAGCCTCATTGTTGCTCTCTGTGCCGGTGCTTCTTCCTGGCCTGCTCAAACCAGAGCCGCTAGACACTCCCTCAACTGGTGGCCTGGCTCTCCGTAATAGAGGTACACTCCTAGCCTCTTCCTCTAGACCTTCCGTGTATGTCTAATCTTTCCACAGTGTGTACACTGCAGGACCTGTTGTGCTGGTCTCGGGGCCTGGTATGCCTGTTGCGCTGGTGCTCGGAATGGTGCATGAAACTGCTGTTTATGCTGCTGGAAGGTCATTTGTTATTGGAAGTAGGGTCGTTTGGTTGGATCTGCATAACTGCTAGCTCCTCCTGACATGTCTTGCATCTTCTTGGATTTGAGCTCCAAGTTATCCTCTGCCCTTTGTGCGTCTATCAGGATATCCTCAAATGTCATTGTACGGTGTCCTCTAGTGAGAGATTTTATCTCCCTAATCAAACCCTTCCAAAACTTCCAGGCCAGCCCTAGAGGATTATGTTACTCTACAAATCTGCCTAGTATATAGAACTCCGTTGCGTACTCATCCACTGTCATGCTCCCCTGGACGAGATCTAGGAACTGGCTTTCTAGATCACTCAGAGTCACATATGGAAAGAACTTCTCCTTAAAAATTGCTTTAAAAGCTTCCCAAGTCAGTCATGGCACCGTGATCCTCGAGTCTATGCGAAACCATATCAGAGCTATATCGAACATCTGGCTGCCCAATGCCTCCACCTGTAAGTCCTCCGGAATCTGTGTTAGCCTCAGGGCCCTTTCAACGTCTTGGATCCAATAGTCGGCATAAAATATCCCTTCGATGCCCCTAAAATTCTTGGGCCCCATCCTCTTGAAGTCAATGATGGTACCCGGCCTCGGCTGGTACGGTACAGAATAAAGCGGCACGGTCTATGGCTGACGAAGTTCTACCTTCTCTACAAAAGCTAGTGCTAACTGGTGAGCAGTCTCGATACCCTCACATAGAATGTCCTTCTGTCTCTACTGCATCACCATTATCTCCTAGAATATAGCAAACATCTATGTCCCATCTGCTGGCATGGGTGGTTGTGGTACAAGATCCTCCGTGACTGATGGAACAGTCCTCGAAACTGGTGGTGGAGCACTCACAAAAGCTGTTGCTGAAATTCTCACCTAGAGTAGTGAAGCAATCATCTGAGCAAAAGAAGGCAGAATAGTCTTTGATGTCTCTCTTTGAGGTGACAAAGTAACGGACCTCGCCAAAACTGTTCCAGAGCACGGATATGGAATCTTCGGCGGCATCCTGAAGACAAATTCAAACAAAAAATAAATATTGTGCAAGATACGATAGCATTAAGGAAGGACAGTAATATTTCAAAGAAATTAATTATTTTGAATGATAAAGATAGCAATTTTAATATATTAGAAATGTTCCTAGTAGTAATTGAGTATCCTCTTCTCCTATATCCCTAGTCATATATCCTATAACAGGCTTGTAGAAATACTCTAATTATGAGTACTAGTAGCAGAAGACCTGCATGGGCCACCACAAAAATGTGTCACGGTCCGCTCCTGGTCTAAAGGCACGAGTAGGTGGGTACGACCAACCTATGCCACAACATCGATGTAGAATGTTGTCTAGGTCAACAATATTATCTAAATATCTCACACAATATATATAATGTACCTGTCAAGATATCTCAACTCCCAAATAGAGGATAATATAATAATATGATAATGGTAAACAATAGTCAATCACAATAGAAAACAAGAGGAAGATGTGGCACGATATGGAATAGAAGAAAAGAAATATAGTCATAATACATCACAAGTCTAAGTCTAATCTCAACACAAGATCTCAAATAATAATACAATGCCAAAGTATCTATTTGACATATACAATATCATAAATGAACTAGCTAAGTCTCAACGATTGCTGGTACTAACTCGATAGGCTCTACGGGTGCTAACTCAACTGGCTTGCCATCTTGTGGCCTATAGTGTATAGGACATCAGTTCTCTAATGAATTATCTTAAAAAAAATATCCAATCAGAATTGGAGCAAAGTACAACCCAAATAACAGTTCAAATAATTAACAAAAACTATGAAACAACAATAGCAATAAAAATAAATAATGGAAGTAACTGAACTAGCATATATCACAAGACAAAGCATCATGGTAAAAAATGGCAAGAACTAAGAACAATATAGTGAGGAACAATAATATAATAAACTGGAATAAAGAAAACAATAAAAATAAATATGTCTTAAAATATTAGTAAGATAATATGATCGGATTGGGCCTAACACGGGCTATATAAAAGGTGAGATAGCATGACCACGCGTTAGTTGCATGATCTGCTAACTGTCACGGGCTACAGTAAATTTTGGGCTATAAGTTATGATCATATATCCACTAATACTTCTCTAACCCCAGACTAGTAAATGGATCCAAATTATGACACGTTATAACACATATATCATACTGTACTGTCTATAATATAATGCATTATGATCACGGTCTATATAATCACTAATATATTACCGTAATTACTGAGTAATAATGAACATGACACAGTGATCACTGAGTCATCACAATAAAAATATCTCATAACCAAGATCCATGTATACCAATCTTTGACACCATCGTTTCAAGAATCAAATATCTCTATACTAAATGCATTAAACATAGAGGCTATTAAATAAGGAAACTATCAGAGAATGTACTTGTCATGCCCTAGTCCTAAAATATGTAGGACTAGGAACACATAAACATGCCAGCCGTGTGTATATGGCAACTCCAATATATGGATACCATAATACACACGTACGCTGTAATATGAATAAAACTCACATGTGGTATCTATATTATCACAAGTCACAGAAAATACTAATCTCATCCACACAACAGGTCACAGAAAAGAATATAACTAAACTGGAATAATGAGTCGGAATAATCCAAAAATGATAGTCGGGAGGAGACAAATCCACTACCAATGACTATATCAAAATTAAAATAAGAGAGGAGTAAAATCACCAATATAAAATAAGGTGATGATATAAGAGTGTCAGCTAAAGGATCCATCGCTAGAGATAATCAATGATGCTCAGTGGGTAAGGTCTCATCGGCATAAAGTAATGCGTCAGGTCCGGGTCCGTACTCCTGCGGGTACTCCTGGTCGTCTATACTTGGCAAGGGACCAGGTCCTCAGAGGGACGTAACAAGATACATAGAAGCAAGCCAATTGAATACAGTAAACATGCATAATGTTTGAAAATATATAAGTATGCTGTACAAGACAATCTATATGAATGCAAATAAGGATAATTTTTTGACGTATGGGCAAGGGTAGGCTACTCGATCAAAATCTCACAACTCACACACAAGGCAGGGACATCAGAAATCGACATACCTCGGGGGTAGCGACCAGCGCGACAGCAGAAATCGACATACCTCGGGGGTAGCGACCAGCGCAACACAACTATCGTAGTGCGTGCTAGTTACTACAGTTTACCAGAGTAGTTATAGCCCATACGCCTAATGGTTGTCCTCTCATGATACTAGGTGTCAAGTGTGTGTCAACATATCTAATATATAGTAATGACTGAACGAAACTACACATGCAATGCATATACAAAAACATAAATAGCATACAAAGTACTGCAAATAATTTGGCAAGATATACTTGCCTGGCAAGAAAGCTGCAAAGTCCCAATAACCTGCTCCAAAAGTCGAGTAGAACAATCTAATATCCTCGGGGTCAGCATGCACAGGCACCGGAATCGGTGGTGACTGCTACAGGTTATCTTCGGCGAGTGTGACGGGTCCACGATGATGACTATGACGAAGGTAATAATAATGGTGATAATTATGATGATGATTGGTAATGATTAGGTTAATGATGGTGATTAGGGTTAAGGTGATGGTGATGTAGGTTATAATGAGATTATGGGATGATGATGGGAATGATGGTGATAATGAATGGTGATGATGGGGATGAGTGTGATGATGATGATAACTGGAATGATAATGATACTGGTGATGATGAGGATGATAATGGGGATGATGATGATGATGATGTGGATGGTGATTGGGATGATGGTAATGATTATGATGATGGGACAATAATGAGATGATGATGGTGATGGTATTTATATTAATGGTGGTGATAATGATACTCCGGCCAGGGTGGAGGTCCGGCAAGGATGAGGAGGATGACATGGAGGAGGAAGCTCGGGTCTGAGAAGGGAGAGGTGGTGGTGGTGTTATGGGTGGTTCAGGGTGGAAGAAGGAGGAGGCTCGGGTGGTGCTGGTGGGAATGGTGGTGTTGATGGCAGTGGTCCAGCGGGCTATGGTGGTGATGGGAGGATGAAGAGGTGGTCGGGTCGTACTCCGGGAGGAAGGAGAAGGCTGAGCAGGGAGAACGGAGGTGCGGTGGTGCCACGGCGGTTGGGAGCTGCTCCGGCAGTGCTCCGGCCAAGATGGTGGCTGCAGGGGGAATCGGTTTGAGGAAGAAGGAGATAAATAGGAGTTAAGGGGAGGGGTCGGCTAGGGATTGGTAGTTTCTTTGGGATTGGGGTTTTTGGAAAAATAAGAAAAAGAGGTATATATATACATGTAGGACTTGTGTTGGGTGTTTGACCTAAGGGATTTGGGCTTGGTCAACTCTTGGGATTGGGCCGTGGCCTCACATGGGGATGTTTGGAGGGCTATAATTTACATTATTTAAAATTCAAGGATAGGGTTGATGAGGGGGCGATGTTGCGCATTGCACATTCCGAAAATTCATGGAGAAAATCTATATGAACGAAAAATAGGTTTCTTCATGTGTCATGTCCAATGATGTGGACACCTTAATGCATTTTTGCATAAAAATGCCCAACAATTGGGAAAATTGCACAAAGATGGAAATTGGACTAAATTAATTAAAATTAATGCGCATGGTGTTCTGGAATTAATTAGAAGTGCCTGGGGCTAAAATTAGGTAGGATACAAGTATCATGGACATAGAGGGCTCAGAGTAGAATTTTATCATAAATTTTGGTTGCACAAAACGGTCAAGATTGTGTCTCCAATTTTGATTGGAACGCACAAGGGTACAAAGTTGGAATTTATTTGGAATTAAGAAATAACGTCCGCGACGATTATTGTACGACTAAAATGTAGATAAGATAGCATAATTATAAGTTACACCGAGGTCTGAATAGAAGGCGGGCATGTCTAGGACAAGGGTGTGAAGTTTGTAGGAAGGCAGTGGCTAGTGTAGTACTCCAATTATCAAAGCAACAGTAAGGTGCGCTAAGTGATATAAATATTGCAAAATTAAATAAATATCATGTTCTATTTCCAATTAGGTTCAAACTAGCCCTAGTTTCTCTATCTAAGTCAAGTAGCCCTAATTTTGGGTGAGGGGGTTTACAATCTACCCAACTTAAAGCAATTTCGTCCTCGAAATTAAAATAGGGCAGGGTTTGTCTTATCTAATCTCACTTGATCACAATCTAAAAGAATTCACCTCAAGTTAACAATACAGTTTCTACCTAACTTAGAATTTACCTATCTATCACCTAAGGCTATGCATCTAAGAAAATATTTCTCAAATTATTTAATCATGTTATTCAATCCTCAAAGTTTTAACACCAAATATATTTATGATATGCCCTTGATCAATTATAAAAGAGAGTCACCAAGTCACGTGATTATCCTATAGGGTATATTTAGTACTCTCTGTGTATCAACTTATACCAAGCACAAGGTTTCGTCTTTCTGAAATAAGAAAAGACGAAAAATAATGATAAAGAGTTCAAGGGGGTAATAGAATAGAAGTATGGGGATTAAGGCGTTTAAAGAATTCAAATAAGAATTGTCAAGACGGTTGTGGATTAAAATCTTATTTGGTAATTTTTTATTCGCATGCTCATATCAGTACAGTTATATAACCAATACGATACTCTCAGACATGTCTAGAGGGCAAGTACATTCGTCTAAGAAGCTAAGTCAATTTTTATCTCAATCCACGTAAGTAGTCATACGAGGGGCGAACCAAGTGTATTAAGGTTGATCAAACCGAAACACACTGATTCTGATTTAGGCAATGTATTAGTAGGCATCCCAATAACACATATGTCATGAACAAGCTCGATAAAAGAATAAGCTTGCAAAACTAGGCTATAAAATAGCAGCATAAGTCGAGGTAGTCCAGAAAATATAAGTACGCTGGATTATGATGAAGGAAGGTACAGAATAATTCAAGTTCACAAAGAAGATAAGACTCGTTCGGTGTTGTGCCTCTACAGTTGCCATACTAACTTCTTGTCTAAGTCTCTAGTCGACCAAATGGGGTATGGGCCTCTATGTTCTACAGTCTGGATAAACACTATCTTCTTATGCAAGTCTACAGTTGGTGTTATTCAATTATACTACATTAATGGGTCAAAATGACTATGTGATACTATGTTGTGAGGCATATTATCCAACTTAAAAGAATTAACTAATATTGTACCGCCTAAAGGATAAAGTAGAACTCCTGTTAGGGTATACGAAAAAAGATATTGGTACTTATTAGGGTATCTTATTATAAAACTCCATAGGTAATGGTCATCTTGGGTCTTAATCATAGTGCTCATAGAATAAAAGGGTTAATATTTAAGGATGGAAGGGTTAGGTGGCACGAGTTGAAAGATAAGAAGAACATAATTAGTTGTCTCACAAATAGCGAGCGCTAAGTTTTTAGAGGAACAAGATTTGAATTTAAATAGAATGACTCTAGATAATATCATGGTTTTCTAAGGGAAAAGTGGTTGGCTAATCTCTGTGTTCGAGGTATGATCTAGGGAAGTATTATTTTTCCTTTTGGCTTCCTAGGGTACTGTCTGCTAATATCAAGAGAAGAATCTAAATGTATAGTTCTATAATACTATCTCACCATACAAGTTAGGTTTGGTCCTAATATTCAACCTTGGATTTCTAGTGGCCCCTCAATACTAGGGTCAAACAATATGGTTAAATTTCTAATTAACTCTAGTAGTGTCTATACTACTCTCAAGTCTTCATAAATACATCAAAGGGGTAATGGTAAACCAATCTATAGATAAGGAATGTTAGGGTTCACTAGATATTTTAAACTTAGTGGTGTGTCAATTCTTGGTAGGAATATTACCCTAATTATTATTCTAACAACAAGGGTTCCTATGTTCTAGGGGAAGGCTATACTCAAGGAACTATTAGGGAAACACAGGAATCAAGCAAGATGCGATTATTTAGATAGAACAGATTAGAAGGAAGATGAATCATAGTCAAATATGGATGAGATCCTCTACTCTAATCCTAATTGCAGGCTTGCTCGGTACAGTAACGTAACCGAGACAATATGCTCTTGACCTGCATGGGCCACCACAAAAACATGTCACGCCCCAGTCACAAAATACGTAGGACTAGAAATACGTAAACATGCCAGCCGTGTGTATATGGCAACTCTAATATATAGATACCATAATACACACGTACGCTGTAATATGAATAAAACTTACATGTGGTATCTATATTATCATAAGTCACAGAAAATACTAATCTTATCCACATAATAAGTCACAGAAAAGAATATAACTAAATTAGAATATTGAGTCTGAATAATCCAAAAATGATAGTCGGGAGGAGACAAATCCATTACCAATGACTATACCAAAACTAAAATAAGAGAGAAGAGTAAAATCACCAATATAAAATAATATGATGATATAAGAGTGTCAGCTAAAGGATCCATCGCTAGAGATAATCAATGATGCTCAGTGGGTAAGGTCTCCTCGGCTGAAAGTAATGCGTCAGGTCTGGGTCCGTACTCCTGCGGGTACTCCTGGTCGTCTATACCTAGCAAGGGACCAGGTCCTCATAGGGACGTAACAAGATACATAGAAGCAAGCCAATTGAATACAGTAAACATGCATAATGTTTGAAAATATATAAGTACGTTGTACATGACAATCTATATAAATGCAAATGAGGACAATTTTTTAACATATGGGCAAGGGTAGGTTACTCGATCTAAATCTCACAACTCACACACACGGTAGGGACATCAAAAATTGACATACCCCGGGGGTAGCAACCAGCGCGATACCAGAAATCGACATACCTCGGGGGTAGCGACCAGCGCGACACAACTACCGTAGTACGTGCTAGTTACAACAGTTTACCAGAGTGGTTATAGCCCATATGTCTAATGGTTGTCCTCTCATGATACTAGGTGTCAAGTGTGTGTCAACATATCTAATATATAGTAATGACTGAATGAAACTATACATGCAATGAATATACAGAAATATAAATAGCATGTAAAGTACTGTAAACAATTTGGCATGGTATACTTGGCTGGCAAAAAAGCTGCAAAGTCCCAATAATCTGCTCTGGAAGTCACGTAGAACAATCCAATATCCTCTGGGTCAGTGTGCACAGGCACGGGAATCGGGGGTGACTTCTACAAGTTGTCTTCGGCGAGGGTGACGGGGCCATGATGACGATGATGATGAGGGTAATGTTGATGGTGATGATTATGATGATGATGATTGGTAATGATTAGGTTAATGATGGTGATTAGGGTTAAGGTGATAGTGATGTAGGTTATGATGAGATGATGGGATGATGATGGGAATGATGGTGATAATGAATAGCGATGATGGGGATGATTGTGATGATGATGATAACAGGGATGATGATAATACTGGTGATGATGAGGATGATGATGGGGATAATGATGATGTTGTGGATGGTGATTGGGATGATGGTGATGATTATGATGATGGGGTGATAATGAGATGATGATGGTGACAGTATTTATATTAATGGTGGTGATAATGATACTCCGGCCAGGGGGGAGGTCCGACAAGGAGGAGGAGGATGACAGGGAGAAGGAATCTCGGGTCTGAGAAGGGAGAGGTGGTGGTGGTGTTATGGGTGGTTCAGGGTGGAAGAAGGAGGAGGCTCGGGTGGTGCTGAGGGGAATGGTGGTGTTGATGGCAGTAGTCCAATGGGCTGTGGTGGTGATGGAAGGATGAAGAGGTGGTCGGGTCGTGCTCCAGGAGGAAGGAGAAGGCTGAGCAGGAAGAACGGAGGTGAGGTGGTGCCACGGCGGTTAGGAGTTGCTCCGGCGGTGCTCCGGCCAGGATGGTGACTGCAGGAGGAATCATTTTGAGGAATAAGGAAATGAATAGGAGTTAAGGAGAGGGGTCGGCTAGGGATTTGTAGTTTCTTTGGGATTGGGGTTTTTGGAAAAATAAGAAAAAGAGGTATATATATATATAGGACTTGGGTTGGGTGTTTGACCTAGGGGGTTTGGGCTTGGTCAACTCTTGGGATTGGGCCTTGGCCTCACAGGGGATGTTTGGAGGGCTATAATTTATATTGTTTAAAATACAAGTATAGGGATAATGAGGGGGCAATTTTGCGCATTGCATATTCCGAAAATTTATGGGAAAAATCCATATGAACGAAAATTAGCTTTCTTTATGTGTCATGTCCAATGGTGTGGATACCTTAATACATTTTTGCATAAAAATGCCCAACAATTTGGAAAATTGCACAAAGATGGAAATTAGACTAAATTAATTAAAATTAATGTGCAAGATGTTCTAGAATTAATTAGAAGTACCTGGGGCTAAAATTTGGTGGGACACAAGTATCATGGACATAGAAGGCTCAGAGTAGAATTTTATCATAAATTTGGGTTACACAAAATGGTCAAGATTGTGTCTCCAATTTTGATTGGAACTCACAAGGGTACAAAGTTGGAATTTATTTAGAATTAAGAAATAATGTCCGCGATGATTATTGTGTGACTAAAATATAGCATAAGAGAGCATAATTATAGTTATACTGAGGTCAGAATAGAAGGCGGGCACGTCTAGGACAAGGGTGTAAAGTTTGTAGGAAGACAGTGGCTATTATATTGCTCCAATTATCGAAGCAACAGTAAGGTGCGCTAAGTGATATAAATATTGTAAAATTAAATAAATACCGTGTTCTATTTTCAATTGGGTTCAAACTAGCCCTAGTTTCTCTATCTAAGCCAAGTAGCCCTAATTTTGGGTGAGGGGATTTATAGTACTCGCCTGTGGTCCTGAGCAAATGGTATAACTCAGTGTCTGAGCTGGTGTCACACACACTTATATATGAATGGCATGTCAATTGGTGTGAAGAAGTGAAAAAAAGATAAAATGCACTAAAATATAATTTCTAGGTCATTTCTAAGTCATACTAGCCAAACTAGGATAAACTAGGTCTTACCTAGATTTCTAGGTCAATATCTTGAGGTAATAAGATATATTAGCTAATACTAGATGTTATCAAATAATCAAATATCTCAATACCAAATAACTGAAACACAGAAGCTATCAAATAAGAAAATTATCAGAGAATTTATTCGCCTGTGGTCCGGAGAAAATGGTATAACTCAGTGTCTGAGTTGGTGTTACACACACCTATATATGAAGGACATGTCAATTGGTGTGAAGAAGTGATAAATAAGCTAAAATACACTAAATATGATTTTTAGGCCATTTTTAGGTTATACTAGCCAAACTAGGTCTTACCTAGATTTCTAGGTCAATATCTTGAGGTATTAAGCTATACTAGCTAATACTAGGTACTAGGATACCATACTGATCAAATATCAAAATATATATCTTATTCTAGTTACGTTAGTATCAATATAAAACTTGATATCTAATCTCTACTTGATATCTACATTGTACCTATCTATTAGTTATACCAATACCTAATACCAACTACCAATAATACCTTAGCTTGCCCAATACAAGCTCTAGTACCCACACTCATCCTACACAATCTCATATGTCACAAATACACACTCATTGATACTCTAACTTCTCACATTGATACTTAAGAGAAGTACCTATACTCATTGTCACATATGCAACTCTGTGCACAACTCTAACTCAGTGCTACTTGATATACAACTATGCTTTCCCACTTGTAATGCTTGCAACAAGGGTTTGCATACTTGCACTTCTCCGTAAACCCTCTCAAATCTGGCCTCAACCTACTTCCTATACAAAAGACATAGAACTGTGCACAAGCTCGAGCCAACCCACTTCCTCGAGCACTTTGCAGTGCACCCCACTGGTTTTCTTGCAAAACAGACCACTACCTCCTTATATACTAAACACTGAGTGCAAAGAAGCACTGTTCACAACACCTCACCTAAGACACAAACTATCACTCCCCATTCCCGATATTCGTATTTGGAACATATTAGTTTTCATGCTTATAATATATGTTGCTTGCATGTTAAATAGGTTGCATGTTAATTAGGTTGTATGTTATGGAGACTAGACCCATTCTTTGGTTCAATTAGACCCATGGTTTAATTGTTGGGTTTTTTTGGTCAGGAGTTTAATCCATGTTCTAAACCTCAACACTAGCTATATAAGCTAACTTACTTCTCTCTCTTCTATCATTCTTCATTTTTTCCTCTTTCTTTTATTTCTAGGCAAGTACACCTTGCACTACATTGAGAAATCTCTTAATTTTTTTATTCTTACTCTTTTTTTGCACTTTATTAGTCTATTATGTGCTCATGATGATTCTAAATACTTTTAATACTTGAAGTTTTCAGATTTGATGGGTGGATTTGTGTAGATCCACTTTTCTAACTTAGGACTTTCATGAGTTTCTTGGGGTTTTGGTGGTTTGTTCTACTAAAACATAGTATTTTCAAAAAATATTTTTTGGGATGGATAAAGCATGTCATTTCGAGCATTTTGGCTTTTGGTTCACTTGATTTGGGGTTCAAATGAAGATTTTATGAAGAAAATATTATTTCAGTTTTGGAAGCTTTCTGCCATGGCTGAACCTGCTGTTGGAGGAGATGAACGACTCATGCGGCCATGTGGTTTGAGCTCATGCGTCCATAATGTTTGAGCTTATTCGGCCAAGCGGTCTGAGCTCATGTGGCCATGTAGTCTGAACTCATGCGACTCATGCTGCCCGACTCATACGGCCATGTGAGTGAGTCAGCCATGTGACCCGACTTTCTATGCGATCTATGCGACCCATGCGGCCATGCATCCCGACTTCCTATATGGAAGCAACCTCTATGTGATACTTACTCTATGCGTTCCTGACCCTATGCGGCCCTGTGTGCATAATTTGTTTATTTTTTGTGTTTTGAAGCTTTATTGGATTTTTGGTGATTCTAAGTGTAGGATTGATGATTGGAATGCATGAGAACCGAGTGACCATGTGTTGAACCAAACTATATGCTTGACCCGACTATGAATAGAGATAGGCCATGCGACCAAGTGACTATAACTACCTATGTGCCTGAATCGACCTACGTATTGCAATAAGCTAGAACTCATGTGATTTACCAATGATTGGTAACCTGACCTGACTATTGGTATCCGTGCTGATACACTTACTATATGCTACGTGTTCCTACATACTAAGTATTCCTACATGATTATATTACATGTTTCACACCGAGGTGTGCCTATGTGCTAAGCGACATTTGATGTAATAAATTTCTCCAGCATGGACATGATAGTTGGTCAATAATCAAGCGTGACTAGGATTAGTTTGACTGTTGCATCACGTTGGGGTGAATCCAAGTTGAACTGTAAAATGACAAAGTGTATTTGTGTCTAGCATGCCTGTACTATGGTATGACATGTAAATGGAGTAACATGTGACCACGCCATGTGATTCCAGCTAACCGTAGGGTTAACTAGGCAACTAAAATATGTAGAGCATTGGGATGGACGAAATCCCGAGATCATGCTTAATTAGCCACCCTCAATCATTATATGGGGAGTGAAAGCTAGCCCCATCGATATTGTTTAAATCCTTATTAGTGGATAACAATATTCCACTATTATATTATACTATGTATTCTATGCGATCTTAGCACGGTGGCCTTACGAGGGACCGGAGCATACTACTACATGCTATACGATGATTCTTAGTTCAGTTAGCCCCTGCTAGAACATGGTTTGATCTGAGGATTCCTATTATATACATAATATCTCTGGGATAACCCAGACTCCATCTAGTAAGCCATACAAGTGATCGACCAATTTTGTAACTGAGCTTGTTTGTGTATGGTATCTGCTGTTAAATAGTCTAGGGATATGGTCTATCATGGTACGATGGTCTAACCCTTGTCCTTGTTTGGTTATAAGATTAGATTATTGGGTTATGATAGCCTATCAACTGAAACTACGAGACATAACTATATATATCTATTTTATAACCTAGTTTTATTTCTTCATTGGTATTCCTTTATGGTACATGTTATTTGGGGTCTAACCCTACTGGTTTTGCATAGCCAAGTTTAGAGCCAGCACCCAAGGATCGAGCGTACTTCCCCCTGAACCATGGTATGCACTAGATAGATGGCTACAGAGAAAAATGAGTAGGTATCTTCTTTCATGCTCGTTATTGCACACTTTACTTATTTTGGGCATTTAGCCACAGGCACTTGTTAGTCATAAATTTGAATATTTAGTTTCCTTACATGATTGTAATTAATCAGACTACAGATGATCATGGTCATGTACTTTTGATACCCTGCCAGCTTTTTTATTTTTGTACAGCTGGTTTACAGGATATAGTGGCAGGTTGTTTGGAAAGCCTTACTTCCTTGTCATATATGTTCTATGTTTACTATTCTTGCTTGACTGATTAAGGCAATAGATATGTTGTGTGACCCTAAGTGACTTGCTTGTAGTATGTACCCCCTTGTCTAGTTACAGCCGTGACCGCCGTACGATGTTCAATATATTTTATGGATGAGCTGGCCATGTTCGTCTCAGTATTCTGGTACTGGGGCGTGACATGGTTTTAGTGGTGGCCTTTGTAGGTCTGTGTTTTCAGACTTTTGGGGTGTTATTATCATAGTAGTCTCAATCAAACATATGCCTTTGAAATCCTGAACTTGTTCTTCTCGAAGCCTCGCTTGACTATCGAATCAATTATTTTCTTGATCCTTCCCGTCCTATTCTTGATATTTCTTGTACTTTTCTTTAGGGCTTCTTCAGTTGCTGGAGCAGCAAGTATGGCATGACAGGGTTCCCCTTGGGCAACAACGGAAGGTAGTACCTATTCAGAGTCAAATTCGAATATTGCCAGTAGTTGAATGAGTTGGCACGGTGGAACCAAAAGTTGGACATATTGAGCAACCAGCCCCTGAGATCCCCGTATCCCCTGTAGTACGGCAGTACCAACTATACTTGACACTCCGATATTACTGGAGATCCTCTAGGGTATGATGGCTACACAGCAGCATCAGCAGTTTCAATAACAAGAACAGAATATCTTATTGAGTCAGGGTTTGTAAACTGCCCTGGAAAGAGAAGGAAGGACTGATTCAGGGGGGTCGATTAGGTTTTGCTGACTTAACCCAAGATACATTGATGGAACGGAGGATGCCACTATAGCAGATGCCTGGTTGTAAGATATTAAGGCTATTCTGGCAGCAGCAAGGGTTCCGACGGATGAACAAGTTAATCAATTTTGATTGCAGCTTCAAGACCTTACCCGTAACTGGTAGACGTCAGTAGAGGTTGGCTTGAGGTGTCCTATCTCCTGGGACTGTTTCAGGGCTCAATTTTGGGCCAAGTACTTTGGAGTCATAGTGCAGTATGAGCTACAACAGAGATTTATCGGCGTCAAGCAGACCGGTAGGACTGTGGATGGATATACAACCGAGTTTTGTAGGCTTAGTAGATTTTCTCTAACTATGGTGGATATGGAGTTAGATAGAGCAATGAGGTTCCAACAAGGACTTCATCTGGAGATTCTACAACTTCTAAAGGGGCACGACTATTAGACTTATGAAGAAGTACTGATAGCAGCTCGGAGGCACGAGATTACCATGCAGAGGTTATCGGTAAGGACAGGAGGCCACAAGATGTCTCATGCTCACAGTGGAGGAGGAGGTAGAGGAGTACCTCGGATGTTAGTACTATCACCTGGCGTTTGTATCCATGATTCAGCAACAACAGCGACAGGGAGCAACGGTGGGTTGCACTTACTGTAGCATGGGAGGCCACACTAGAGATGTGTGTAGGGAATCTAATGGGTTGTGTACAAGGTATTGCCGTCCAGATTATCAGATTGTCGATTATCTAATAATACAGAGGCCAGGAGGGCCAGTTCAGCAATTTTCAACGCTGCCAGCACTAGGAGCAGTGCAACAAAGAGAGCCATCGATAGCAATACGGCCATTAGCTCAGCGTCCGTTAATAATGTAAGCTGAGATATACCAGTAGCAGCAAAATCAGGAGCAAAGCTAACAGAGGCCACAACAACATGTTCAAGGGAGGCAACAATGAGGAGCGCAGCAGGGCCAAGGACAAGCTTTCATTTTATCTCTAGAGGAGGCTTTGGCATCAGGTACCATGGTAGAAGGTAACATCTCTGTCTCATCTTATCCTGCAATAGCATTGTTTGATTCTTGTACATCTTATTCATTTGTATCTGTATAATTTGCGACACGCATTGGATTGGAGTTTGAGGCATTACCAGAGAGGTTGAATATAATCACTGGTAATGGGCTCATAGGAGTTAGTAGAATATGTATAGCGTGTCCGGTCATAGTATGCGGGCGTTCACTACCAAAATGTTTGGTCGAGTTTCCTATGGGTAAATTTGACGTTATCCTAGGCATGGACTAGCTAAGAGACAGTCATGCTATGATAGATTGCCATAAGGGTAGGGTACTATTTAGTAGCCCGGGTACGAAAGGTTTCACCTTTGACAGATATGTGGGAGATCAGCATGAAAAGAGGATCGCAGCAACAGTGATAGCAGAAGAATAACTTTCTAAGATAGTTAAGGAGTTCTTAGACGTCTTCTCAGAAGAGCTACCACGGTTACCCCCAGTAAGAGATGTTGAGTTTTGTATAGAGTTGATCCCTGGAGCAGGGCTAATATCTTGTAAAATTTACCAAATGGCACCATTAGAGTCAGATATACTGTACCAACATATCGAGGAACTAAAGTCAAAAAAGTTTATTCGAGCTAGTGGATCACCTTGGGGGGAACCAATGGTTATAGTGAAGAAGAAGGATGGGTCATCACGGTTATGTATCAACTACAGACTGTTGAATGCAGTAACAGTAAAGAACAAGTATCCATTACCAAGGATCGATGATTTGTTTGATCAGCTGAATAAAGCCAAGGTTTTCTCTAAGATCGATCTTCGATTGGGGTATCATCAAGTAAGAGTTCGGGAGCAAGACATACCTAAGACAGTATTTAGGTCACTATATAGGTATTACGAATTCTTAGTTATTCCATTCGGAATGACTAATGCTCCAGCGATATTTTTGGATTTGATGAACCGCATTTTCATGCCTTATCTAGATCAGTTTGTGGTGGTTTTCATAGACGACATTCTAGTATATTCCAGTAGCAAAGAAGAACATGAGGAACATCTACGAAAGGTCTTAAAGATTTTGAGGGAACACTAGCTATACGCAAATCTCAGCAAGTGTAAGTTTTGGTTCGATCACGTGTCATTCTTGGGTCATATTATATCTGGAGCAGGAGTAGCAGTAGATCCAAATAAGGTTGAGGTCGTAGAGAGTTGGCCAGTTCCTGAGACAACAGCTGAAGTGCATAGTTTACTGGGATTGACAGGATACTACAGAAGTTTTATAGCAAACTTTACAAGAATTTCAGCACCTCTGACTCGATTGATGCACAAAAAAGCTAAGTTTGATTGGTCAGCAGAGTGCCAAACATCATTCAAGAATTAAAAAAGAGGTCAATTTCAGCTCTGATTCTCACACTTCCAGTAGGTTCTAGAGGGTTTACAGTGTATTATGACACATCAGGTAAATAACTTAGGTGTGTATTGATACAACATGAAAGAGTAATAGATTATGCATCGTGGCAGCTTCGAGATTATGAGAAGAATTATTCAACTCACGATTTAGAGTTAGCGGCGGTAGTATTTGTACTCAAGCTGTGGAGGGATTACTTGTATGGTGATCAGGTAGAAATATTTATGGATCACAAGATCTTAAACTATATATTCACCCTGAAGGACTTGAACATGAGGCAGAGGAGGTGGCTAGAATTGATAAAGGACTATGATATAGAATTTAGTACCATCCAGGCAAGGCAAATATGGTAGCAGATGCTCTTAGCAGGAAAGGAAGTATATTTATGTTGACATCACAGTGGCATATCTTAAAGATCTTTGAAAAATGGGGATCGATATAGTACTTCCATAAGACATAGGAGTATTAGCTAGTTTACAAGTATAATCTGCCATCATAGAGTTGATTAAGGCAGCTCAAGCAGAGGATCCGAAAGTTCAGAAGCTTCAGGCGGAATGTGAATCTGGTCTTAGGAAAGAGTTGATAATTCATGAAGATGGAACCCTTAGGTTTAGAAATTGTCTCTATGTACCAAGTAGTGATATCCGACAAGAAGTAATAACCGAGGTGCACAGTTTTTAGTATTCAATTCATCAAGGAGGTACCAAGATGTATCAAGACATCAAGCAATATGATGAAGAGGGAGATAGCATAATTTATTTCTCGATGTTTGGTATGCCAGCAACTGAAGGCCAAATAACAATGACCAGCAGGATTATTACATTTGCTTCATATTCTGGAGTGGAACTGGAAACATATCACAATGGACTTTGTGACCAGTCTACCTAGATCCCCGACTGGTCGTGATACATTTTGGGTAATAGTAGATCATCTCACAAAAGTATCTCACTTTCTTCCTTTCTGAGTAGGACAACCACATAGCAGTTAGCGGATATGTACATATGATATATAGTAAGATAGCACAGTATTCTTGTGAGTATCATATCAGATCGAGATACTTGGTTCACTTTAAATTTTTGGAAGAGCTTGTACCAGAGTTTAGTCACCAAGTTGAGATTCAGTATTGCCTTTCATCCTCAAACAAACGGACAATCAGAGAGAACCATCCAGACTTTAGAAGATATGCTTCGAGCTTATACTTTGGATTTTGGAGGGTATTGGAAAGATCACCACAGTTATCAAGCAAGTATTCAGATGGAACCCTTCGAAGTATTATATGGGAGAAACTATATATCACCATTGGCATAGGATGATATAGGTGAGCGAAAGATGTTAGGCCTAGAGATGATCACGCAGAAAGTAGAAGTTGTCAAGAAAATCAGGGAGTGACTTCAGGTTGAGCAAGATAGGCATCGGCATTGGACAGATCAGCATCGTAGACCTTTATAGTTCATGTCGACGACCACGTGTTCTTGAGGATTTTGCCAACCCATGGAGTTATTAGATTCCGGGTTCCCAAAAAGCTTAGTTCACGATACGTCAGCCCGTTCGATATTCTCGACCGGGTGGGCGATGTTGCTTATCGTCTTGCCCTTTCGCCTTGTGCACGATATATTTCATATATCTCAATTGCGTAGGTATGTCTCAGATCTGAGTCATATCCTCGACCATTCGAGCTAGTCGTTTGTACCGACTTGTCTTACGAGAAGCAACCCGTATCCATTTTGGACCGACGAAAGAAGGTGCTCAAGAATCAGACTATCCAACTTGTCTGGGTTACTTGGGGTCATCACCCTTTGGGAGAGTCGATGTGGGAGCGCCAGGATAATTTTTGGTCTCGGTATTCATACCTGTTCGACACGGAAGGTATATTGGTTCTTATGTCTTCATATCTCGAATCTAGTGATTCATTTATCCCTGCTATGTGATATTATTTTTTTATTATATGCTTGAACTTGATTGTATGAGCTTGTAGTTAGTGTAGTGCTTGTTCTGATTTCTCTACCTAGCCTTGGGTTTGAATTCTGAGGATAGAATATTTCTAAGGTGGGTAGATATGTCACTCCCCGTTCCCGATATACGTATTTGGAACATATTAGTTTCCCTGCTTATATTATTTGTTGCTTGCATGTTAATTAGGTTGCATGTCATGGAGACTAGACCCATTCTTTGGTTCAATTAGACCCATAGTTTAATTGTTGTATTGGTATGGTCATGAGTTGAACCCATGGTCTAAACCTCAAAACCTAGTTATATAAACTAACTTATTTCTTTATATTCCTTCATTCTTTATTTTCTCATCTTTCTTTCATTTCTAGGCAAGTACACCTTGTACTACATGGAGAAATCTCATAATTTTTTTATTCTTACTCTTTTCTTGTATTTTATTAGTCTATTATGTGCTCATGATGATTCTAAATACTTTTAATACTTGGAGTTTTTGGTTTTGATGGGTGTATTTGTGTAGATCTACTTTTCTAACTTAGAATTTTCATGAGTTCCTTGGGGTTTTGGTGGTTTTGATATACTAAAATGTGGCATTTTTTAAAAAAAATTGGGATGGATGGAGCACGTCAATTCGAGCATTTTGGCTTTTAGTTCATTTGATTCGGGGTTAAAATAAAATTTTTATGAAGAAAATATTATTTCGATTTTGGGAGCTTTCTGCCATGGCTGAACCTACTGTTGGGGGAGATGAATGACTCATGCGACTCATGTGGCCATACGATCTCAGCTCATATGGCCATGCAATCTAAACTCATGCGGCCATGCGGTCTGAGCTCATGCGGGCGACTCATGTGACCCAACTTTCTATGCGATCTATGCGACCCATGCGGCCATGCAGCCCAACTTCCTATGTGGTAGCAACCTCTCTGCAATACTTACTCTATGTGTTCCTGACCCTATGCGGCCCTGTGTGCATGATTTTTTTATTTTTGTGGTTTGATGCTTTATTGGATTTTTGGTAATTTTAAGTGTGAGATTGATGATTGGAATGCGTAACAACTGAGTGACCATGTGTTGAACCTGACTATATGCTTGACCCGACTATGAATAGAGATAGACCATGCGACCAAGTGACTATGACAACCTATGTTCCTGACTCGACCTATGTATTGCAATGTGCTAGAAATCATATAATTTACCAATGATTGGTAACTTGACCAGACTATTGGTATTAGTACAGATACACTTACTACGTTCTATGTGTTCCTGCGTGCTAAGTGTTCCTTAATAATTATGTTACATATTTCACACGGAGGTATGCCTACGTGCTAAGTGACATGTGATATAATAAATTCCTCCAACATGGACATGGTAGTTGGTCAATAACCAAGCGTGGCTAGGATTAGTTTGACTGTTGCATTACGCTAGGGTGAATCCAAGTTGAACTGCAAAGTGACAAAGTAGATTCGTATCTAGCATTTCCGTACTACGGTACGACATATAAGGAGAGTAATATGTGACCACGCCATGTGATTTCAGCTAACCGTAGGATTAACTAGGCAATTAAAATGTGCAGAGCATTGGGAGGGACGGAATCTCGAGATCATGCTTAACTAGCCACCCTCAATCATTATATAGGGAGTGAAGGCTGTCCCCCATGGATATTATTTAAATTTTTATTAGTGGATGACAATATCTGACTATTATATTATATTATGTATTCTATGCGATCTTAGCACGGTGGCCTTACGAGGGACTGGTGCATACTACTACGTGCTATACGGTAATTCTTGGCTCGGCTAGCCCCTGCTAGAATATGGTTCGATCTGAGGATTTCCTTTATATGTATAATACCTCTGGGATAACCCATACTCCATCTAGTAAGCCATACAAGTGATTGGCCAATTTTGTAACTAAGCTTGTTTGTGTATGGTATTTGCTGTCAAATAGTTTAGGGACATGGTCTATCATAGTGCGGTGGCCTAACCCTTGTCCTTGTTTGGTTGTAGGTTTATAGTATTGTGTCACGATAGGCTATGAACCGAAACTACAAGATAGAACTATATATATCTATTTCATAATCTTGTTTTATTTCTTTATTTGTGCTTCCTTTATGGTACTTGCTATTTGGGGTCGAACCGCACTAGTTTTGCATGGCCAGGTTTAGAGCTAGCACCCGAGGATCGAGCGTACTTCCCCCTGAACCATGGCGCATACCAGGCGGATGGCCACTGAGAAAAATAAGTGGGTCTCTTCTTTCCTACTCGTTATTGCACACTTTACTTATTTTGGACATTTAGCCACCGGCACTTGTTAGCCGTAAATCTGGACATTTACTTTTCTTATATGATTTTAATTAAGCTATGATCATGGTAGCTGTGGTGAAGTAAGCACGCATATCAATGTCTAAGCCCCAGACTGCAGCTGATCATGGTCATGTACTTTTGATACCCTAGCAGCTTTTTTATTTTTGCACAGCTGGTTTCTAGAAAATAGTGGCAGGACGTTTGGGACGCCTTACTTCCTTATCATATATGTTCTATGGTTACTGTTCTTGCTTTACTGATTGAGACAATATATGTTCTTTATGACCCTAAGTGACTTGCTTGCAGTATGCATCCCCTTGTCTAGTTACAGCCGAGACCGCCGTATGACATTTTATACCTTATATGGGGGAGCTGGCCATGTTCGTCTTCGTAATCCGGTACTAGGGCGTGACACAAACTCCAAACCTTAACTCACTAATATCTTAACTTAAAACCCATGGTTCTATACTATGTATTTATATAACTATCTAAGTCATATATATATTACTACTAAGTATCTTGGCCATGACTAAATGTCTCTTAGTGTTGAGTATCTTGATACTCAACTGGTACCAACACCTACACCAACAACCAACACCAATATTAGCACTCATACCCTACACCTAAATACCCCTCATATGATTCATTCATCAACACTACTTTTAAGTGTTCTTCTTCACCTCACATTGCTTGAGTTTTCCTTACTTCCTGAGATCATTGCTACTACAGTAGTACTAAGATCAATATTGTTGCTATATATTGTAATTGCTACCAAAACTGAACCCCTCACAGTGCACACACCCTCATACACATACACTCTCTCCACTGGCCAATGCCCGGCCCCAAGTTATTACTTCTCGGCCAAACATCTACAGCACACACACACATAATAACTCGATGGCTTGCAAGTAACAGGAACCCACTTGCCCTCCTCCTTATTCCTGATGCCTCCTTACCTGGGCACTCATACTCGAGCCTTGCAAAACTATGGCTAGTACAATCCCTTGCAATCAATGCTCAAGTCTCCCATATGGATACACTCATTTCTAATGTCACATATCATTTATCCTAGCTGCTACTGATACTCTTGTATCTCTAACCCCAATATCCCAATACTTATTTGCACACATACACAACCAAACACACAAGAACACACAACCACTCATATTACTAGATATGCATCTAGACATACACACGCACACAATAAACACCTAGGTATATTTATTTATATATAATAATGACTCACATATATGCTTCATATATATATAAATAGATCTATATTAGTATATGCAGTAGCTAATAGCCAATTCGACAAACACCTATAGTGCATAATTTAGGAATTTCATGATACGTACCCAAATGAGAGTCAAAAATCACAACACACCATAATAAACATTCTTATATATCAAATATATTATTTTCTAACTAATACAACTTGTTACAATAGGAGTTGACGAGCATTTACACAAATCACCCAAAAATGAGCCTTGTATCACACCATATCACAAAATACCATGATACACTATACTCGTATCCAATTATGGATATGTACCTAGTCCCATAACCCCGATCTAAGACTAATTAGATTTAATTGGTCTCATGACACACACTTGATGAGTCAATCTCATAAGTTTCCCTAATTGGACATAAATTATCATGTAGAATCTACAATATAAGTTATATGAACCTAGTTCTTGGTTCTATGGGTAGTCCTAAGCCAAAGAATGATTTCTAATGGTTAAATACATGAATTAGAGTCTAAATTAAGGGGTGGATTCAGAATTTACCTATTGGGAGATGGATTCCCAATAAAATGCTCAATGGACATAATTAGGACACAATCTTCTTGTCAATTCCTCTTCCTTTAATTGCTCCTTGTAATCCAAGTTCTAATGCTTTTAGATAATTAAATTAAGAGGGAATGGGTGTAAATTAGGTTAAATTTGGTGGAGGGATGAAGTAAATTGGGGATGAACTAAATTGGGGATCGAGAAAGAAATAAAATAAAGATGAGAGATTGTGAGAACCCCCCTATAGGTGGTTGGCCTCCTCTTTCTCCTTCCCTAAGCAACAATAATTTCCCAATGTACTCCTACTAGTTAATTATGGGAAATAATTAGGAAGGACTATATTGAAAAGTCTCTAAATTATTGCAAATTAATCTAATCTGCTTAATTAATTAAGAAAACTGGTCTAATAGGCTTATTCTAATGTTGGGCTCAATATGTCATGATAATCCAATGGGTCCACTAATAACAATTTCAAATAAACATAGGCTAGACCAATAATAAATAATTAAACAGCACAACTTAATATAATAATTAGTAGCACATAATATAAATATTTAACTCACTAATTAATAAATATGCTAAATGACCAAAATACCCTCATCGAGAAATATTGTAGTGATATTAGCATCGCGCTTGCTTTCTCGGATTTACTTGCTTGATAATTTTGAATCCTTATGGAAATTTCGAGGACAAAATTTTTCTTAGTAGGGAAGAGTTGTGGGACTCGTCTCGCATTATTCATATTTTATGCGAATTTATATTTTTTACTATTTATTATATTTTATTATATCTCGCGGAATCTCAAAATTTTCTCAAAAATTAAAATTTTAGTATCTGGCCGGTATACCGATTGTATACTATAGTATACTACAGTATATCGATGGTAACTGCCCGGCAGATATTTGTTTTACTTTTGAGATATTTTTGAGAGATATTTTGATGAATAGTATTGAGGCACTCTTTTATCCATTGGTTTCTTGGTTTTATTTTGAGTGGTCGAGATTGATTTAGATCGAGTTATGGATAGCTAATGAGACAGATCCAACGGTCACAATTAAATCACCTCTTATATATATAATTAAATTTTTATTCTTTTTCTTATTTCTCTTTCTCTTCTCTCTCTACCCTTTCTCTCTTGAGCTTGGAGCTTAGTCTTGAGACTTGGAGTGTGATTTCTGAACCCCTTCTTGGTGGTAGATTAGAAGATTTAGGATGGGAGCTCGCTTTAGGTAAGTACATATTGCCGATTTAATGAACTTCTTTTACTTTTCTGTCATTTTTATTTTCTGGAGCTTTGGTAGTTGCTTATTAGCTAAAATCGTTTTACTATAGTTATTCATTGCATGGTTTCTAGTATTGTGACAGTTTTGGTTTGATTTATGGTAGAATCTTATTTTATCCCTTTTTGGTAACTCGGTATCTAAACCGGCACCGGAGTTGTGACCGTGAGATATAGTCCATATTGTGATATGAGACTTACCACTAGATTTGACTCCTAGTTAGACTTGGTTCTGATAATTTTTTAGAATTTATTTGGATCCCAAAAATCAGATGACTTGACTTTGGCCTTATTTTCTCTTGAAAACCAGAATACCGACGGTATACTACAGTATACCAATGGTATACCAATTTTGACCGACTTGGAATCCTTAAAACCTTCTATGACATTTATTGGCATACCGATGGTATACTACAGTGTACCGACGGTGTACCGATCCGGGACGACCATGTTAACCGACTTCATGTATATTTGTATTGGATGGCATACCGACGATATACTATAGTATACCGATGGTATACTAGTTTATGTGATCTAGTTTTCTATAACCTATTTTTCCTACTTGGAATGACATATCAACGATATACTATAGTATACCATTGGTATATCAATTTATTAGAACCTAGAACTTGCTGTATTTTTCTATCTCGGGACCGGTATACCGATAGTGTACTGAAGTGTATCGACAGTATATCGATAGTGCTCTTTCTTTTATATTTCTTGGTTTCATGAAGTAATTTCTGATTTTCTTATTATTTTGCTTGGACACGTGATTACTTGACCTGACTTGGCTTTACCTGGTTACACATGGTTGACTTGACCTGATTAGGTTTTACTCGGTTTTACATGGATTTGCCTGGCAACACTAGGATGACTCAACTTGACTTGACACGACTTTACATGGCTTTATCTGACACGACTTGACTTGGGCTTCACATGGCTTGACCCAGCTTCAGATGGCTTTACTTGGCTTCACATGGTTTATCAGTTATTTTTTATGGCTTACATGAGTCCGTTTGTGTAGTGAATAATAAACCTTGTCCAGTCATATATTCATGTCTAGGATGGATTCTACGGAATACTACCGCCAAAATCCTACAAAAAAATGCTAAGGGTTAACAACTAGAGATTCATATTGATCACGGCTAGGGATTTTTCTATGTTGCATGTAGTCCCGGAGCCACATCACGGTTGGATGAGGAATATCATATGGAGTATCGTGGGGAGTATCATGTAAAATATCATGTGGAGTATCATGAGGCATATCGTGAGGAGTATCTGGTGCTGGTTTGTGCGATTGGGTAACCAGGGCAGACTGTAGTGCATGCGACCTGAAGAAACTCTAGTTATCTCTTGTATTTTGTTAGTAATTAGGACTTATGATAACCCTTGTTAGTTAAAGTATCAAGTCATACTTATTAAATTACAGTGGTTGAAGGATGATGTTAGTCTAGGTTTATACATGAGATTACACCTTTTATTTTCAGCACTTGGTGTATTACTATATCACATGTTCTGGATATGCCATATATTTGCATGCTATAGTACTCTTTCTTATATTATCCTGAGTTCTTTTACTATTCTAGTCATTTACTTTCAGTCATTTGTATTGCCTATATTGTTGGTTAAGTTCCAAGTTGGATTCCTTTGTGGTACTTTCTATTTGGGGTTTGACTCCACTGAATTTGCATGACCAGATCCAGTAGTAGCACCGAAGGATCTCCCGTACCTTCTTGAGGATGGTGACTACCAGGATCACTAGACCACTTGAGTGGATTTTCTTTCTTTCTCACTCTGTTGTACATTCTACTTTTGTTGGTGTTTAGCCACCGTGCACATATTTAGCTCGTGTTTTGGATTGCCTGCTAGCCTACGGGCAATAACATGATCGGCATATCCTAGGGTTAATCATGTATGACTTAGACTCTGGCTAGTTTATTCATTTTGTGTTTATTAGCATCATGATCATCTATGTAAATATAGTTTGGGACGCTTTACTATTATATATCAGCTGATCTTATATCTTAATATTTCATACTGTTAAGCTTGAGATTGAGATACTAGGGTTTATTGGACCTCGGATTGACTGAAGATTGTATTAGTAATTCCCCATGTCTTACAACTTTACTATATATACGGAGTACCTGTGTGCTCTAAGTATATGTAGCTGGCCGTTGTCTGCCCCCGCTTTCCAGTATTATGGTTCTCGAGCGTGATACGACCTGTAAGGCTTTCAACTTAGGAAGCCCAGGTTGGCCACATAAGCATACCATATATATATTACTCTGTGTCTAATTTTTTTTCTTTTTTATATTTGAGGGGTTTTACATCCGATACTATAGTATTCCTGGAAGGAAACTAGGTCCTTAGAAGGATGTAGCAAGATACATAATATACATGTCAAATGATAAATAGTAAATATCAATAAGTGAATGTAGGCAACTCTAGATGGGGATCAATAGAGTGAAAACACAATAAAGCAATGATAATAAAAAATTAAAAATTTAACAAGTAAATAATCAGAGTATAAGAAGTCATAAAAGCAAACACTATAATTTATAATACTATCCTCGTACAAGTCAGTCCAGTCCCAAAAACTATTATCCCATAGTAATCCATTATTTGAACAAATAGCATACACCACGAGCTTTGATCCGAAGGGCTTGCTGACTTCTTACAAGCACGAGCTTTGATCCAAAGTTATCACCGACTTCAAATAACAAAATAAAAATATCAACTTGGAAATCTAAGCTTTATAACTCTCGTAGACTTCTAATCGAATAGCACTTGGCACTTTCGAAGGGTAGGGAGTTTTTCTTGGTGATAGAAAAGTTTATAGCTCAGAATAGAATAGGTATACAAGTGAATGGGTGAGTTTCAATGGAGAACTCAATGGTTATTTATATATTCTCAACATGGTCACTTAGGACCGAATTTAGCCTGAACTCGGTGTGCCTAAAGTTGGAGACCAGTTTTTCAGGAGGAACAGAGAAATCTGAAACTGGGTCAACAGGGACCGAATTCGGACTAAATTCGACATGAGTTCGATATAGTCGAATCCAGCCCAAGTTTGGCTCTCTATTTTTTAAAATGAGTTTTGGTTTAGGGTCAGGTTTATTTTATGGATTAGGTTTTTGTTTAGGATAGGATTTGATTTTTTTGGTGCTAGTGCTACTCGACTTACATGTGTCCTAATAATAAAGAGAAAATAAAGAATAAAGAATAAAACTGGAAGCACTTTGAAGACACCAACCTTTAAAGTTTGTTGAGAATATGGCATTGCTTGGTTTGTCTTCTTATTTTGCACGTTGAGGGTTTTTTTCCTTGACAGCAGTTGTTCAAAGATGAAATCTTGTTCTATAACGCGTCTTTTGCTCATCTTGATTTCTTCATTGCTTTTCTACAAATACATGTTTAGATAAATAAAACAATATGTGTAGTAGCAAGTTTGATACATTTATTGCATATTAGGACAATGCTAATTTTAATAATGCTAATTTTAAGTATCTATATTATAGTAATTGCATGATTATTAGTGATATTATAATATTAAACTTAAATGATTAGCAAACTCAACTTAATCATTGGGCTAAAAATATCCCCATTTTTATTAAAGCAAATCGGTTAAGTTTAATATTAATATAATAAAAGCTCATATCACAAATATGTAAAAGACAATAAATTTTGTAAAATACAATAATCATGTATCTAATAAATAAAGGACAATAAGAACATATAACTTAGACAATAACCACATAATAAACACATAATCATATAATGCTAACTTAAACATACTTCTCTCCATTTAACATGATAAAAAATAAGCTCCCCCGTACTAAGAGATAAAATAAAATCTATCTTAAGTAGACATCTCAGAGCAGAAGGAAGGCATAAAGTAATGTAAGTACAAGAGATAATGAAAATATAAAAAATTCTAATTTATAAACCCATAAATAAGAGAAACAAAATTTTTTAAAAAAAGAACAATCACATATTATCTCATAAACCATTCACAAAAATAAAAGTATCATGACCTCAATCAATAAGATATTCAAATTAGAGAAATAGGTTCATTTTGAACTAGATATAAAGCATAAATAAGGGTAAAAGAACTATAGCAATTAATTTTCTTCCCCGCAAATATGTGTATCTAGTTCCAAAGTAATTATATGCAATAATAAATAAATCCAAGATCTAGGGATATCCAATATATAAATCTTTCTCCCCCTTGTTCAATGCATATAAAGCTCCAAACTTATCACAGAACAAAAACTATCATCTTTAGCCAAAAGAAGGAATATCCAATAAATAAGCATTAAAGATAAACAATAAATATCCAATTAAGAATAAATAAGTCAAAATATGACATATAAGAAATATCCAATTAAACATATAAACCAGAAGATAACACACATTAACCTAAGTAGGATAAACTCATAATATATAATCTAGATCAAATATATTACCTATTGTGAAAATGTGATCATGAAATTAAGAATAGTAACAATCAAAACGAGCATGATAAAAATCAAAATATATCTCACAAAATAACATCATGTTTGTGACTATCTAATTAAGCGAGAGTCAATCCATTAATTATTTTACATGGACTAATATATTTTACCACATAAGTACCAATCAAGGGGTCATGACCAAACTTTGTTGATACTTAATTGAACACCAAAATAGATCAAATAACAAAGAATCATATGTGATAACTCATGAGTAGTCATAGTAGAGTAATAAATTACCTTGACAATCACATAATTACATAATTTTGAACTATTTGATAATTAGGATCATTTAACAAAAAAGAACCAAATGAATAAGCATGATCAACTTAATCTCATTAATAAAGCTCAAAAGAAACTCCAAGTCCATATAGTAATAAAATCTCACAAATCAGTGGAAACAAAATATGAAAAAGAGTCAATCTCATTTGAATAATTACTAATTAAATAAAATGATGTAAAAATGATTATACATAAAATTATAACTCAAAAAATGAAAAAAAATTGAGAAGTGCGTACTAATGACTAGTATGAAAGGAGATTAGTTTAAAAAAAATCCAAAAATTAAACAATTATCCTATATTAGTCGAAGACATAATTGATTCACAAGAAGTAAATCAAGTAGAAACATGAGAATCAACAGCAAATATATTATGCAAGCACAAAGTTGTACATAACAAAGTATAAGTATACACTTTTCAAGTAATTAATAAGAAACTTATGCTAAACACATATATTTACAAAAATTGATTAAATATGAAATTTAAAAGACAAATCGGTGAAGATAAACTATATCAAAAACATAAAGTCGAATAGTCAAAAACATAAAATCTAAAACTTATGGAATAAAGTGATATGTATGCTTTCAAAAAGGATACTAGGAATAAAAATCATTTTCTATAAGTGTGTCACCCTAATAGAAAATGAGTAAATGACTCCATAGTGTGAACTAATCATTTAAGCTAAATACGTAGTCATGGTACATAAAATGAATTATAAGAGAATTAAACTAAGCATGCTAGTATCATATGTCTCATACTGATTTAGATAATAAACAACTAAAATATATCAATAAGAGCTAGTAATAATACACTAATTTAGAAACATGCTAGATTATACAATTTTAGCCATTTGAGAAGAATCGTTTATCATGTTAACAAAGTGGCTCCCGTGACTATATTTATGTTGGTGCAATTGCTTGAAAGATGACCTTTGTAGCTTTGCAACCATCAACGCACTTCTCGAAGTTATGTCCCGATACAAGAAGCTCCATCAACAATATTAGACGAAAACTTTGGAATCCAAATAAATTTGGATCTACATTAGTTAAATTTGGGAACCTAAATAGCATTTACTTTAGCATTAGTAGAAAAACTTCTACGGAAAGGACATGTAGAACTCATGTGTCCAATGCGAGAGCAATAAAAGCACATAATGCTAGTGTGTGTACAATGAGCATGGTAATGATTATATGACATAGTAGAATGATGTGTATCTCTAAAGTGAGTATTAGAAGATTTGGTTTTAAGAATCTCATGTTCTAACAACAAATCATCATGTACACTAGTAAGAGAATCAAATTTAGCCTTCAATAATTCATTCTATTTTTCAAATAAAGCAATTCTAGAAATTAAAGCATTATTTTGTTTCTTCAAAGCACCAATAGAAGAATCATGCAAATATTTTAACAAATGCATTTGACTCTTGAGGTCTTCTTTTGATTAAGAGAAAGTTTTGATTTTAAAAATTAAAGCATCATTCAAACTCTTTAAAGAAATACAAGATGAGTTTTGAGAATAATTTACATAATAAATTATTATTTTCATTTCTTAACAACTTATTAGCTTCTTCTAAATGAACAATATTTTCTAAATATTCTTCATTAGTAGAATGAAGGTTATCAAAAATCTCTAAGGATTGTTTATCGATAGATTTCCACTTAGTGTATTTCTTGTATTTAGAAGAAATATGATTGTCTATGCTACTAGAAATATAATTATTTTTATCGGAGGAGGAATAGGATACCATTGAAAAAATAAGGATATACTCTAAGGATATTAATTATATTCAATAGTCCTTGTTATGATACCAATTGTAAGAAACTTTAGAGAGTGGTGAACAGAGTAAAAACATAATAAAGCAATAAAGCAATGCTAATGACTAATTAATAAAATTAATAACTAAATAATAAGAGTATAAGAAGTCAAAAATGCAAATACCACGATGTGTACTGGTATCCTTTATATAAGGCTGTCCAGTCCCAAAAATACTTGTTCGATATTAATCTACTATTTGAACAAACAACATACACAGCAAGTTTTGATCCGAATGGCTCACCGACTTTTTACAACTATGAGCTTTGATCCGAAGTGCTCGCCGACTTCAAATAGCAAAATAAAAAATAGCAACTTAGAAATCCAAGATTTACAACTCACGTAGACTTTTAATCGAATAACACTTGGCACTTTAGAAGGCTAGGGAGTTTGTCTTGGTGATGGGAAGGTTTATAGATCATAATAGAATATGTTTGCAAAATAATAAGTGAGTTTCAATGGAGAACTCAATTGCTATTTATAGATTTTTAACATGGGCACTGGGGACTGAATTCGGCCTGAAATTGGTGTGCCCAACGTTCTAAATTCTAAATATTAGAGACCAGTTCTTCAAAAGGAATGGGCAAAATTGAAACTGGGTCAAGAGGGACCGAGTTTGACCTGAGTTCGGTGTGGCCAAATTTATCCCGAATTCGGCTATCTGTTTTTTCTAGAATAAGTTTTTGTTTTGGGTCAAGTTTATTTGGTGGACTAGGATCTGTTCTAGGATGGAGTTTGAGCTTTCTAGTGCCAGTGTGACTCGACTTACATGAGTCCTAACAATAAAGGTAAAATACAGAATAAAGAATAAAACTGGAATCACTTTGATGACGCTGAACTTTGTTGAAAAGATGGCATGGCTTGGCTTGGCTTGGCTTGGCTTCTTCTTTTGCATGATAATGACTTTTTTTCCTTTATGGCATTTGTCCAAAGATAAAATCTTAAACTATAACACATCTTTGACCCATCTTGATTTTTTATTGCATAGTCCATATTTAATATTGCTTTTCTACAAATACATGTTTAAACAAAAAAAATAATATGAGTAGTAGCAAGTGTGATACATTTATTGTACATTAAAAATTGCTAATTTTAAGTATCAACATTATAGCAATTGCAAGATTATTAGTGATATTATCGTATTAAACTTAATTGATTAGCCATATTAAAAAACTCAACTTAATCATTGGGCCAATAGTGAACACCAAGTAACTTGTGACTACCACTCCTAACCGGTCTAGATGAATGAAGTTGAGGACAATGTTGCATACAGGGTCTTTCTAAGGAAATAAATAAAATAACATACGGTTATAAGTAGCAATCAATTGAGTCACTATCGGCTAACAAATGCTAAAAAATAACTAGTAGTCCCTATACATAATAACTGTACTCCCCACCCAATGATAATGCCTAATCGAATCCACAATGCATCGGGTCAATCCCTAATAAGTAAAGAGTCCAGTCAATCATATACACAATATCAGATTGAGTCACCTAGCATGTAATATAATACAGAATCTGTGTACCTCGTCTAGTATGTGCCAACATGAATAATCATATAACATGTCATGGAAAAAACAATAACAGAATAAATATAAGGAACAACTAATGGTATATAAAACACAAATAAATATTGAGTGTCAAATAGGCAAGGTACAACCTGCTTATAAATGAATTAATGATATGACGGCATTTCGGCTACGAACTTGCCAAGTTAGAAGTAGCAAAAAAAGTGAAATAAGAATAAACATCTCCAGATCTTGAAATAAATATTACCATCATTTCCGAAATAAGCGAGATAAGTCAAATTATGATATAGAGGCAAGACAGATTTGGGTCAAAACGTAGTCCGCAAGAGCACTTTGTACCAAGAAACTTGTTAAAACTAAAGGTCTCTAAATTCCATAAATTGTATATCTAACGAGAATAGAATGATGATACAAACTCAATTGTATATCCAAAATTGGATTACAATGAACTGATCTAAAAAATGCCCGTTGAATCGGATTGTGGGGCCCGTAAAACGATAATCCAGTTGACTATCTCAGAATTGAATGAAATATGAATCACAAGACAAGTCAGATACTGCGAGTCTAATGGCATAAGTCTTATCGTGACACGACGAGTGTGCACAAAGTAATTTAAAATTTTTAGAAAATATCGATACATTAATTTTTGACTGATACGGGTCGAGCTCGTCAGCACACGCGACCAATTCAAACTTTGTCAAAGCCCATACATTGGGAAATACCATGTGCGTCTTTTAGTACAACCAATATACGACGAGATTGTCCAGTGTCATGGGATCAACTCCGTATCGCAAAAATAATTTTTTTAAACTAATTTTTCTATAAATTTTTAACTAAAATAAATTTTGTTTTATTTTGAAATAAAATAAAACTAATTGATGCATTTTAATCCTAGTTATATAGGCTTTATACTAAAAAAATAAAAATTAGGTTTAGTTCACATAATTGAGATATATCGGTCTTTAAAGATATATATATATATATATATATATAGGTGTTTGGACCGATTCCTATGATCCAGAAATCGAGTATTTTTTTGACTTTGAAACTCGATTTATGACCTATATAAAATAAAATAAATTAATCAGTTTGAAGGAAAACAATGAGGGTTAAGTTGTGAACAAATCTACGAAGATGGATCTCAAAATGATCGAGAGACAAGGGAGAAAATGCGCCATGAAGTAGGGGATCGGGGTCTCTTGTGTTGCTTGCACAGCCACCGGCAGAACTATCAGGGTTGCTAGGGCGGTCGTCATTGGCCCTGCCTATTCGGGGAAGTTTTGCTCGGGTTAGTCTAAGGTGAAGGGATGGTTGGGGAGGAGTTCTCGAAGGTTTGTGAAAGTTTTTCAAATAATGTCGAGAGAGGCAGGGTCGACTGTGTTCGATTTCTTTATAAAACAATTGAGTTTCCTAGTATAAGAGATTTAGTGATTAGGTTAAATAAGGATATATTTAATGATGTAATATTGGAGATTTGATTAAAATTTTAAAAAAATGGAAAAAAATTCAAAAAGGAAGTTACTTTCTATCAACAATTGCGGTCTGGTTTTGAAATGGTGAATGAACTGTGCATGGCACTGTTCATATTTATTATTATTATTATTATTATTATTATTATTATTATTAATAAAAAAATTATAGCTATTTATATAAAAGAAAGTTTAAAAAAAATATGTAAGGGGTTTAAAGGAGTAGTACCCCGTCTCAGCGTAGTGTGACACCACTTATCCTTATTTATTATATGGGTGGATCACTGCTACAATGATGGAATACTTGCCAATACATAGGTTACTGTGTAGGTAATGTAGTCATTAGGGTCTGAGATGATAAACTGATTAACTGACTTAAGCAAGATTACCTCATAATTATATAATACCCAATGGCCTTACACATACCCGTTCTCGGATCCATACGTAGAACGGAACACCCAGAAATTCCCAAAATAGAAAATTTAGTATCAGACCGATTTACAGTCGGTATACCTTAATATAACATCAGTATAGCATCGGGACTAGACGGGCTTTCTTTTACCTATTGGTGCCTTGGTTTTGTTTCGGTGGTTGATACGTCAGTCGTGGTATGTGGTGCACGACTGATATCCACAATAAACTCAATTTTAGGGGTTGCATAATTCGTTGACCACATGCTTACTCGTTATATTCTCCACATGACTCACTCACATTACATATTCAATAAGACAAAATGTTAACAATACAAAAAATAGTAAATATGAGAAAAGAGATATCACTACCATAATTCTAGAATAGGAATATTTTTATCATTTTGCATTATTATAAATATTATGTTTATATTGTATTTATATAATATGCATATCATATATATATATATATATATATATATATATATATATATATATATATATATATATTGTGACTATTATTATTGGTAGTAATTAGACAAAAAAATTAGATATGACACTAGTGTACCTAACTAGACTTAACCTGACAACTTAGACCAATAGTTAGACTAGTCACATTGGACCCAAATTAAGTTAACCCTTTCTCTATAAAGGAGGAGTAATTCTCTCTCCTCTTTATTAGTTCATCCTAATTAATTTTCTATTGAGTTCTTCCCCAAATTGACTCATTCTTCCACCAATCATTCCCAAATAACTATCAATTCCTTCCATTTTCATCATCTAAGGAGCCTAGGAGCTTGGATTGGAAGGGACACTTGAAGAGGAATGATTTGGCTAGGAGCTTGTGTCCTAATTATGGCCACTTGGCTTTGCATTGGGAATCCATCTTCCAATGGGTATAACTCTAAAATTTCTCACCTAATGAGGTTCTAATTGTTGTATTTGAGTATTAGGAATCCACTCATGCATTAGGGCTACCCATAGAAAAAGTTTTAGCTTCTAAAAATCCTAATTATAAATTTTATATTGAGTTTTGTGTCCAATTTGGAGAAATTTCGAGATTAGTGCACCAAGTATTTGTCATTTGGTCAATTAGGTCTAATTAGACTTGTATTGGTGGTTTAGAGTATATACGTGTCCACAATTGGATACGTGTAGGTCGTATGATAATACGCTTGGTGTGTATCGGTAGGATTGGTTATTTTGGGAGTTTTGGTCCAATTAGCATAAATTCCTCTTTTATTGAATTTTATCTAGCTATGCTAATTAAATTCATATCAAACTTTAGTTTTTATGGTGTACTATGGTGGTACTAAGGTATTTTGGGGGTATGCCAAGTGTTTGATACAAGGTGTATTATATGTGATAAGTATTATTGAGGGTGTTTATGTAGATATATTTGGGTTGTGCCTATATGTTTATAAGTAAGAGTTGGGTTGTATCAGGGTTGGTTAGGAAAGTGGTTGTTATGAGGTGCTTGGGTTGTCAGTTGTGGTAGTAAAGCTGATATGGTGTGTGAGGGGATTTGAAAGTAGGGTTCAGTATGTGATCAGAATTCAGTGAGGGAGTGCAATAGTAGGTACCCGAGTGTGTGAGTATACCTATTGGTATATGAGTGTAATATATATATATATATATATATATATATATATATATATATATATATATATATATATATATATATATATATATATATATATATATATATATATTTGAGGGTAGATCATGTTAGCAGTTATGAGAATAAGGGAAAGTTAGCTTATTGTGGGATGAATTGGAGTCTCAGATAAGTCACTAATGTTGGAAAATTTATATATGTGTTCAGGTATTATCTAGGACTGCAGTCCTATAGAGTGTGTGGATTTTAATAGAAGGTGAGGTATGGTTGTATTGCAGGCAGTTCCAAGCCAATATAGTGTGCTCGAGGCTGGTAGCGACAACAAATTGGTGCAGTACCCAAGTAAGGGTAGGAGTGTCAACCATAATAGTGTTTTAGATGTTCAGGTGGTTGAATGTAGTGGTTAAGAGTGGAGAAACTTGTGTACTAGAGAGTTGTGGATAGGTAAGAGTATAAGTGTGTGTCTATATATATGAGTGTGTGTTATCCATAAGTGTTTGGGTGTTAGGACCAGGCAAGAAGAGACTTTGTGATGAGTGGTATGTCGCATAGGTGTCACTACCCCATTTCCAGGGCATGGTATTTTTTTTATTTGCTAAATTAGGTATTGATCAGAAATATTTGTATTAATATTTAATTAGATGTGTGTATTTATTTTTATCAGTTGTTTTAGGGTTTTGGCTAGTCTGGACCCATGTCAGACCCTAGTGGACCCATGTCAGACCCAACCAACAACCTTGTCAGACTTATTTATTGGTTTAGAATAGTTATTTATATTTTAATTAGTTAGTTGGAGTAATTAGGAATTAATTAGAGTGCTTTTGGAAACCCCAAACCCAAACCCTATTTTAGCATAACTTAATTGGAGGGCATTTTGGTCTTTTTACCTAAATGCAAACCCTAACCCTACTAATTCCTACATGGCCGGCCATACTCCACCCCCTCCATTTTATTTCTTCTTCTTCATTTTCTTCTCTCTATTCTTCTTTCTTCACTTCTTCTATTTTCTTCTTCCATTTCAAGTAAGTTTTTTACCCTCCTTCTGTTCCTTCATTTATTTCTCTCATGAATACAAACCCTAAACTTCCACTTTCCCCTAACCTAGGTGTGTAGAGCTTAGATTTGGTGTAGAAACTTGGTTTGAAAGCTTGGAGGCTTAGTGTGGTAAATTTGGGACTTTTTGGAGACTTTTGCCTTGGGATTCCAACTTCCAAGAGATAAACCCTAACTTTATCTTAGTGATTGCTCTAATATAGTGTAATAAGTAGTTTAGAACCATCGTAGACCTTAGGGCTACCCATGGGAGAAAGTTGGAGCTTGTTTGGATGTGTTTGGAGACTTTGGCATAGTATTTTGTGTCAATTTTGGGTAAAATTCGAGATTGGCCCAATTTTGGGTTTTACCCTAGGTTAGACGGACCTATGTAGACTTGCTTGGGTGTCTTGAGGGTGAGTACATGTTTCCGTTCGGACACGTGAGGTCATGTCACAGAGATTTGGGCATTTCGGGCGATTTGGGGGTTTTTTTCGTCGTCGTGGGTTCCACATGCATGTAGAATTTTATCACGGACCTAGAATCAGAGAATTAGTATTTTGTGAGGTTCTAGACATCGATTTAAACACGTGAGTAAATTTTGGATCTATTCCGAGTAGGTTTGGTGTGCGTTTCATGAGGTATCGTGAGACATACTCCACGTATTTGTCGAAATGACCAAATGGCCATTTCGACTTGGTTTCTAGGTTTTGCGCTTGTGCGCGGGTTGGTTTAGCCTCGGAGAGTGTGTATTAGAGTTTACGAGTTTATATTTATATATATATGTGTATATATATCTATATGGGTGAGTGTGGGTAGTGTGTGTGTTGTGGTTGTGTGTGTGGTTGTGTGTGGGTAGTGTGTGTGTTGTGGTTGTGTGTGGGAGTATGTGTGTTGTGGTTAGTGTGTAGTATGTGTTAACATAGATATATATATGTATAGTGTGTGGTGTATATATATATATATATATATATATATATATATATATATATATATATGTTTGTGAGTGTGAGTGTTGAGTGTATAGTGTGTGTATGTGTTGTGGGTTTTGTGTAGTGTGAGTGAGTGTGTTAGTGTGTATATATATATGTGTGTGTGTGTATATATATATGTGTGTTTGTATGTGTAAGTATATATATATATATATGTGTGTGTGTGTGTGTGTGTGTGTGTGTGTGTGTGTTTATATATGTATGTGTGCGTGTAGATAGGTGTATATATATATATATATATATGTAAGTGTTTATATATGTATATGTGTGTGTGTGTGTGTGTGTGTGTGTGTGTGTATATATATATATGTATATATATATATATATATGTATATATATATATATGTGTGTGTGTGTGTGTTTATATATATATGTGTGGGAGTGTACATATATATATATATATATATATATATATGTGTGTGTGTGTGTGTGTGTGTGTGTTTATATATATGTGTGTATGTGTATATATATATGTAAGTATGTGTGTGTATATGTTTATGTGTGTGTGTCGAGAGAGATTGAGATAGAGAGCTAGAGCGAGAGAGATTGAGATAGAGAGCTAGAGCTTGAGAGATCGAGATAGTTAGAGAGTGAGATAGAGTGATAAGAGGGAGAGAGATAAGAGGGAGAGTGAGTTAGAGTGATAGAGAGAGTGTGAGATATAGAGATAGGAAGAGTGAAGGAGAGGTAGAGCGCTGCAGCAGCAGCAGAATTCAGCAGCGGCAGCAGCTGCAGTAGAACAATATGGCAGCAGCAGCGGCAGCAGAACGCAGTAGCGGCAGCAGCTGCCGGCAGCAACAGCTGCGGCAGCGGCAACGCAGTATCAACGGCAGCAGCGAAGTATCAGCAGCGGCTAGTACCCCCCCTATATATATATATATATATATATATATAGATAGATGTATATATATATATAGATAGATATATAGATATAAGTATATGTATATATATTTGTATGGTTATATGTATAGATAGGGAAATATATATAGATATGTATATAGATACATATATCTATATAGCTAGATACATTGTATATATATATATATATATATATATATATATATATATATATATATATATATATATATATATATATATATATATATATATATATATATATATGTATTGATGTTTACATATAGTAATATATATATATATATAGGTATATATATATTGATAGTTAGCTAGTTAGTTAGGGTTAGAGGGTAAGGTATCTCAATACCTTGAGATACTCAAGGTATTGGTTATCGGGGCGAGGTATTGAATTTTTACCAAGGAATGAGGTTAGAGTTGCTTTTATATATATATATATATATATATATATATATATATATATATATATATATATATATATATATATATATATACGTGCTAGTATATATAATAGAGGGTATAGGCGGGACGTATAGCGTAGGTTGAGATATCGGATACCGAGGGTATCCCGGTATCTCAAGGAGACGAGTTTGTGGGTTTACTAGCTTAATGAGCTAGTTTTGACCTAGAATTTTAGGGGCACCCTAGTTTCACCTAGAGCTGACCGTAGTTGATCAGGTTGATTGCCAAAGTCAATATTTGACCTAGTTTTTACCTAGAGTTGACTTTTTGGACCCGAGTTGACTTTTTGACCCAGATTTCACCGGTTTGACCTAGAACAATCCTAGAAGCTTATTTTTAGTTATTTTATATTTGTATAACTCTTTAGAACCCCGTTTAACCTTACTTTTCATAATAGGTCCTTGCGACGCCAGTTCGGATTGCTAGTTGCTCAGGACGTCAGGCTAGTACATTCTCTAATACTTTTCATTATCCGATGATTATTATGATTCAATTTCTAGTATAGTATTATCTGATTTTTCTGGTACGACACGGACTAGTATTTCTGGATTTATTTACTTACGACACGTATATTTCATGTTTTTGGCCTCTATTTCTGGAATCACCTACTAGCATCACATTATGACTCACTTTAGGCATTACTCATATTTCTGGCTGGACTCATACTTGACTTACGTGTCAGGTCTTGGATTCACTTTTACTAGTCGGGGCGGAGAAATACTCGAGTAGACATGTAAATATTCCTAACTGGAATCACTGGATTCACCCCCTCTTGTCTAATCTGGAATGATAGCAGCCGCACACCCAGTGTGCGATTAGCCGTACTTACCCCTAGTCGTTTACATGTTGAAACAGGTATTTCAGATACACGAGTTCATTCTTTATAGTCTGGACTCTCTTGCATTTCTTGACTGGTCCCACTTATACTTTCTGGACTGGACTCATTGCATTTACTCTTGCTGGACTCACTTCACGTTATTGTGCAAATACTTGATCTTAGTTTAGATTTCTTGTATCCTACAGTAATTACTATCTTGCTTCTGATTTTCATGCATCTTTACCTTTATACACCAGTTGATATATATATATATTTTTTCCTTGTTTATACTTTATTTTCTTCTCCTTGTGCTACTTGCTACAACTGCTTTATAGTTTTTATCATTTAACTGGAACTGCTGTTAGAGGTAGACTTGCTCCAATTCTGACTGGATATATTTTTAAGAGGATTCGGAAGATTGGTGTCCGACATTTTATGGACCTCAGCTTGTCGATGGTGCAGATAGGGACCCCCTAGTTCAGGAGTGATTTTCGGGTTGGTAGCCGGGATCACTAGGACCTCAGTTGTATTGATTAGCTTTTGGTACCGGATTTGTCCCCAGCTTTTGGTTAGAGACTTGTATTATATTTGATTCAGGATATTATTGTATTATTATTATTATTATTGTTATTGTTGTTTCTTAGTAGTAGTTATTGTTTAGACTTTGTAGTTGTTAGACTTCCTTGTTATCTTATCGTTCTTAGATTCATGATTGAGTACGTGTGTTATCTTTATCATATTGCTCCTCTATTTGGAGTTGAGATCATAACAGATATATATATTGTTGTGTGAGATTGTTAGCTAGATAGTAGACCTAGACAGCGTTATACCGCCGATGCTGCGGAGTAGGCTGGACGTACCTACGACTCATGCCCAATATTCGGGTGCGAGTCGTGACACATTTTTGGTGGCGATCCATGCAGGTCTCGAGCTTCGCAATTATTGTGATGTCGTGGTAGTACAACGATTTATTTGTACTGCTGCGAGCCTGTCCTAGGATATAGGATCAAGGATGAGAGTGTACTCAATCACTACTAGGAACAATTCTAATCTATTCTAATTATTCTGAAATTGCTTTCTTTTGAAATATTACTGTCCTACTTTGATGATATCGTATCTTGCGCTGTATTGACTTCTTTTGATCTGTGTTCAGGATGCCTCTGAAGATACGATCCCATCATACCGTCACAGCAGTTGCCAACGAGAGGTCTGCTACCTCTCGTCCTGCTCGTATTCAGGCAGCTACTACCGCTCCACTCACCACTCATGCGGTTGAGGGAGCATCTGTTTCTCTCGGGGATCCTCCTCCACCTGTCGATCCGAGAACTACCCTAGTCATTCCGGTGGTACCTCCTCCACCACCTCATGTACCAGTAGATATCGCGCAGATGTTTGCGTTCTTCAGGGAGATAATGGACGCACAGCACCGTTAGGTGGATGTGATGAGGCTGGGCATTGAGAATGCCCACCAGGTGGCCATGACGGCAGTAGGTAAAGTAGCTCAGATCCAGCCACAGGCAGATCAGACTCAGCATCCGAGGTCGGGAAGCATCATTGACTTCAAGAGGATGAGGCCCAAGAAGTTTTGGGATACAGAGGGGATCCTGTACGCGGATGACTAGATAGAGCAGATTGAGGGGATTTTTCGGCTGGCACAGATTCCAGATGGCATGCAGATAGAGGCAGCGGGCAGTCAGATGTTCGGTATCGCACTGAACGAGGATCACGGTACCAGGGCTTACTTGGGAGGCTCTCGAGAGGCTTTTTAAGAAAAAGTTTTTCCCAGATGTGGCTCTCAGTGCCTTGGAGAGCCAGTTTAAGGCACTCGTCCAGGGGAGCATGCTGGTGGACGAGTATGCAGCAGAGTTCTGCCATCTGGGCAGATTTATGGAGGGCTTGAGTGAGGCAGCAAAGGTGAGGAAGTTTCGTAAGGGCTTGGTCATGGCGGTCAAGTCTTTGACTAAGAGTGACCGTGAGGCGACTTTCGAGCAGATCGTAGGGGACGCTCAGAGGGCAAAGGATGACTTGGAGCTCAAATTCAAGAGAGCAGAGATGATTCAGGTAGTGCGAGTGGTAGTACAGGACCGGCTAAGTGTCCTTATGTGCAGAAGACAGCGCAGCAGCCGGGGCAGCAGGGTCAGGATCAGAGAGTGCCCACTTATTTCTACTGTAGGAAGACAGACACACTTGGGATATTTGTAGGAGGAGGCTGAAGGTATATTTGTTCTGTGGATCCGCTGCTCACCAGATGCGAGATTGTCCCATTCCACCTCCATTTGGTAGAGCACATGATCGAAGAGTTGGAGCTAGGCCACCTATGGCACAGCATCATACCCCGTACCAGCAGAGGGAGATACCCCAGCAAGGCAGGGCTTATGCGTTGACGGTCGAGGAGGCCGATGCTACGGGTGTTTGGTTAGCAGGTCTGTCTCTTTTGTTCTTCTTCCTGTCTTTTTTATTTTTTGTGGTGTGCTTCATTAGTACATGTTAGACTTTTCTTTTGTGCTATGGTAGATAGTATAGTGACCCTGATTGAGACTGTGATAACACGACCAGTAGGACCATGATCTTGTATGTTGTTTAGGTATAATTTCTTAACTGTGATTGTTGGGGGTTTGACCTAGAAGAAGTGTAATCGACTTTAAATTTTGAGGACAAAATTTTCTAAGGAGGATAGGCTTGTCACTACCCCATTTCCAGGGCATGGTATTTTTTTATTAGTTTTATTTGGTAAATTGTATATTGATCATAAATATTTGTATTAATATTTAATTAGATGCGTGTATTTATTTTTATTAGTTATTTTAGGGTTTTGGCTAGTCTGGACCTATGTCAGACCCTAGTGGACCCATGTTAGACCCAACCAACACCCTTGTCAGACTTATATATTGGTTTAGAATAGTTATTTATATTTTAATTTTTTAGTTTGAGTGATTAGGAATTAATTAGAGTGCTTTTGGAAACCCCAAACCCAAACCCTATTTTAGCATGACTTAAGTGAAGGGCATTTTGGTCTTTGTACCTAAATACAAACCCTAACCCTACTAATTCCTACTTGGTCGGCCATACTCTACCCCCTCCTTTTCATTTCTTCTTCTTTATTTTCTTCTCTCCATTCTTCTTTCTTCACTTCTTCCATTTTCTTCTTCCATTTCAAGTAAGTTTTTCACCCTCCTTCTCTTCCTTCATTTATTTCTCTCATGAATGCAAACCCTAACCTTCTAATTTCTTCTAAACTAGGTGTGTAGAGCTTAGATTTGGTGTAGAAGCTTGGTTTGGAGGCTTGGAGGCTTGGAGGCTTGGTGTGGTGAATTTGGTACTTTTTGGAGACTTTGGCCTTGGGATTCAAACTTCCAAGAGGTAAACCCTAACTTTCTCTTAGTGATTACTCTAAATAGTGTAATTAGTAGTTTATAACCTTTCTAGACCTTAGGGCTAACCATGGGAGAAAGTTGGAGCTTATTTGGTTGTGTTTGGAGACTTTGGCATGGGGTTTTGTGTCAATTTTGGGTAAAATCTGATATTAGCCCAATTTTAGGTGTTGTCCTAGGTTAGAAAGACCTAGGTAGACGTGCTTGGATGTCTTAAGGGTGAGTACGTGTCCCCGTTCGGACACGTGAGATCGTGCCACAGAGATTTGGGCGTTTCGGGCAATTTGGTGGTTTTTCCGTCGTCGTGGGTTCCACATGGATGTGAAATTTTGTCACGGACCTAGAATCGTAGAGTTAGCATTTTTGTGAGGTTCTAAACATCGATTAGAACACGTGGGTAAATTTTGGGTCAATTTTGAGTAGGTTTGGTATACGTTTTACGAGGTATCACGAGCCGCACTCCACGTATTTGTCGAAATGACCAAATGGCCATTTCGACTTAGTTTTTAGGTTTTGGGTTTGTGCACGGGTTGGTTTAGCCTCGGAGAGTGTGTATTAGTATTTATGAGTTCATATTTATATATATATATATGTGTGTATGTGTATCTATGTATATGGGTGAGTGTGGGTAGTGTGTGTGTTGTGGTTGTGTGTGTGGTTGTGTGTGGGTAGTGTGTGTGTTGTGGTTGTGTGTTTGTTGTGGTTAGTGTGTAGTGTATGATAATATAGATATATATATATATATATATGTGTGTGTGTGTGTGTGTGTGTGTGTGTGTGTGTGTGAGAGTGTTGAGTGTATAGTGTGTGTGTGTTGTGGGTTTTGTGTAGTGTGAGTGAGTGTGTTAGTGTGTGTATATATATATGTGTGTGTGTGTGTGTGTGTGTGTGTGTGTGTGTGTGTGTATATATATATATATATATATATATGTGTGTGTGTGTGTGTGTTGTGTGTGTGTGTGTGTGTGTGTGTGTGTGTTTATATATATGTAAGTGTGTAGATAGGTGTATATATATATATATATATATATATGTGTGTGTGTGTGTGTGTGTGTGTGTGTGTGTGTGTGTGTGTTTATATATATGTGTATGTTTGTGTATATATATATGTGTATATATGTATATATATATATATATGTAAGTGTGTGTGTGTGTTGGTGTGTATCGAAAGAGATTGAGATAGAGAGCTAGAGCAAGAGAGATTGAGATAGAGAGCTAGAGCGAGAGAGTGAGATAGAGTGATAAGAGGGAGAGAGATAAGAGGGAGAGTGAGTTAGAGTGATAGAGAGAGTGTAAGATATAGAGATAGGGAAAGTGAGGGAGAGGTAAAGCGCAGTAGCAGCAGCAGCAAAATTCAGCAGCGGCAGCAGGCCGCAGCAGCGGCAACGCAGTATCAGCGGCAGCAGCGCAGTATCAGCAGCGACTAGTACCCCCCCTTTTATATATATATATATATATATAGATGTATATATAGATATATAGATATAAGTATAAGTATATATATATGTATGGTTATATATATAGATAGGTAAATATATATAGATATGTATATAGATACATATATCTATATAGGTAGATTCTTTGTACATATATATATATATATATATATATATATATATATATATATATATATATATATATATATATACTTATATATATGTATTGATGTTTACATATAGTAATATATATATAGGTATATATATATAGATAGTTAGATAGTTAGTTAGAGTTAGAGGGTAAGGTATCTCAATACCTTGAGATACCAAGGTATTGAGGTATAGCCTAATACTAGGTTATATATATATATATATATATATATATATATATATATATATATATATATATATATATATATATATATATATATATGGATAGATAGATAGATAGATAGATAGATAGATAGATAGATAGATAGATAGATAGATAGTTAGCTAGTTAGTTAGAGTTAGAGGGTAAGGTATCTCAATATATTGCGATACCAAGGTATTGAGGTATAGGGGTATCGAGGTATAGCTTATTAATAGGTTATATATATATATATATATATATATATTGATGTTATATATATAGGTGTATATATATATATATAGAGAGATAGTTAGCTAGTTAGTTAGAGTTAGAGGGTAAGGTATCTCAATACCTTGAGATACCAAGGTATTGTGGTAAGTTGGGTATCGGAGATGAGGTATTTGCCTATACACTAGGTTATATATATATATATATATATATATATATATATATATATATATATATATATATATATATATATATATATATATATGTATATATATAGTAACATATGGTAGTACATATATAGAAAGTTAGTTAGTTAGTTAGTTAGTTAGCTAGTGTTAGTGAGGGGTAAGGCTTGAGTATCTCAATACCTTGAGATACTCAAGGTATTGGGTCTCGGGACAAGGTATAGGGTTTTTACCTAGGAATGAGGTTAGAGTTGCTTATATATATATATATATATATATATATATATATATATATATATATATATATATATATATATACGTGCTAATTTATATAAAAGAGGGTATAGGCGGGGCGTATTGCGTAGGTTGAGATATCGGATACCGAGGGTATCCCGGTATCTCAAGGAGGCGAGTTTGTGGGTGTACTAGCTTAATGAGCTAGTTTTGACCTAAAATTTTAGGGGCACCCTAGTTTGACCTAGAGTTGACCGTAGTTGACCGTAGTTGACTCGGTTGACAGTCAAAGTCAATATTTGACCTATTTTTGACCTAGAGTTAACTTTTTAGACCACGAATTGACTTTTTGACCCAGATTTTATTTGTTTGATCCGTTTGACCTAGAATAACCCTAGATGCTTGTTTTTAGTTATTTTATATCTGTATAACTCATACTTGATTTATTTGTCGGGTCTTGGATTCACTTGTACTAGTAGGGGCGGGGAAATACTCGAGTAAACATGTAAACATTCCCAACTGGAATTACTGGAATCACCCCCTCTTGTCTAATCTGGAATGATAGCAGCCGCACACCCAGTGTGCGGTGAGCCGTACTTACCCCTAGCCATTTTTATGTCGAAACAGGTATTTCAGAGACACGAGTTCATTCTTTCTAGTCTGGACTCTCTTGCATTCCTTGACTTGTCTCACTTATACTTTCGGGACTTGACTCATTGCATTTACTCTTGTTGGACTCACTTCACATTATTGTGCATACACTTGATCTTAGTTTAGATTTCTTGTATCCTGCAGTCATTACTATCTTGCTTTTGATTTTTATGCATCTTTACCTTTATGCACCAGTTGATAAATATATATATATATATATATATATATATATATATATATATATATATATTTTTTTCCTTTTTCATACTTTATTTTCTTCTCCTTGTGCTACTTGCTACAACTGCTTTATAGTTTTTATCATTTAACAGGAACTGCTGTTAGAGGTGTACTTGCTCCAATCATGACTGGATATATATTTTAGAGGATCCGAAAGATTGGTGTCCGACGTTTTATGTACCTCAGTCTGTCGATGGTGCAGACAGGGACCCCCTAGTTCAGGAGTGATTTCTAGGTTGGTAACCGGGATCACTAGGACCTCAGTTGTATTGATTAACTTTTGGTACCAGATTTGTCCCCGGCTTTTGGTTAGAGACTTGTATTGTATTTAATTCAGGATATTGTTGTATTATTATTATTATTGTTGTTATTTCTTAGTAGTAGTTGTTGGTTAGACTTTGTAGTTGTTAGACTTCCTTGTTATCTTATCGTGCTTAGATTCGTGATTGAGTACTTGTGTTATCTTTATAATATTGCTCCTCCGTTTGGAGTTAAAATTTTGACAGATATATATGTTGTTGTGTGAGATTGTTAGCTAGATAGTAGACCTAGACAGCGTTCTACCGCCGATGCTGCGGCGTAGGTTGGATGTACCCATGACTCATGCCCAATTTTTGGGTACAGGTCATGACATATTTTTGGTGGCAGCCCACGCAGGTCTCGAGCTTCGCAATTAGTGTGATGTCGTGGTAGTACAACGATTTAGTTGTACTGCTGCGAGCCTGCCCTAGGATATAGGATCTCGGATGAGAGTGTACTCAATCATGACTAGGAACAATTCCAATATATTCTAATTATTCTGAAATTGCTTTCTTTTGAAATATTACTGTCCTTCTTTGATGATATCGTATCTTACGCCGTATTGACTTCTTTTGATCTATGTTCAGGATGCCTCTGAAGACACGATCCCATCGTACCGTCTCAGCAGTTGCCACCGAGAGGTCTGCTACCTCTCGTCCTGCTCGTATTCAGGCAGCTGCTACCGCTCCACTCACTACTCCTGCGGTTGAGGGTGCATCTGTTTCTCTTGGGGATCCTCCTCCACCTGTCGATCCGAGGACTACCCCAGTCGTTCCGGTGTTACCTCCTCTACCACCTCCTGCACCAGTAGATGCCGCACAGTTGTTTGCATTCTTCAGGAGATGATGGATACGCAGCACCGCCAGGTGGATGTGATGAAGCTGAACATTGAGAATGCCCACCAGGTGGCCATGACGGCAGTTGACAGAGTGGCTCAAATCCAGCCACAGTCAGATTAGACTCAGCATCCGAGGCCGGGCAGCATCATTAACTTCCAGAGGATGTGGCCTAAGGAGTTCTAGGGTACAGAGGGGATCATGTACATGGATGACTGGATAGAGCAGATTGAGGGGATTTTTCGGTTGGCACAGAATCCAGACGGCATGCAGATAGAGGCAGCGGGTAGTCAGATGTTCCACCTTGCTTTGACGTGGTATCGCACTAATACGAGGATCGCGATACCAGGGCTTACTTGGGAGGCTTTCAAGAGGCTTTTAAGGAGAAGTTTTTCCCAGATCTGGCTCCCATTGCCTTGGAGAGCCAGTTTGAGGCACTCGTCCAGGGGAGTATGCTGGTGGACGAGTATGCAGCAGAGTTCTGCCGTCTGGGCAGATTTGTGGATGGCTTGAGTGAGGCAGCAAAGGCGAGGAAGTTTCGCAAGGGCTTGGTCATGGCAGTCAAGTCTTTAACTAGGAGTGACCGCGAGGCAACTTTCGAGCAGATCGTAGGGGATGCTCAGAGGGCAGAGGATGACTTGGAGCTCAAGTCCAAGAGTGGCAGGGATGATTCAGGTAGTGCGAGTGGTAGTACGGGACCGGTTAAGCATCCCTATATGCAGAAGACAGCGCAGCAGCCGGGGCAGCAGGGTCAGGATCAGAGAGTGTCCACTTGTGCCTACTACAGGAAGACAGGACACACTTAGGATATTTGTACGAGGAGGCTGAAGGTGTATTTGTTCTGTGGATCCGCTGCTCACTAGATGTGAGATTGTCCCACTGCACCTCCATTTGGTAGAGCATATGATCGAAAAGTTGGAGCTAGGACACCTGTGGCACAGCATCAAGCCCCGCACCAACAGAGAGAGATACCCCAGCAGGGCAGGGCTTATGCATTGACGGTCGAGGAGGTCGATGCTACGGTTATCGGGTTAGCAGGTCTGTCTCTTTTGTTCTTCTTTCTGTTATTTTCTATTTCTTGTGGTATGCTTCATTAGTACCTGTTAGACTTTTCTTTTGTGTTGTGGTTGATAGTGTAGTGACCCTGATTGAGACTGTGATAACACGACCAGTAGGACCATGATCTTGCATGTTGTTTAGGTAGAATTTCTTAACTGTGATTGCTGGGGTTTGACCTAGAAGAAGTGTGATCGACTTTAAATTTTGAGGACGAAATTTTCTAAGGAGGATAGGCTTGTCAACTACCCTATTTCCAGGGCATGGTATTTTTTTATTAGTTTTATTTGGTAAATTGTGTATTGATCATAAATATTTGTATTGATATTTAATTAGATGCGTATATTTATTTTTATTAGTTATTTTAGTATTTTGGCTAATCTGGACCCATGTCAGACCCAACCAACACCCTTGTCAGACTTATCTATTGGTTTAGAATAGTTATTTATATTTTAATTAGTTAGTTGGAGTGATTAGGAATTAATTAGAGTGCTTTTGGAAACCCCAAACCCAAACCCTATTTTAGCATGACTTAATTGGAGGGCATTTTAGTCTTTGTACCTAAATGCAAACCCTAACCCTACTAATTCCTATATGGCCGGCCTTACTCCACCCCTCCATTTTATTTCTTCTTCTTCATTTTCTTCTCTCCATTCTTCTATCTTCGCTTCTTCCATTTTCTTCTTCCATTTAAAGTAAGTTTTTTACCCTCGTTCTCTTCCTTCATTTATTTCTCTCATGAATGCAAACCCTAACCTTCTACATTCTTCTAATCTAGGTGTGTAGAGCTTAGATTTGGTATAGAAGTTTGGTTCGGAGGA